>JAYXIM010011049.1:0-511166 GCA_037575425.1 Anastrepha fraterculus | reverse complement strand
GCCTATCTGGTTTCCTTAGAAAGCGCCAGCTACTGAAAGCTGGATTATGTTTTTAAATATAGATAATTTAATTAAGGAACATTTCGGCATACCTATATACAAATAAGCTAAACGCCGTTGTCTTGTATTTGGTGTAACAATGAACTCAACCAGCAATTATCTGAGTTTTATAACTGGATAACCCTAACTAAGGGTAAATTTACAATTTTCATTGATTGCATTATTTTAGTGCCACATATCTTCATCACAAACGAGTTTCTTATAAAAAACTAAAATATGATAAAATGTATCGGTGATTTTTCTACCAAAATTTACCCCTTAGAAAGATAAAGTTTTCCTTGAATGGATTTCGACGAACATTGGCAACTCCCTTTATAGTTGCTATATTAGAGTTTACAGTCGCTATATTAAAGCTTTCTTTATTATTAAAATATAATATTTTCAATAGCGCATTTCTTTAAACAAATATTGTTAATTTGAACGCACAGAATTTAAAATTTTAATTTTGTGAAAAATTAATCAACATAAATTTAAACAATTTTTTTTATTAAATTAAGTGTAAATAGTTTTAATACAGGTCTATGATAACTTAATTTTAGTTAGATTTATTTATTAAATATTATATATAAAATTCAAAACATTTAATTACATTTACACAATTTTTTTAATTCCTTCTTTCAGACCTTAATCGCTTGGAAAAATCGCCACTTCTCGCCAACGGCTACAATCCCCCGCCCATCAATCACATGGCATTCATGCAAATGAATCACCATCCCGGCACAGCGTTGATGTCCCCTGGCATGCCGCCGCACGGCCTGCACGCTCGACCCGACAGCCAAATGTTGAAAGCTGCCGCACAGGGTGGTATGTCCGCGGCGAATATGGATGCGTTGGCGCGATCCGGTATTTGGGAGAATTGTCGTGCGGCCTATGAGGACATAGTGAAGCACTTGGAACGGTAAGAACATTTGTCATTTCACTATTTATTTCGTAAGTTAAAATAAGTTGGAAAAATGTTTAAATGGCGGATGATCGGATGTAAAAATCGAGATTATTTGAGTTTGATTTTGCTAAACATGAGACCCCTTTGCAAAGTTTTCTTCCTAAACAACACAAATAATACTTCATTTTAGAATTCCCGTGTGTTTTCTTTTTTTTCAGCCTTCGCGAGGAACGCACCGATGAACGCCAGCAAATGAATAGCGGCGGTGGCAGTGAGCCAAAGATACGCGATTTAAGTTCACGAAATTGTAAGTCCTTGCCGACGACAGAGCGATGCTTAACTTTTGCTAATACATAGAAACACTAGTTAACATCAAAACACTTTCATTCTTGTATTTCTCCCTCCTTTGTACTTAGCTGGCTCCCCGAACCGCCAAAGCCCCGTACTGAATCTCTCCAAGTCCGGCGGCAATACGGATCAAGGCAGCAATTGTGATGACCGCAGTGAACGTAGCGAAATGCATTCGCCGGTACACTCGGTGCGCGAGGGCAGCGTCGGAGGTGGCAGTCAGGGTGTGATTGGCGTGGAGGACGACGATGACGAAAATCTGAGTGATGATAATGCGTCAGAAGTCGATGAACGCTGCGCCAAAGATGACGAAGGTGAGTGCACTTTGTGTTTGATCAATAAAACACTGAGCGCGAGGGGTGTATGGGGTTTGGGGTGTGACATCAGAAAAACATGCATTCATTAAAACAACTACAAAATACAATAACAAGAGAAATAGCAACAACACAAAAGTTGATTGCAACACACTGACTAATGTTTTTTCAACGCATTCTTTCACTGCTTCTTCTTCTTCGTCTTTATTTGTTTGCTTTTGTTTGTCCAGACTTGAGTGATACTGAGCGTGATAATATAACGTCGACGGCGTCGTCACAACGTCATCCACTTCATCATCACCACCACCACCACCACCAGCTGCATCATGGCGCCAGCAATGCAGTAGGCATAGGCGAACGTGGCGTACCAGGCGGGCCAGGTGGCGGTGTTGGTGTCGGCGGCCTTGGTGTTACCGCTGCCGCTGTCGCTGCCGTCGGTCTTAACGAACGTGACGTTGTCAACTCGCATGCGACACTACAACAGTCTCCCGTTTCCACACATAATGCTGCTGCCGTCGCAGCGCTGCAACATCATCATCAACGCGCACTCAACTATTCACAGCTAGCTGCGGCGGCTGCCGTCGCTGGCGGTGCGGCTGGTGGCCCAGGTGCGAATGCTGCGCTCACTAATGGCCCTGGCTCGGGTGGGGCACTCGCCGGCACTGAAGCTTTGCTGGCTGCCAACGATGCCACCGCAGCTGCAGCATTGGCTGGCGGATTGGCGCTTGGGCCACTTGCCATGGATCCACATGGTGCACCCTCTTCCACGGAGACGCTGCTGCGCAATATACAAAGTTTACTGAAGGTGGCTGCGGACAATGCGCGTCAACAGGAACGACAAATCAGCTACGAAAAAGGTGAGAAACATTTGAATGGCTATAGTGAAAGCAAAAAATAGAGTAGAGGCTTGTCGTTTGTGTCAGTAGACGGGCAGTACGCTGTTAGGCAGATTACTTAGAGAAAACGCCTTTAACCCTTTCTTTTAATTTTTGTTTTTTGGCAGCTACATTACTTTCGCGCTGCTTCTTTGATCTTTGCGCTTTGTTCATAAATCTCTAATCAACTTTCTTTGCCTTTGTTTTTCGTTTTCTTTTCATGCCGTTTTTCTCTGCAGCGGAGCTTAAGATGGACGTTTTGCGCGAACGCGAAGTCAAAGATTCATTAGATCGGCAATTAGCTGATGAACGGAAACTTAGAGGTGAGCTACAACAATTACAACAAATCTTTTTTAGCAAATGCGTTTTTAAGCTGGAAAGACTTATTTCTGCTTAAACGCAACTGCAGTTGCATGCTTCAAATGCTTTAAAACAACAAATATATGGATGCAGATATGTAGTTGAGAGTCTGTAATGTCAGATCGGTTACACTGACAACATTTTGTGTGGCAACTAATTTCCCTTTTATGCTAATTTGAGGTTAAATGAAGTAATTTCAAGATTGTGGGCGCTTTTTTAATAAAAACAGAAAAGGCACTTCCGTAGAGGAACAGGCAAATAATTGTAATGGCATGTATGTATAATAAAAAGAGTATAAAATAACTAAGTTCGATATAAACACAACAGTAAAGCTTTTTAAATAAATGCATGTGTGTATGTGTGTATGTATGCCTGAATATATGAATGCATTTGCAAAGTGCGTTCCAAAGTAATCATGACTTTCTAAAATGGGGTCTTTGGTATTACCGTTCCAAAGTAATCATGACTTTCTAAAATGGGGTCTTTGGTATTACCGTTTATTGGAAAAGAAGATCACTTACGAGGGTCGTTTGAAAAGTTCGTGTAAAAGTAAAAACTATATAATAGTTGGGATAAACCTTTTTTTCTACTTAGTCTCTCTTTAGGCTTATAAACAGATTATCCAACTCTGTTCTAGTTTGCTAATCCCTTCCGAATAATAGGGTTTGTCTGAAAAGTAGCCATTCGTTTCTGAAATCATCTCCTCGCTTGAATAAAATCGTTTTCGTGCCAGTCATTTCTTCAAATTGAGCATCAAATAGTAATCCGAGGGACCTGGGGGAGACATGTCTGGAGAACAGAGAGAGGACGAGAAACGAGTTGGCACCCTATTTCCATTCATTTTGCGACCACAAGTGCTGAAGCGTGAAAGAGGTAGGATAGAATAGAGGCATACACGGAGATCACTAGGCCTGTGAGAATTTTCCAGATTCTGTAGCAAATCTGAAAATATACTCCAATTTGAGAGAAAGAATTGTACTCATTCTTACGACATTCGAACCCAAAATTCGTAGCAAATCGGGTGCTCTATGATGCCAACGGTGGTCATATGCTTATCCCATGGATTATATGTAGATATATAATTGGCGCTTTTGGGGTATTTGGCCGAGCTTCTCCTCCTATTTGTGGCGTGCATATTGATATATTTCCGCAAATGGAGGGACATACAGTTTGAAGCCGACTCCGAACGGCAGATATAGGCTCCAATCTGTTTCCCGCTCCATCTCCTCTTAATTATCAAATCTGTAATGATACTCAATATTATCGTTTAAGCACCTTTCGGTTCCAGAACTTATTTCATTCTTGGACCCACTGGTAAAGAAAACATTCGTTAAATTTTCTTGGAATACTCTCTTGACATCAAATTTCCTTCCAAATAAAACTATGAGCATAAGATCGTCCTTAGATACTGCTCAAATATCATCTTAAAGATGTATCTGTGTCCCGAAGATCCGGCTTCGTGCCAGAAACCATATTTATGGAGTCTACACATTGATTTTATTGCTTCCTGCTGTATTTTAAGATCCAAGGGGAGAAAGTCAAGTATCCCCGGGGGTTCTACTCATGACACCCATAATAAACATACACTTCTTTGCAGTTTGTATAGTTCCTGACTTGTGATGATTGGTCTGATAAGTATTGTGTATATCCAGAGTACCATAGCAAGTTTTAGACCCCAGCTTTTGCTAAAAGTTCTATGTCATTATTGAAAAATCTTCAATCTTTAATGTGCCACACCTTTCAGTGCTTAAATACTAAGTCCATCCAATATCCGTTTTCTCGTGAACAAGACTAAGGTAGTTTTGTTCAGATTGACGGAAAGACCTTATCTCGTGCATCACTCATAGATTTTGTCTAGAATTATCTGCACTTTCATGTTAAACCTCCATAAATAATGGAGATACTTACTATTTCGAATAAACTAATAAAACCATATATTGGAAAAGTGAATCTCTGCTAGTGTTTAACAAGAAATCCCCATATACATAGGACATCCTTTACTTTACATTTGAACGAGTTGATGCGTAGTTATTATTTTTTAGAATTTTTTCCTCCTTTTTTTTGCCTTATTATCAGTTGGAGCCGAGATCAAAAACCTTCGGCGGTTATCTCAATCCTTTGAAAAGTCACTCACAGTTTAAAGAAGACATTCGACGTTTCTTCTTTCCATTACGTTCTTTGCCATCTTACATATACTCGGATAGCCAAGTTACTAAGGACCGAACACCTTCGAAGTTGTAGTTGCCAACAGTGAAGTGTGTCCCGAAACTTGCACGAAGAGACCCCGCGTGGCATTTTTGCTAGTATCACCAATACTTGGTCGAGCAGTGGGACGTATACGAGTATATTCCTACTGATTCTATGTTCAAGAAAGCCTGTAATGACACCATTTTATAGTATTGAATAAACTTTCCATGCTTATCTCAAACATGCCGGTTACTTATTAATCAACCCTTGTATGAAAATATGCAAATATTTTTCTCTTTCATTGAACCCCTTCGAACAGCTTCTTATAGAAGCCCCGGTAAGTAGTTGTCACAATTAGTTAATACATTTTGCAGCATTGAATTGCAAGCAATTACCTGCTGTAAAACAACTACAAACGCTCGTCAACGTTTCCCTACATAGTCACATGCAAAGATACCCTGCAGGGAAAATGTAAGTTAGTGAAAGCAGTAGTAGTAAGCAGTCAATTGTTTTTGTGTTTCTTGTTGCCCTTGTCCAGTCATTAACGAAATATTTTAAATCATATCGCGAGTAATGATATTTGCCTTTAGAATTTGATAGTGCACATGTTGGTAAGATAGTGAGCTATACCAGTTTTATGAGGTATAAACATACTCGCGAGCGGCCAATCTTTCTCGATAGCTTTTTGTTATTTTCACATGAAAATTTTCCGAGCAGAGAGATAGCGATCAGAGAAGTGGCGAATAGAAGAGACCTTAAGTAATTATGTAACTTTTGAATTGTAACCAAGTCTATAAGTGATCTGGTAATGTCAAAAGTCATATGACATTGCGAAATCATAGTAAGGATGAAGATTCCGTACAAGCATTTATTAAAAACTACTACCGAAATTCTTAGTCATTGGTCGCAACTTTAAAAGGTCTTTCTACGTTCACAGGCCGTTAAAGGAATTGGGTAAAGGTTGTGTGGAATGTTGCGTAAAAATCTTGAAGGGGAGCCATTTGAATCTTTGAAGCGAAGCTTGTTTAGAGGAGCTCAGGAGCAATACCCAACGCGAATCTGAAGTTGTTCCGAAATGTGTGTAAGAAGGGTGGAATATTGGCTCCAGAGCTTGCAATCTTGGCCAGAATAAAAAACATCTTAGAATTAGCCAGCAAAGGCCAAAGCCATCTTTATATCTAGCCGAAAAAAGCAGGAGAAGGTCTCTTTTGAAATTGGGGACTCCAATATGTCAACCGTTCCTGCAATCAAATATCTGAGAATCAGGCTGTCTTTCAAAGCACACCTTGAGTAGGCCAACAAAAAATCATCCACCACTGTTATAGCGCTGTCGAGGTTGATGCTAAACGTACGAGGGCCAAAACAAAATCGCCGTCTGTTCCTGGCTTTTGTGGTGAAAAGCCAAATTTTGTAGGGTGCACCTATTTGGGCGAACAAAACGCATTACGTATCATACTTTCCATTACTACTATCTACCTACCGGTTGTGTGCATTACACGTATATAGCGCATTCAAAATGGCATCCGACGATGAAACCTTAGTAATATCTGGTAGCTACATGCTAGACGTACTAGCAATGGCGAGAATACAGAGGCCTATTAGCTCATCTCCTCTTGCGGGGTTACGAGAAAACTGCAATGAGGTGTGGCAAACGATTTTTGATAACTCCAGAAAAGAGCGTTGTCCACACAAATCCATTCCCAGTTTGAAGCTTTGGCTAACGAGACCACATGGGGAAGTGGCCTTGCACCTGACCTAGTTCTTAGTGAGTCATGGCTGCTTCAAAGCATACTTATACAGGTTCAACCACGACGACAATCCCTATTACAGCGACGGAAAGATGTTCACCACACATTCTTCACATGCTCGCGCTTCCGTTGTGCAAACGAAAAACTCCATAGAGTCTTTGGAGAGCTTCCTTCGTCGGAAATATTCATGCAACACATGCTGCGCTCAAAAGAAAAGTTGAATGCGGCATGCGACGTAGCGGCCGAGGCTATGAAAGGATGAGGCGTCAAGAAAGACCAAAGCAGGGGCGGTTAATCGCCTTTCCTTTCTGGAATGCAATACTTCACGGTAGTCCCGCGGCGAGAGGTGATTGAAATAAACAGGCTTGACCTGGTTTCAGAAGTTGACTTGAGGGTAGCGAACGACCACAACGCCTATAAAATAATAACACGAAAAAAGTGTTCATGGTGTTTACGAAATCCATACCTAAATCTAGCAAGCACTACAGGTCTACAAAAATTTATATCAGCCTAGATTATGCTCACTGAAGCCACTCGCCACCAGGTGGCGCTGCAGAGTAGCAACGGGCGCCGGGTACAGCTAGTAGTATAATAAAAATTTGTAATAAAGTAAAGAGCACTGGGGCCTGTTTGTCGAATTTAGTGCACTATTTGAGCGTCGATGTGTAAAATTCAACGGATGTTCACGAGGCAGACTTTAAATCCGCAGACATGCACAGTATTTCACAGTCTGTTAGAGATACGAAGCGATTTCACCACATTGGAAACTAAAGCGAGGGGTTGAGCCGTAAGAGCATAAGACGGCCCATTTACGCCCTCAGGAAGAGTGCCAAAAACTTAATCTTAACTAACCTACAACAAAAAAAGAGGCTTGCGAACTGATCATAGTTCCAAATTCGCTAGAAACCCACCATTTCGGCACTTGTATATTTCCCTATAGGGTACACATGACACTAGGTATGTAAATACTTACAAATACTGCTATGTACGGGTATGCAAATATTGATGACGCTTCAACTGATTAATATTAAATTCCTTCCATGGTCACTACAAGGAGACAAATCAGCGCAAATCAAGCGAATCTTAATTTGAATTGACTTAAATAGCGATGACACCTGATATGATTAAGTAGATGGACAAACAAAAGGCGGTCATAAAAAGAATAAAAATGAAATATGAAAATAAATTAAAAATAAAATTAAAGTCAGTTTGGGCAGCGCGTCAGGGCGACTTCACTGCACAGACGTACGAAGTAACAAATCCAGACTGAATGCCAGAGATGCAGAGCGCAGTGGAAGTAACAGTCCAGTTGAAATGTGCGTGAATTGTGCTTTTGCTGAATATTTCTTTGAATTGTTATGGTTGTTGTTCTCTTTTTCTTTCTACAGAAATCACAATCCGAATGAATTTAATATCATTTCATTAGTCAATTACAGTTGAATGAATTTTTACGATTCGCGCATGGAATTTCAATTCGCGAATTCGTGTTGGAGAGGAAGTGAATATGGAAAAAATTGTTTGGAGTTATTTTGAATTTGTATGGCTTTCGGTCGCAATTGATTTTAGCTTTGCAACCATTTCTTTCAATTTGAGTGCATTTATTTGCCGCCGCAAATGTCTCCTTATATCCACTTCTACATTTATTGAATTTCTGCATAACATTTGCGCTGGTCCCCAATTCTTTTGGGGATCTCTTTAGCGTCGTTCTTATCATTAAATCTGCCGCAAATAGCGAAAAGCCGGCAAAGCAAAAAGAAAACAAAAAAATCGTACAAAAGTAGCAAACATATGCAACATATGTTGTGGTTTTCGTATGATTGTTCTACGTCCACACATACATACATATGTGTGTGATGTGCCTTGGAGCGAGGTGTAGCGGACGCGGCGGGCTCCTTCAAATTGGGTCCAAACAATTCGCCGCTGACAAGTAAACATACAAATTGCATGCAACAAAACATCTAATTGCAGCTAATAATAACAACTTCAGCAATGCAACTGAGTAGGCAACCAAAACCAACCAGCTACATAGACGAGCAGAGTTTTTCATCTTCTGCCATTGCATGCCATGCGTCCATTCATTCTTTGAGAAATTCAATAGCAATGGCAATGCACAAGAAGCATAGAAAAAAGCAGAGAAAAAGAGAAAAAAAACAGGAAAGTTAAAAATTATAAAAGCTCTAAGGCGAGCAGTTAGAGGAGTGAGAAAATGCCAAAGGGTGCTTTAAAATGGACTCAACAATTTGCTAATGTGACACAAGCCAAAACGCCATTCACGGTCCATTGAAGGTTACATTTGTTTCGAAATGAAGTTGGAGAAGGAGAAACGTTTAAAAATTATCAAAAACTGTTGAAGAAATTTTAAGCCAGTGGTTGCAACCTTAAAGCGCTTCCTCCAACCTTTAGTCCTAATAATCGTGACTGTGTTTGCTATAATAAAATATAAAAATAAATAAATAACTGACGCGTACACTTCTGTTAGGTGTTTGGCCAAGCTCCTTTCACAAATTAAGTCACTTAATCGCATTATTTTTCATGCTAAACTTTTTTCGATAATTCTTTATAAAAATATAAATATTTTTAATACGAAAATCTTATAAATCAAAGTTTCAAAGCTTCACAAAAATTAAAAAAGTTAAAAAAAGATGCCATAGAAATTAAAAAAAAAAATATTTTTACACTATTCTCGTTTTATTTTTCATGCCAAATTTTTTTCGTAAATTTTTTATAAAAAATATAAATATTTTTAATACGAAAATCTTATATTATAAATCAAAGGTTCAAGCTTCACCAAAATTTGAAAAATTAAAAACAGATGTCGTAAAAATTTAAACACTTCTCAAACAATTTCTTAAACAGAACCTTTAAAAACTTGTTAGTGACACAGTTCTTTAGTTTCAGTTGAATAAAATACAATTTTTTTAGGAAATTATTGTCATTTCTCTTTATTATGATAATATTGGTATGGCTGAATTACGAGTGGAACAAAATATCGGCCAAATGGCCGCCGCGGCCTCGGCGGCATACCTTCATCCGATGGTCCAAACTTTCGATGACGCTGAGGCATAATTGAGGTTCTATGCCATTAATGTGCCGAATTATCTCATCCTTTAGCTCTTGAATTGTTGCTGGCTTATCGACGTACATCTTTTCCTTCAAATAACCCCAAAGAAAGAAGTCCTATGGTATCAAATCACATGATCTTGGCGGCTAATTGACATCGCCGCGACGTGAGATTATTCGGTCATCAAATTTTTCGCGCAAAAGACCCATTGTTTCGTTAGCTGTGTGACAAGTGGCACCGTCCTGTTGAAACCACATATCGTCCACATCCATATCTTCCAATTCGGGCCATAAAAAGTTCGTTATCATCTCACTATAGCGAACACTATTAACAGTAACTGCCTGACCTGACCGGTCTCATTTTGGAAAAAATACGACCCAATGATGCCGCCGGCTCATAAACCGCACCAAACAGTTACTCTTTGTAGGTGCATTGGTTTTTCGGCAATCCCTCTTGGATTATCATTCGCCCAAAGGCGGCAATTCTGCTGTTTCTATGTATGGAAAAGTTATCAATACTTCAATTCAAACTGCATCCTTCACCGCAATTCAGCAGCTCTTGCATCATATCACAAGCGCCGATCATTATTTTATTGTTAGGTCCCTATTGAAACCCCCTTTATTTACATAAGTTCATGTATAATTGAAGTTCATTGTATAATTTTCATACCCAATGCATAACCACTTAAGGGTTTTACAGCTTAGCCCATCTCGGTAGCAAGGCAGACAAGCACCTTCAAAAAATATGTATATATTTCGTATTTCGATGACAATTCGACTGCCAGTATAGTCCAATGTGCTTCAAAGCCGTCTATAGATATAAAATAGCTTAATAATGAGTTGGCATACATTATGACCAACCTCTAAGCGCAGTGCTGCCATAAAATAGCTGCTCATAAAAACGATCTACCGTGAAAGAGCTGTAAAAAATCAGGGGCTCCCATTTGTGGCAAAAAATGAAGATGCACCACATTGAATTTGCTACCCATCCTATTCGAACGCACATGTGGAGTAGTTGAATCTCAGCAAGTTCCTGCACTTAGCTGTAGCACTAAGTTCCGAACCCATGAATATCCGTCCACTTCTGTGGATTGCAAAATATCCGCGAAGTAATGGGTTTAAGGTTTTTGGGACTCTGAGCTTTGCCGCTAATTCAATAATGATGTGGCCCTTTTCTAGCTCCATGGCTGTAGAGAACTTTTCTCTGTTTATAGTGATAAGCTCTCTCAATATCTTTCTGTTCCATTCTGGCCTCTTAAATTTGGTTTTGTTGCAGAACTATCCGAAATTGTATGCCCTTCCACTACAACTCTTCAAAAATCTAGTGAAGATGATGAATTATATGCATCCTTATTACGAAAATGGAAATACAGTCGCGTTTACTTTACTCGCTCTATGCAGAACCTCAGTTCATATTTCACAAACTATTCACATCAGTTAATTAGTGGTTCCATGCCCAATGGATCTAGGGGCCGTAAAGTGAAGGGAAAGTAGAGAAAGTAAAGGACTGCCAGTCTATGTTCCCATCATTGGATTGTCATAGTTCTCTATATCGCTCAGCATTGACCGTGACAGATGAGGCATAATTATGCCTCGGGATAAGAAAACGCATTAAATAGTGAATTTGCGATTCATGCCGGTTCAAGTGCGACAATTTTGCTTATGTTGAAAATAACTCAGCTTCACCATTAGATATAATTTGAGGGTACAAAAGTTGATAAGAGTTCATAATTGATTTATTTGGGTGATTTATCAAATTAAGTGTCCAGGTTTGTGCGCTATTGGTAAAAGACCTGAAAAATATACTGCATTTCTCGAAAAAGCCGCCTACAATTATGTCAGCACCCCTTTTCAAGTTCATGTTCATGCAACAGTCGGCTGTATTTTAGCAGAATGCTCTGGGTTTATTTTTGCTCACAGACTATGACTGCTCCAATACCAAACCGAGTCTGTTTCAGTGATCTCCATGAAATCTTTAGAGTATACTTTCCTTCGTCTATGGAAAAGTGTTGCAATTTAAAGAGTTCTCTATGATATTTTAAATCGAAATTTAAAAAAATGAAATTAAATTTTTCCTACCGTAGAATCTAGGCTTATACTCCTTATGCTTACCTCTGAATCGACTATTCTAAAGCGAATGGGTATGTGCGTTACTACCTACCATATTGTGGACATGAAAAACCAAATGATAGAAAATGTTTTTGTTTGAGGTGGAACCTCTTGTTATGACCATTACTGCCACGAAAAAGTTCCTCTAGAAAACCTATCTACTATTCGGAGGCGGTAAACATCTTTAGCCTCCTGCAATTTTGGAACAATATAATTATATGAATACAGTTTTTGACGTCAACTTGGCTTTGGTTCGGAGCCAGATTAATAACGTTAGAGAACTGGGCAACTGCGCATAGTGGAAATTCATTCTCTGCGGCCCAACCGGCATCGTCATTGGAGATGTCTGCTCTCTCAAAACCAGCTTTCCTGAAACAATTTTTCACTGCCTGTGTGCTTACTTGCTCTCAGGCTTTGCGTATGAATTGAATTACATTAACAAATTTATTGATTTTGACAACTCCAGGTCTGACTTTGAAAGCCGTGCGCTTACAAGGGAACTAAAATGCTTTTGGTGTGGAAATAAAAACTGATTGATAGAAACTTGTACCCAAAGCCTTTGAAACTATGATATATATTTCACACTTCGTAGAAGACAGCGAACACCATTAACATGTATACTTTGGGTATAAAAAAATTCAATCTTTACCAACTTAGAATTTTTTCTTCCTTTACTTTAATTTGTGTTTTTTGTTTAGCTTCTGAAATACTTTTACCTTGTTAAACATATTCTTGCGATTTTTATTATTGTAATTAGCAATTTTTTTTCTTTCACATATTACAAATTTTTATTTCATCCTACAAACTACCTCTTAGGCCCTTGGCCCCTCAAACTGCACTTAATACAAACTTATACGCTGTATATTTTTACTTATTAATATTTCTGAGTGGGCTGTCATCACTCGCCTTTTGCCTTCAACTAGCATTCGCATTTAGTTAGGTGTGTCAGTGTGAATTAATTTGTTGTCTGCTTGGTGGAACGGAAATGGAGACATCGAAGGGATTTGCTTATTTTTGTTTTGTTGACATGCGTACTACCTACGTATTGAATTTGTCGTGGGAGATGATCGCAAGCACTGAAAAGTTGACAATACAAGTATTATTGAAGTAGCAAAACTGGAAAGAAATATATTAAAGGGTGGGTAAGTTTTAAGGGCCGGTGTTGATTTTGAATAAAATAGAATGTTTTTAGGAAATTATTGTCATTTTCTTTATTATGATAATATTGATACGGTTCAATTACGCATAGAATAAAATATTGGCCAAATGACAGGCGCGGCTGCGGCGGCATACCTCCATCCGATAGTCTAAATTTTCGATGACGCTGAGGCATAATTGAGATTCTATGCCGTTAATGTGCCGAATTATCTCATCCTTTAGCTCTTGAATTGTTGCTGGATTATCGACGTACACCTTTTCTTTCAAATAACCCCAAAGAAAGAAGTCCAACAGTGTCAAATCACCTGATCTTGACGGCCAATTGACATCGCCGCGACGGGAGATTATTCGGCCACCAAATTTTTCGCGCAAAAGAGCCATTGTTTCGTTAGCTGTGTGACGAGTGGCACCGTCCTGTTGAAACCACATATACCACATCCATATCTTCCAATTCGGACCATGAAAAGTTCGTTATCATCTCACGATAGCGAACACTATTCACAGTAACTGCCTGACCGGCCTCATTTTGCAAAAAATACGGCTCAATGTTGCCGTTGGCCCATGAACCGCACCAAATAGTCACTCTTTATAGGTGCATTTGGTCATTTGCCCAAATGCGGCAAGTCTGCTTATTGACGAATCCACAGAGGTGAAACTGTGCCTCATCACTGAAGATAATTTTCTTCGAAAATTGGTCATTCACTGTTGCCATTTCCTAACACCATTCTGACCATTGTTCGATTGTGTAGCTTTCTAATGTTAAAATTGAGTTAATCTGAAATTGAAAAAGTCAAATTAAATGCAGAAAAAAGCTTGATGTTTGGGTGTAGTTTACAATCAATATCGGCCCTTGAAATTTAACCACCCTTTACATAATAAGAAGGAAGCTGCATGAAAATGTATTTAATTTACAAAAGTGTACAAAACAAAAGAAAATTATAAGATTTGATATTTAAGTTGGACATCTTCTCCTAACCAAAATTAGTTCAATATACATTTTTGATACCTTATGCATCTTAGAGACAAAGAAAACCTATTGTCATGCTAACTAAGTTCAAACAATGAAACTAAGCAAGACATACTTTTTCCAACTACCCAAGAGACAGTTGAATAATCTCCATTTCCCAACACCATTGGAATCATTAAAAGAAATGTGTTTATGATCCCATCTGACTTTACTCCATGAAAATTTCCTTACAACGTCCTGTTGATAGTAACACTTAAGTTTGGTCAATTGTAGCTGACTTCATCCAAATCCATTAAGGAAATGCACTTTGGATTAATCAGTCTATTGTAGCACGGTTCCTGAGGTTAATTTGGCCTTTTCTTCCCGTTTACTAAAAATAAAACCAATTAGTTTGTTTACCAACATAATCATGGCAATTACAGCTTGGTGTAAGCCAGAATCTACAAGTCTCCATACGTTTCGATTCATTGCTTCGCTACTTCTAGCATTTATGCGTTTTATCGTAAGTCTTCAATCCATCTTTTGGATTTGTATAGATTCAATGACCGCTGAACTTAGGTCCGCTGCTTAAACAAAACGTTTTGCTGAAAGGTGAGTAAGAAGTGTTCCACCCTTTCATTTTTTGGAGGCTGCTAGACGCGTTCCCATTAAGTAGTGATACTAGTAGTAAAGGCGTTCCAAATAAGCGAGAGGGTTAGGCCTTCTCTCATCGAAGTTAGATTGAATTTTTCCAGCAAGTAGGTTATAGAATCTTTACCTAACACTTTATTAATGCCTAATCATGAACATCGTATTGTATGACCCAAACGCTTAGACGATGACTACATACGATGAGACTTTCCTTGGAGTATACGAGAGAAAGATTTGGTGCATTACGTTAGCTATCACGAATATTGCAGATAATTGGATAGTGATAGTATGAGCTTTATGGATATACGTAGTGAATTGAATAAAGATACAGCCATTCTGCTGGCCCTCCGAATGGATGCAAAAAGTCCAGCTCCTCCTCTTTTTTTCTTTCACCAGCTGGTGGTAGCAGAGGAAGAGGAATGCTTCCTTTTCGTTGAGAATAAAAATAATGATGGCGCGACTTGTTAAGCTCGGCCAAATCGCTTAGGCGGTCTTCGCCCCATCAAGAAGAAAAGAAGATGCTGGAGAATATATTCTCTATACCTGTTGGAAGATGTTTGGTTCTTAGCAATCATATTATGATTGGTACACCGACATATGTTGACGTTCATATTACTTAGCTCTGTTACAAGTTAAGACCGTTATAGATATGAAATTATAATACTTTCTTCATTGAAGTTAGTGTTATTCAATAATTGAAATATTAAAAAAAAAATTTAAGCTTCGTTCGAAATGGTCATCGCTTGCTTTTATATAAGCCTTCAGGCGATTAGGCCTTTCAGCTATGGCAGCACGCACGGTTTCCATGGATATGACGTCGCCGCCAGTTACAGTCCCAATATTTACATTCATGGATTCTAATGCCTTACTGCTTCTTATTAGGCGGAAAACTGATGCAGTGTAGTCCTCAATAGCTTTGCCGTTTCTAAACCTCAGTTTACGGTCCGTAAAATAGCTCTCAATTATTCTGGTTTTTAACGTCCAGAGTTACCACAGCTCATTATTATTTTTTCCTGCCTCGCCATCTTTTGCCTTCTATGACTTTTGCTGCTAAGTCTACCGCGCATTGAATAGCATCCACTGTTGAGCGGGGTTTTCTAAAGTCAAAATGGTGTGGGGATAAAATACCTTTATTTTCTGCGAAAGGTGATGGCATGTCGCAAATAGTTCTCCCGAGAACTTTTCCCATTGTGTCGCGTAAGCATATCGGTCGGTGAGATGCGAGTAAACCAGGCGTTTTGTTGCCTTTAGATAAAAGCACAAGGGTTTGCAGTTTCCACCTCTTTGGGAAAGTGTCTTCATTGAGGCAGGTTTGGAATACCGCTAAAAATATATCATGGCGTTCGGAAGTTCCTACTTTCAGAGCTCTAGTCGTATCCGAATGTCTAAAAATTTTTCGTAGAATAAGTTTCAGCCCGATAACTCAATTGTTCTGTGATTTATTTAAATACAAAATGTTATATGGTAAAACCTAGTACTCGTATATATTTCAGCTTCCCTTTAAGAACCACTTCCTACCTCCCCACGTCCGCCTATTGGCTTTTCAATTGTCCATCCCATTAATCCTATGTGACTTGAATATCTGTCAGGGTTCGTCTGTGAATTGCCTTAAAATGAATTGACGACAATATTGCATTGCGCGTAATTGAATTACATGAGTGAAGCCCACACGCAAAACGGATTCGCAGTTGATTGCGTCGAAAAACGTCGATCGCCGGCGAGCGAGCGACCGATCGTTTGATCGAATGAATGATCATATGAACAAACGGCCGGTGGCAATCAATGGCAAATCAGCAGCAAATACAAATATTCCCTCGATTCATATTCTGAATAAATAGCGCAACAAAAACAATAGTTGTTGTGTCCAATGATCTGCCGCCATGCCGCCCGCTCACGCATCATATGCGCATAGACTCCGATTGAATGGATCGATGGTTGGATGATTGGATAGTTGGCTGCAGGCGCGCTGCAGTTGCATATTGAATTACAATTTCATGTTTTTTCCTTCATTTTCTACTTAGATAGCATTCGTTCTTGTTTTTTTAACAAATTATATTTTTCATTGTATTTCTCTGCTTGGCTTTTCGTTGCAGTTTTGTATCAGAAGCGCTACCGTCGTGAACGTAAAATGCGCATTCGCTATCAACAGCAGCTGGACAGTGGCAAACGAAAATTGACACACCCATCAAATGCGGGTAGTAGTAGTGGTAGCAACGGCAGTAGCGGCGGTGGCGGTTGCAGTGCGGCTGGGCCAAATGCCAACGAAGAGGGCCGCAGCAGTGTTGGCGGAGATTGCAAGAGCAATAGCGGCGAAACAACAGCGCGTAAAACTGAACCAGGTTGGTTAGCACACTTTTGTACTTCACACACATACATTCATATAATTGTATACATAGCTGTAAGATAGTCAAAAAAAAAAAAACAAAGATAAATTCATACATATTAACCCTCCAAAATTTCAATTGAAACTACGATTAACCGCTGCTCCTTTAACAAACAGCCTCTTCCTGTGCTCTCAATCTCGCCCCTTAGATAATGTTTGCAAATCGAGCGAAAAGTCTGAGAAATCGTTGAATTCCAATGATGGCTGCTCGCTATCACAACCATCCCAAAATACCCAGCAGCAACAGCAGCAGCAGCAACAGCAACCACAACAGCCACTGCAACAACAACAACATCATCAATCACAATCTCAATCATTGTCACTACATCATCAGCAGCAACATCAACATCACTTGCGGCAACGTTCGGAAAGTCCCAGTTTCAAGCGTGAACCCCACTCGGATCGTGATAGCCCGCTTGGTCGTCGCAGCGCCGATCGTTTGGAACGCTGTGATCGTGAACACACCGAACGTGAGTCGCGTGAGCATTGCGAGCGCTCAGAACGTGATTGTAGCGACGCATCTGCCATGGAACGTTCGTTGAGTATGCCACCTACTTCGCAGGGCGAAGGCAATCTGCCGGCGGCGGCAGCTGCAGCTGCCGCAGCGGCTGCGGCTAGCGGTGGAAAGGTACCATGGAACTATCCGGGCATCGATTTGATGGCCACTGGCGCTTTTTGGCAGAACTATTCTGGTGAGTTGAATGGAGATAATACATTTTTGAAAAATGAAATGTGGATACGAAATCCTAATGAGAACGAGCTTAAGTTACAGTTATTGAATTTGAATTTGAAATGAATTTTAAGTTACATACGAGTATATCTAAGCTGTATTATATAGTTACGTTCTAGTTAGTGCCTTAGCTGGGCTTCGAAAGTGATGCAAAAGTTTTCGACTTGATAATTTAATTCAGATTTATCTTATCCCTTTGCTGCATTATTTAATAAAGCGTTGGAAAAAATTGTTTCACGGTCGAAACTCAAATTATCAATAAGACATAAGAAAATTTTAAAAAAGTTTTATATTACACTTTGGGTTTTTTACGGAATCATAAAGTTGTAATGTATAGAAAACGGTTGAAGAGCGGAAAAATTATTATCGTACGAGAAAGATGAGTAATCAACTCCATGAAAGCATTTTTTTTTTTGTAATTTTTCTGGATTTTGTTTCGCCCATGGAAAGTGGCCATCATCAGTCCAAACAGCTGCCTACAGCTCCTTCTGCTTATTGACAGGAGGATCTGCGACAGCACATCGCATTACCTGTCAGACATGACATTAGCAGTTTTGTCCATCTGCAACCTCTCTCTGCCTGCTAGGCTCGCTTATAGGTTAAAGTAACCCGTTTGCTAATCTTGACTTTGATGGCCGCAGAATGGAGTGACAGAACGGGCTCCGAGCCAAAGAAGTTGGCCTAACTAAAGAGTCAGAGATCTCGTTACCCGCGATATCCACGTGTCCCGTGACCCATGTTAGCATCATCTACCGACATAGTTCAGCCTGGACTTACAGAATTTGACTACTCTTGAAGTAGTTGGGATACATACAAATCTGCTTCTCCATCTATTTTCCACAACAAACTTCATCTCTTCTTGAACATCATACACTTCCGCTTGAAACACAGATGTGTGCATTCCAAGAGCAAAGTGAAGTTTTTTCCCGCTGTATTCCACGTAGACACCAGCGCCGGAACCGTGCTCGGTGCTGGAGCCATCGATGAAAATGCGAAAATAGTATTTGCCCGACTCATTTTCAGAGTGTGACCACAATTGAGCCTCTGGCAGCACTACACTGTGTCTATTTTCACGTTCGACTGTTAATGGCATGGAGTCAAGGGGTATGGCGAGGATCATCTGATCGAAGTCCATGCCTTCTCTGTTGTCCAATGTAAGAACTACTTACGTTTTACTCTGTTATCGTTTTTGAAAATGAATCACTCGCACTTCATTGCTGCTTTTTTACCCACTTGCACAAAAGTGAGGTTATTTCGAAGTAGAGCAGTTTTTTGCGTTGTATTATTGCTAAATCTACGTTTAGTGGATTAAAATAGTGTGAATTACTTTATTGTACCTAATTTGGAATTAAAATTTAATCAGAACTGTAGTACTATATATGGGCTCATATGTGGTAAAGGGTTAATTTCACACTATAATTAAGTATGGCGATAAAGGTCTTCTTTTGAGTGCGTTTTTAATTGGATACACAAAATAATTCAGTTGTCTTCAGGGTTGACATCCTTAACAGGCATGCGTTTTTCAAGCGTTATATAGACGGTTTTTGTACGATAAAATCCGGAACTTTATGGGTGCAATCAAAAAATTTGATTACTTCTTCGAAAACTAGTTCAAGCGATGATGAATATATACTTTTTTTTAGCTAAAAGTAGCTCATATTTGTCTTCGTATGCTCTTTATTATAACTTTCTTCACATAACTGTTGCTCCTAGGGGAATCGAGATAGACATCGACATACTGCCAGCGTCAAAAGAAATTGTAAGCCACATATTGATAAGTGTGAATTTTTTTTTATAAAAATATAATTCATACAACAACAAGACCTATATACATAAATCAAAGTTTCGAACTCTGTATAAAATTTGTCGAAATGCGGTAAATCTTCATCAAAATTTCATACGATTTTATTTTATTTTCTATTTTTTTAGACAAATTTTGGGTACTCAGTTTTATAGATCATTGAATTTTGGTATAATACGAGGGGGCCTTCTATATATCGGGATTTGGCAACCCTCTTCCCTCCTCAACAATACCTCTTCTATGAATGTCTTGCACTTCAAAGAAGCCGCGCTGAATATCTCGGCGATTATCTCTTTAACGACCTGGGCAATTTGCAAAATGTTTCACTGGAGGGACTACTACAGTTACCTTCTTCAAAAAGATCTAAGCGGTTTCAGCAACTTATTTAGGAGATGGAAGTCAAGTACAGTACACTCCTACAATGGGCCTTAGAGACATCGAGTGTCTTGTCTTAGACAAGCAACCTGGCTGAGCGAGCATAACCGACATTTTTCGTTGCGCGAAGCCTCATCAGCTTCGACAGCACTATCTGTTTTTTAGTTGTTGAGCTTTTTTATGTGCTACATTTGATGGTTGTTTCTTTAGAGTACATAAATCTTCGATTACTATGCAACAAACTTATAATTTTTTCCGTTTCCTTTCTTCTCATCTGTTTACAGAGTCTTTGGCGCAAGAAATTGAATTGGAGCGCAAGTCGCGCGCCGCCAATGCCGAACGCGATGTAAAGAGTCCACTCACTGATCGTCCGCCAGCATACTACAAGAACTCGGTGCTATTCGGCAGCGCCAATTAAACAGCATAACAAAGTGAGTACTCCATGAGACGCATGGCGAAGTAGTTGTTCTACCGATGGCAACATAAATTTTTTTTTATCAAATGAAAATCAAATGAAACAAGAATTTCGGTAAAAAGAAAGCGAAAAAATGGAAATTGAGAAAGTTAAAAAAGATTAAACAATTTCTTAGCAATGATCTCAAAGTGCAATCACTGAAAAAGTAAAAATAAAAAATGTATAAAGGGCGAAATAGCGGGTGAGAAGAAAATTATAACTGGAAAAATTGTTAAAAATAAAAAAAAGTGACAGCTGCTTTAAAAATCGCATAGCAGCACTCAGTATACGAAATGAGGGTGACAGAAGTGCTTACCAACGTACATAAATAAATATGAAAGAATAAAAATATTAGGAATTTTTAACAGCATTTACGAGCAAAGAAAAAAGGAGTAGCAAGTAAAAGTACTTACTAAACTAGCTACCAGTGCATCGCTTGCGCAAGTAGTGCATGTGTATATAGTCAAAGCCAATGCCGAGGAGCGTTTTTAATATGTAGGTATTTATTTTTAGTTTTTGCGAAATTAAAAGCTTAGCGAATTTTTTCTTCGGTTAAAAAAAATACGTCTACTAAAATATGGAATAAATTAGAAACTACCTACAAGTACTAGTAACTGTAAATGTGTAAGCATATAGAAATGTGTTAAAAATTAAGAATGGAAGTATTCAGTGCGTAAACAATATTTGTTCAGTCGTTTTTGAAAAGCGCTTTACGTAAAAATGGAAGAAAATTTAAAATGGTCATACACCTAAATTGTACTTATTACTAGGTAATTAGTTTCCTAAGCCAGTAAGAACAGCTTTTTTGTAGTAAGTAGGGTAGGTTACCTTTTAACTATCGTTAAGATTGCAGGCGCATAGAATTGCTGATGAGTTGGATTTTAGTAGCATACTTCTAGGGTGCTTGGAAATGTGCTACTCGTATTTAGCTTCCTTGATACTGAATGGCTTGTATGTGTGACTGCTAGTTGAGTAAGCGAGATAGAAATACAGACACACGCATACATACATACATATATTAAGGCATGCAATAGGCATCGCAATTGGTTAACACTTCAATGCTGCTTCACAACCAAAACATTGTAGTGTAAATACGCGCATGCACACATACATAGCTAACTTTACACTTATGCACATCCATGGGTACGAGTTTTCGAGCGAAATTTATTATTACGTGATCCCAGAACTTTTGTAACGACCAGGTGTGAAGAGATGCAGTTACATACCATTAAAAAGTGAAAAAAAGAAAAAATCATTAACCAGTTAAGCGTAATAATGGCGTGCAAAGCTATAACACGAAATAGATTGAAATGTAAAAATAAAAATTAAAAACCAAAAAGTTCACAAACTAATTCAATTGATTGAAGAAATAATTAAAAACTTAAAAACTAACAAAACAAAAAAAAAAAAAATAATAATAATAATTAAAGAATTTATACCCAACGAATTTCCTTGATTTATTTTAATTTTTTTTTAATCCGTTTATGAAATCTACTCTGACGCGGATGTTAGAAGTGATTTCAATAAAAAATTTTAAAAATTTTAAAACAAAAAAACTATTTCAGTTATTTCTGGCATCTAGTAATTGTAAAAAATCGTTTTGTAAGCAAATTTAATTAAAAAAAATTGTTTTTTGTAGTTCAAATTAAGCTTTAAACTCAACTCACTTTAGAATAAATTAAAAAATTTCGTGATAGATGACACACGAGGTGGCGCAAAATTAATCACCCTATCGGAAGATTTATATTTAATTTTTGAATATTTGACATTTGTGAACTATCCACTTCACAAAAAAACAGACAAGCAATAGAGCGTGGCATATTTATGCTTATTTTTTTGGTCCAATAATCGGTTGGTGGTGTTGTCGCAGCGTGAATGTCAAATTCGATATTCTAATCGTGACGCGCCAACTGTGAAAACATTTCGGCGCTTAGGAGCCCGATTCGAATAGACTTGAACCAAACGGACTTGCAGGACGTGACCGCCACTACGAACAGTCCGGTCGGCCGAGCATATCGCGGCTGTGGCTGCCGATGTCGCTGAGAACGAAGAAATATCAACTAAACGACGGGCCATTCAATCGGGTATAGATTTAGATTTGTTGGAGGGTTGGACAAATCCAAGCACTCAGTCAGTAGACCATTGTACTACACCCGGATATATTTCAGTAGAAAGAATAGAGATAGAAAAGACAAAAACTGGGTGGTAAGACAGATAAATTACTTTGAGGTCACTCGTCCACAAATCTCTTGGATTCATTGATGAATTTTAAGAGATCCAGAAGAGGAAGAGTATGAACTTTATCCATACTCAGCATATTGCAACCCAATATCCTAACTTTGATTCTGCAAAACGCCGGGCAGCTACAGAGAAAATGCTCTGCAGTGTCGTCATTCTCAAGACAGGATAGGCATATTAGGCTGTCTACGATCCCCATGACAGCCATATGCTGACCACAGACTTTGTGCCCTGTGATTACACCCACCAGCACTTTCAGGTCCTTTCTGCTGAGTTTTAGGAGAAAGGTCGCTATTTTCCTGTTTGGTTCTTTCACAAAGCACTTGGCTACTCTGCGCGAGTTCAACACCTCGAAAGGGTTCTGGGTCTAGTGGCATACTTGCAGAGCCTTCATTAGCTAATTTGTCAGCTAACGCGTTGCCTATAATTCCACAATGTCCAGGCACCCAAACAAGACTAACTTTGTTTTAAAGTTTTGTCTTACATTCACCGACTAACTTCGAAGAGCAGCGTGGGTTAGACCAGACGAACCTTGCAGCGAAATGTAGTCAAAAGTGAAAACAGTAATTTGCTTCAGTACGCCTGCTGACCGAGTCGCGAGTGAATTTCTGTGAAGCCATCCACAATAAAAAAAAAACGAAAAGGGCGTTTTTGTGTCGAAAGTTATCATGAGCTACGAGAGGCATTTTCGCTAAGCGGTCACGTCTTTTTTTGAGCACTGAAAATCCGCGTATGATGCACAAAGAGCCATTACATCCACTCAAAGCCACTGTGTGGTGCAGCGTCCGTTTATCACCCAGGTGATTGTGCCGGACTTTTTTGAGGACGGCATCGGCAATATCGGCACTGTTACTGGTCGAACGCTACATACAGGGCCATAATAAACGACTTCTTACTGCCGGAGCTGGATGAGAGGGACTTGGTGAACAGGTGGTTTCAACAAGACAATGCAAAAGCACATACACACAGCTCGAGCCGCAATGAATATTGTGAAGGCAACATTTCCTGGTTGCGTAACCTCGCGTCCAGTCCAGTAAGATCGTCCAATTTAACCATCACAAACTTTTTTCGTTGGGGCTACTCAAAGTGGCGGATTTATGCCAAACAGGCTCCAGCTCGCACAATCACAGCCCATATTCGACAGGAAAACGCAATAAAACGGTAACAAAAGTGTATCAATGCTGGCGGCAGCCAGTTAGCGGCTGCCATTTTTTCCACTTAACATAAAAAATGTTAAAGGTTGAAACAAATAAAGTTTTCCATCACTCAAAATTATGTTTTCTATTTAGGAAAAAAGTTAATCAAAAACAAAAATGGATGATTAATTTTGTGCCACTTAGTATTAGCAAATAGTAGGGTGGTTATTTATACTTCTGGCCTAACAATGACTTATTTTCTTTTTACTTCGCGAATATTTATTTATTTATGTTTTTTTTTTTTGAAAGTAAATTTTCACAATTTGGAGGCGTTGTTCTGGCCTCAAACGATTTGTGATCACTTGCCAAACATTACTGTACAGAAATGTCAACGCAGTTTTTGTCATTCTCAGCTGTCAAACCATCGATGTCATGGATAACGATAGTTCTCATGCAGCTAAAAAAACACCCGATGCCTATATAGCATGCCTATGAATGAAAATTGGGTTGTCTAACTACGAAATGACAGTTGTCGTAAGGCAGCGATGGAAAAACTTCGGTAAGACAGAAATGTTTTAAAAGTAAAATTCGTTGCCTTTCCGAAATTATTTCCTTTCGAAATTATCTGGGCTCAACTGCACACTTTTTATCACCAATGTTCATGAGTCACCCTATGGACGCCCTATGCTTCACTAGGAGTTACAATTAATATGGATCAAGGATGATGGAATACCAGGTTGCGCCTTCCGAATGCGCTGTGTTTGTCAGAGCCCATGAATAAAGGACAAAAGGAAGGAGAATTGCATGTTTGGGAAGAGGAAGAGTAGGCGAAAGCAATGGAAAAAACCAAACAGAAGAAATTGTATACGCAGATATTCTCTTGCCACGGCGTCATCTGCATAAAAACGCAAAAAAAACTGCATTTAAAGGCATTCTTATAATTTGTGCTTTCAAAATTTGGCAAGCTGCACTTCATTTCCATTAGTTTGTTTCGTTGAAATCTCACGAAGCACAATATTACCAAGCCATTCACTGATTTTTCAAAAGCATCTAAATTTCTCCGCTTTTTGGTGGTTTTGTATAGGAAAGGGACCTGACGTCAGATTTGGGCTGAAGGGGTGGTCCGCAAACTACCTGAGCGGTCGTCACTCGTCAGTGATTTTTCGAGACCAAATATCAAAGCAGAGTAAAATAAAGCAAGGAGTTCAGCAGGGTGGTGTCCTTTCACCCTTGCTGTTCAACTACTATATCTCGAAGCTCCCCAAACACCAGAGGGATTCTCCCTGGTCTCGTACGCTGACGACTGCTGGTCTGTGCTCCAAAGTGAACAGCTTTCTCACCGACCTTTCTCGCTTTTTCACTGCGAGGAATCTCCAACTTTCCCCCGCTAAATCCACGGCGACCCGCTTTACCACCTGGACAAAGGAGGTCAAATTGTCCCTCAGCGTAAAAGTCGATGACACACCAATTCCGACGGTAAAAAAAAACCCAAAATGTTGGGTGTGAACTTTGACAGTTTGCTCTCCTTCTCAGCGCATACAACCGCAATTGGCACTAGGGTCCAAAATTGCAACAAGGTCCTCAAATCGCTTGCCGGCAGCACTTGGGACAAAGACAAAGAACTGTTGCTATCGACATTTAAGGCAATTGGTCGGCCGGTTCTAAACTACGCTGCGTCTGTCTGGTCGCCTGGAACTAGTGACACGCAGTGGATAAAGCTACAGACTTGCTAAAATACTGCCATTCGGACAGCGACCGGTTGCCCCCTGATGTGCCCTATTCAACATTTTCACAACGAGGCACAAATGCTCCCTGTAATGGAGCACAATAAACTGCTCAGCAAGCAGTTTCTGCTGGGGTGCTACCGCAGGTTTCACCCTTGCAGACACCTGCTTGAGCCAGAGCCGCCTCCTAGGCGCGTCAGGAGACACCTTTTAAACTATACCGACGAGATCCAGGACAGAACTTACAGAAATCTACTGGACCAGACAGTATTTAGACAGTCAGTAAACGACATTCACCGAGAGACCGTCTCCACCTTCTTAAGCTCCCGCCCTGTGAATGCCGTAATCGGAGACCGACCACCACTTATTGCAGAGGAAGAGCTCCAGCTTCAGCGTGAGACACTGACACAACTACGTTCTGGATACAGTAGCTGGTTAAACTCCTAAAAAAATAAATAAATAATTGGCGCGTACACTTCTGTTAGGTGTTTGGCCGAGCTCCTCTCCTATTTGTGGTGTGCGTCTTGATGTTGTTCCACAAAATGGAGGGACCTACAGTTTTAAGCCGACTCCGAACGGCAGATATTTTTATGAGGAGCTTTTTCATGGCAGAAATACACTCGGAGGTTTGCCATTGCCTGCCGAGGGGCGACCGCTATTAGAAAAATGTTTTTATTAATTTTGCTTTCACCGAGATTCGAACCAACGACCTCTCTGTGAATTCCGAATGGTAATCACGCACCAACCCATTCGGCTACGGCGGCCGCCACTTATCCAGAATTGACCTCGACATACCAAACATATGCCCGACATGTGAAGGCACCCTGCACGACACTAACCACCTTTTCACATGCACTCTAAAACCGACTCATCTAAAGCCCCTCTCCCTCTGGACCCAACCCGTCGAAACAGCATGTTTCCTTGGCCTACCTTTAGATGAGCCAGACGAAGACGACCGGTGATATACCGTGCACTGATGGGGCTTCTATTACTGTTAAGACAACAACAACAACAACGTCAGATTTGTCAAAATCAAGAAAAATAAAGTAACTGTTTTGGGAAGACGCCACCTTCGGTACTCAAATCGCCTTGCATATAAATCAAGTGAGGAAAAATTTCAAAATATAAAATAAATTAATACTAAAAATTGCCTACTTCAACCTCTGTGCATTGTTATTTTTCAACAAAGTGAGTTTTATTGCCATTTATTGTTTTGTAATGCAAATTATTGCACGCGCATTCTGATAAAAGCTAAAACCTGGTTATGGAATATTAAAGCTTTTGTTTACTCTTGGAAATTATATTAATTTAAACAAATCAAAAGGTCTTCTGAAATATAGTAAAATAACCAAAATACTCCATCAATCAACAATCAAAAGCGTTTGCTAATTTTTTTGCTTGAAGAAATCTCGAAATTTTATATTTCGTTTTTGGCCGTCAAATTGTAAATATTCTCAACACTAAGTTGGGGCTTCGCGCTCAACTCAATCTTAATAAAATGTCGACATGTAAAAATATTTATATTAATAGTTCGAAGTTTGCTACACCGCAGAAAGTTGATTATAAATTGATTTTGATTGATTTCCATCACAGTTTCTAAGATAAATAAATTGCAAAAGCGAGAGTCTCATTCAAATAAATTACTTGCAAATGTATTATAAAATATACGAGTATACATACATACATATATCTATATTCATATAAAATGATGTAGGTTAAAAAACCTTAAGTGACAGTATTTAATGAAAATTATACATAAATTTATACTAAAAAAAGTATGTAAAAAATAACCTTAAAACCATTTTGAAAATTATATTCCCAATTAATATTAAATTAGACACGATAAGCGCATTAAATAATTGAAGGAAAAAACAGAAAAGTATTTAATAATTACATTATAGAAATATGTATTTAGTAAGCCATTATGTAAAAATAAATTAAAAAAAAAACACTAAAAACAATGATTGCATTAACACTAATTAAATACAATTAGACATAATAAATGAATGCATCTGTAGTTATATTAACATATGTAAGTCACTTACACACACATGCATACAAACAGACCATATTATTACTATAAATGAATACCAACAAACATTCAATAACTTACATAGCATACTTACATACAAACATAGTTACCCATTTGATTGCTTCGCATTGAAATTCAAAATGAAAACGCAAAAAACGAACACAAAAACAGAAAAAAATCAACTATTATTGAACAATGCTACAGTAAAAATAAATTATTATTACTATTATTAAAATAAAAAAAATAAAAAATAAATAAAAAAAAACTGTTTTTTTCTATTGCATTTCGGATATTCATACCTGTACATGCATACAGATGCACAATAAGATAAGGCAAGTATTCTCATTGGTAAGTAAAATGAAAAAAATTATATTCATAAATATAATAAAGTATACAAACGACAGCAGTTGGTGATGCCCTAGCGCTTTTGTGCTACATCCAGTGCACCGCCCACTGACAGACGATAAAGATAATAAAAAAAAATTCGACTCAGTTTCTACAGAGTTCGTTCATATTAATTGAAAATTAAGTCATTTGATGGTTTTATTAAAAAAAATCAGCCATCTTTTTTGTATCTTCTGTTTTTCTAAAACTTGAAGCACAGCTTTCTCCCTTAACCGTCTTAGAGTACTCATATCATTTTCATCGACGTCTTCATGACCAGCCCATATTAACGCCTTGTTGCAAATTTCAACTGCTCCAGTCGCCTTAATATTCTCCAGTTGCTCTGATACGCTGTCATCATCGAATTCGTCCTCCTCGATATCGTCGTTCCATTCATGAATGGCTGATAACATGAATTCAATCTGAAATTTTTAATAAAAAAAAGTGTTTTCAATAACCCACATACATATCTTTGAGCATATCTGCGAGCACGAACGAACCTCAGGATTTACACTAAAGGGTTTTTCAATAAGGGCGGGTAGATGTTGAATTGGAATAAAATGGCGTTTGCTGTGTGGCACGTAGCGCCGTCCTGCTGGAACCACATGTCGTCTAGGTCCATATGGTTCAATATGGGCCATAAAAAATTGGAAGGGTCACCACGTCTACCGAAAATTGGGCGCAATGCGCGCAACGTTTGCGTTAATGAACACTAATTTTGATAATAAAGTTTTATCATTTGAACGTGCTGCTCAATCGTGTAACTTGCCATGATGGTTTGGCATAAACAACTGAATAATAAACAAAAGATTTGACAGATGTCACCAAAACAAAATGGCTGCCACAGGGCGCCAAAATCGACCCGCGCCAATTGAAAAACCCTTTACTAAGGAGATCGACGGTGTTGCTCATCAAGGTGCGAAGTTCAGCTTCCCATTTTTCTATTAAAACCGCCAACGGAAAATTATCTTCGGGATCATCATTGTTTGCCGCAAAATTTAAAATACTATTCCAGCACTTAGCTAATGTTGCTTCACCGACACGAAACCAAGCCGCATCCAATAAATTTATAGCTGTTTTTAAGTTAATTTTTTTCAATGACTCGAGCAAATCAGACTTTGTCGCTGCTATTGAAGTTAGAAGGCTTAGTGATTTTTGTTGCATTCTGATCGATCGGTTGAATGAGGGGAGTAACGTTTTGTGGTATAAACATTGCCGAAATTTGCTCATTCCCTGTTGTCAGTTCAGCTTCATTGGGTGAGAAGGAGCGTTGTCGGTTAGGAGGAGAGCTTTAATTGGGAATATTCACCTGTGGAACAAATGTCTCATGAAACCATTGCTTGAAAATAGCCGTCATTCACACGGATTTCGAGCTTTTATAGTCGGTGAGACACTGAAAGTTCTTAAAGCAGCGTGGATTCTTCGCCTTTCCAATTACCAAAAGCTTAAGCTTGTGGGATCCAGTGGTGTTTGAACACCATAAAAACGTGATTCGCTGCTTCTCGGACTTTACTCCTGGGGCTATCTTCTCGAACCTTGCCGCGTACGTTTTCTCTGGCAAAAGTCTCCAGAATAACTCCGACTCATCTGCATTATATAACTGATCGTTGCACAACTCCAATTCGGCCATTTTAGCTTTAAATTTTTCTTTAAACGGATCCACTAGCTGAGGTTGCGAAGACAATTTTTCGCCTGATATTTTAAGAAGACGAATACCGTACCTCGTCTTGAATCCTTGGAGCCATCCGTCACTAGCGAAGAAGTTTGCTTCATTTTCTTTAAATTTTGCATGCAGTGTTTTTGCCTTTTCTTTCAAAATTAGAGCACTTACTGGCCAGTTTTTATCTCGCATTCGGATAAACGAACGATAAAGAGCTCTCTCCATTTTGGGAAACTCTGAAGAACGCAGTGTTTTTCTATTTCCAGGTCCACAATACGTGTTTTTTACGCATTTTAAAATCATTTGCTTTTTCGCTTTAATGTTAAAAATTGTTGATTTAGCAACAATAAAATGCCTATTTTATAATTAGGGGATTCCCCAGTTTCAAAATTACTTGAGATCAATGTAAATTACATTCAAATAATTGTAACGTTTATTGTTCATGTTATAGAGCTTTTTGGGTTTGTTCACGTTTTAGAGTAGTCAATGCACAAAAATGTCTGTTCACGTTTTGGAGTGTTCACGCTTTAGAGCGTTCACGTTATCGAGCGTGTGCTGTATAACTATTATACTAGGTGTGTTCAAAAACTAAGGCGAATTTTCAAATTTCGCTGGCTACGTACTTTCGAATTTCGATTATAATTTTTTTTTTTATGTTGGTACACTCGTCTCGAAGATATGTTCAGGGGTTCAGCAATATAGCAGGTTTAGTTTGTTTGTGAGAGGCATAAATAAGACAAGTGTTTTGCGTGTTTGACGATTTTCTGCTATCGAAACAAACGGATCACAGAAGTTGCATCAAATTTTATGTAAAAAATGGAATAAAGTGCTAAAAAATACTTGAAATGTTGACTGTGGTGAGAGTACTTTGAGTCAAAAAAATTTATACAAGTGGTACAAGCTTTTCGCAGAAGGTCGAGAAGATGTGAATGACGACGCTCGCTCTGGACGCCCCAGCACCTCAACAATCGATGAAAATGTTGAGAAAGTGCAGAAAATTGTTATGGAATCGTCAAATCACAATTAGGAAAGTTGCTGAGGATGTCGATATAGCGGTTGCCTCATGCCATCCAATCTTTTCGGAAATTTTGCTGAACTTTGACCAAAACCAACGTCGCATCAGTATCGCTCAGGAGTTGTTGAATAACGTCAACGATAATCCAGATTTGCTTCAAAAGGGTCCCAACGGGTGACGAATCGTGGGTATATGGTTATGACATCGAAAGCAAAGCCCAATCGTCCCAATGGAAGAGTCCAGGAAAGCCAAGACCAAAAAAGCACGCCAAGTTCGATTAAATGTCAAGGTTTTGCTCACTGTTTTCTTCGATTACCATGGCGTAGTGTAGTGATGGGCAAACTCAGCACGTTTGCACTGTGCAGCAGCGTGTGCTTCTGCGTGCTAAAAGTGCTAGGTGAAGGGGGATAACAAAGCACAGGGAAGAAACAGGAAAATTGAACGAGTTGTGTCTGTGTTTGTATCCTGAATGAGAGAGCAATTACACTGTGCGACAGTGAAATTATACTTTTATGGAGACCTAGTTAAACTTGTAGGTATAGTAAAACTAAGAAAAATGGTATAGGAGAAATTTCCAATACACCCCCAAAATCTCATTTTATGGCCATAAAACCGTTTTTCAGTAGGTTGATGTGAAGAATAACTCCTAACTTCGCCAATTTCCATCCGATTTCGAATTTGCCTTTTTAGCTCGAAAGAACAAAAACAAGCCTTTTTGACAGTGTGTTGACTTTTTTTCTGAAATGACAACTGACGAGACTGTAGACGGAAGTATTTGGAATTTTTTTATTTTTTCTCTATTTTTTCAACTTTGACATAATTTTTACGATATTATCCGATATTGAGGATCTTTTTTAGTACACTACTGTTATAGTAAATATAATTTTGCGTCAAATGAGCTATATTTGACTGTAATTGAATTAAAGTTAATAGAGTTGTGTGAGTTTTAAGATTTTTTTTTTTTCTTACTCTTTGCTAGCACGCTCTGCTGCCCGTCCCTAGCGTAGTGCATCAAGTGTTCTTACCACAACGTCATGCAGTAAATAGAAAATATTACCTTGAAGTTATGAGCCGTTTGCGTGAAGCAATACGAAAAAACGCTCGGAATTGTGGAAAAGAAATGCCTGGTTTTTGCACCATGAGAGAGATTATTTGGCCAAAAAGAACACCGTTATCATGCCTCAGCCACCGCACTCACCAGGTTTGGTTCCCTGCTACTTTTTCCTATTCCCAAGATTGAAGAGACCCATGAAAGGACGACGTTTTGCGATAAGCTCAAAGACATACCAACAAAAAGTGCATATCAGAACAGCTTCGAGGATGGGGAAAAACGCTGGCGCAAGTGTATTATATCTGAGGAAGACTACTTTGAGAGAGATAAAATAGAAATTGATGAATAAATAAATATGTTTTGAGAAAAATGAAAATTCACCTTATTTTTTGAACACACCTCGTATACGCCAAGCTTACTTGTGCCACCTGGATCAACTACAGCTGTTAGGATCGAGAGTATTTATTTATGTATTTAATTAATGGTTCAATCCCAGCACAGGAAGAATAAACCTTAAATTTATTAGTGCTAGTCACAATAGGCTACACTTTCCATGGTAAAATTCACAAAAATATTTGAAGTTACAAAGAAAAGCAAATCAGGTTAACATTGCTTATGACTAAAATTAAAATTATCTCTCTTATTGCTAATATATCTCTGAAGTTCGCCTCTAAATGTGTTCATGCAACTTATAGATATTAAAAGTTTTGAGTTTCTCACTGGCTTCGTGGCAATTATTCTCAGGGCGAGGTATTCAGGTAATTTCTAGTAGTAGATTTTGTGCAAAAGTAAAAGGTACCTGAACTGAAGAACCTTATCCAAGGACACGGAGTAGATTGTGTCAGAAAGATGAGAAACGTGGTCTCTTGCCTCGATGTCGAACACATAACAAGTAGTATTGTTAAACATTACATTAAGCTTTATTATGTTTTACACGCATAACCAAAATTTACCAAGATTTCACAACCATATAATAACGATGGCATAACATATGTTTTAACAATTAAATGCGAATGCGTAGAGGAGTAAAGTGTTGCGTAGTCCAAAGCACGCGAAGCATTCCGTTCCAGTTATCTACGACTAAATTTACGTGAACAACCCCAGTTAATCTTTGATTTAAAATGATTCCGAGATTTTTCGCCATAAGCACATATCAATAGTAATGCCGTCAAGTAAGATTTTTGAAAAAGTTGAAGTGTCGAGGGGCGCACTCGAGACTTCTTAGGATTGAGAGGATGCGCATTTGTTAATGCAGCCTAAATTTGGGTTGATTTTAAGACCGCAGTAACTAAGTTCGCCAGATCAATAAATCTGGGCTTGTATGCAGTTGATACACGTGAAAATGCATTTCGGTAAGGATGGCTGGTAGGTCGTTGATGTACAAAGAAACGAGAAGAGGACCTACCTCCTTGCGGAGCTCTCCTACGCAATTCTAAGACAGATGATGTCAGTGGCCCACTACAGACAGTTTGTGACCTATTTTTTAGACAAGAGAATTACGGCTGTACCCTTTCTGTTGACTTATAGTTTGATACCTGAGAAAAGTTTGCCCAAAAATTTACAAATTGCTACCCGGTTTCCATTGTATGTAAAGGGTACTGCAAAAGTCACGCCGAGTAGACAGATGAACAATTTTGCGCGCAAGAAAACTCATTACGAACCTTCCACTTCTTGAAAACGGAGGCAATATTGGAATTCCTATGGCAACTTGCAAATTACTCATAAAAAGTAATATTTTCCAGGAGGTCATTGCATAGCCTAACCTAACTTATTATGAAGATACTCGATCTTTAATCAGCCGAATGAGTCGACATTTCAAAGGTTGGTGAAAAAATGTCAAGCAACTGGTTCTGTCGAGGATAGGAAAAGAACTGGCGGATCAAAAACGGGACAGTCTGTTGTGAATAGGGTATCGGTGCTATAGCGCAAAATGTAGATGATCAACCTTCAACATCGATATCTCAACGTTCGCAACAATGAGGCATTCATGAATAGACTGTTTGGCGAATTTTACCCGTAGGCGGACATTTCAATGATGTCATTTTTCACGTACCTATATTTGGTAAGAACTGTATTTTGAATAAAAATAGTCAAACCTGAAAAATCTACATTTTTATATATTTTATTTTAAAACAACATTTAGGCGCGCCCCGAAAAATTATGACAATATTACTAATATAAAGGGTGGTTAAGTTTTAAGGGCCGGTGTTGATTTTGAATAAAATACAATTTTTTTCTAAATTATTATCATTTCTCTTTATTATGATAATATTGGTATAGCTCAATTACATATGGAACAAAATATTGGGCAAATGGCCGCCGCGGCCTCGTCGGCACACCTCCATTCGATGGTCCCAATTTTCGATGACGCTGAGGCATAATTGAGGTTCTATGCCGTTAATGTGCCGAGTTATCTCCGCCTTTAGTTCTTGAAGTGTTGCTGGCTTATCGACGTACACCTTTTCTTTCAAATAACCCCAAAGAAAGAAGTCCAACGTGAGATTATTCGGCCATAAAATTTTTCGCGCAAAAGAGCCATTGTTTCGTTAGCTGTGTGACAAGTGGCACCGTCCTGTTGAAACCACATATCGTCCACATCCATATCTTCCAATTAGGCCATAAAAAGTTCGTTATCATCTCACGTTAGCAAACATTATTCACAGTAACTGCCAGAGGCCGGCTCATTTTGGAAAATATACGGCCCAATGATGCCGCCGGCCCATAAACCGCACCAAACAGGGTGCATTGGTTTTTCAGCAATCACTCTTGGATTATTATTTGCCCAAATGTGGCAATTCTGCTTATTGACGAATCCACTGAGGTGAAAATGTGCCTCATCACAGAAGATGATTTTCTTCACGAAGTGCGCAATATGCACTTTGATTTGAACGCCCGTTTTCATAATAAGCCTGAATAACTTTAACGCGTTGCTCGATTGTGTATCTTTCCATGGTTCAAATTGAATTAGTCTGAGATTGAAAAATATGAAATAAAATGCAGAAAAAGCTTGACGTTTAGGTGTGGTTTACATTCAATATCGGCCCTTGAAATTTAACCACCCTTTACTTAAGAAAAAGCAAAAAGAAAAAATCCAATTATTTGAAAATTCTGACTACCCCTTAAGTTGCTTAGTATCTGAATATTTTCATTGTACCTTTTGTTTCAACAAGGTGGCACACAATTAATCACGTTGTCGGAAGATTTATAACATTTGCACATTGCGTCGTACGCCAGTCATATTTGACGCTTCCGAACTGCGACAGCTGAAGTATACAAACAGAAAAGCAATGGAGTGCGTAAAGGTCAAAATAAGGATTTCCATCAATACAAAAAATTTTTTTTTTTTTTGTATTTAGTAAAAAGGTTATTCAAAAAAAAAATGCATTATCAAATTAGCACAAAAGAAAATTGTAGTAATACCAAAATTAAAAGTAGTCCACAAGGACTCTCTTTTGTTACTTAGAGAATAATAATTCAGTTCATATTTGAGAAAGTTCTAAGAATTTTTTGTGTTGCGGTTGACTTCAGATCACCTGGTACTTCAAGAAAAGTTGCCACCGAATGAAGAAATTGTTTCCTTCGCAGTTCACTGCTCCATGAGTTCTATGCTTAGATACCATTCGGGGACCTGGAAGGATATAATTCCAGAAGTGTGTACCTCAAGCGAAGCCCTGGCTTCTAATATCTCTCACTCTCTCTCTCTCTCTCTTAGCTTCACAGACTGTACTTGACCAACAATCCTCCTCCAATTCAGTCTCTCTTTTGCCTCATTTCTCCAATACGAACGTTCATCCCTTTTAAGTCTGCTTCAACGTCAAACGTCATCAGGCCATCTCTTTCTTGGTAGGCCTCTCTTTCTTCCTCCAATTGGACGCAAAGTAAACATTTTGGATTTTCTTCATTTTGGATTTTTTCGTTGGACATTCTTATGATGTGTCCAATCCATCTAATCCGCTGCGCGGACTGTTTTATTTACATTTTCCGGCTTCTAATATCTAAATCAGCAAATCAGTTCAGTTCTAAGAGTGAACTGAACATGTTTTTTTTACCTTTGGTTTATCTGCGGGTTAGTTTTTCTTCACATTTGAATTTAGTCGCTAGTAAATGTACAGAAAATTTGCGAGTTCTGGTTTTGGCGTACTAATTTTGACATCAAATACGCAAGAGAAAAAGTTCAAAGGCGAAGGTTTGAAGAAACAATTCTGCTAAAACTACTGCTAAATGGAAGAAAACCTTGAAGAGTTGTTGGGAGTTATACAAGTAGTAATTTCCAAGCATCTGAAAGCGTTGTAATTCGTACAACAGCAAGTAAACTGGGTAGCATCCAAAGGTACCTTCGCGTTGAAGAAATTATTTCTGGACTCCACATAACAGGAACTACTTCGTGTAGTAACTGAATACGAAAAATAAATTAAGAGCGTAAACGCTGCAAGTCATGCGCGAAAATCGGCCAATTCAGCATTCATTGTGGGCGAAGGTGATGTTGTGTTGTTTGTGAGATTAGAAGTGTGTGGGAATATTATCACGGCGGCTATGGAATATAATGGAATGGAATTGTTGATGACCTGAAATTTTTTTCCAAGCACTCAGCCAATATTGCCCATTGCACTAAAGACCAAGAGATATGATTTAAAGGATAGAGAGCAACATTTCGGTTTAGGATTCATCGTCGAATTGACATCCGTCCTAAAAATATATAATATCATCAAAATCTGTACCGCAGTACGGGCAGAGTAATGTTCTACACTATTTTTACCCCTAAAACAAAACGTACACAGTGAATCATTGGTGATGCCTATGGCGACCAAATGTCGTCCTGTAATTTGCCCTATCAGCGCACGTACCTCGCTCCTCCTCTATATGAGGAAGAATTTTGCTAGCACCCTGTGGGTGCCATATCAGGAAATACTCAAGACCTAACCTCCTCTGATTTTCAATTGTTTCGTGGTGAGCAGATTTATGTTTCAGGACTGCGATAAACTTCTGCTGAAGGCATTTGGGTTAAGGCGATTGGTCTCGAATGACGTGTATTTTTAGCAGAGAATTTATAAATCACCAGGAAAATGAAAAAATATTTAAATTAAAAAAAAAATGTTGCTAATTACAATTTGAAGACAATATTTATATAAAAATGTGCAAGCCCAATAAATGAGAAAAGAACGCTGAAGAGCCATGCTAACTACAATTTTTTTTGTCATCCAGTGCGCTTAACAAGCGATGTATTGCAATATTCAAGCCATTCTTGACGCGATACAGGCAGATTTATTAGAAAAATAAAAATAAAAAATTGGACTCTTCGAATGGAACATGTAACTCATTAGCCGCGGTGGTCATATGTCAGATGCTATATTCAAAAAATAAATGCCATGAAATTATCTACAAGATTATTATACAAAAATTTGTTCCAACAATATTTCTGTCTTGTGTTATCGGTCTAAGTTTTCAAGCTATTAAAGAAACACCCGATATATGAATGTCCAGCCGCCGTAGTCAAATGCGTTTGGAGGGACCTACAGTTGTAAGTCGACTCCGAGCGGCAGATGATTTTTTATGAGGAGATTTTTCATGGCAAAAATACACTCGGAAGTGTGCCATTTCCTGCCGAGCGGTGACCGCTATTAGAAAATACTATTTCTATTACTTGATGTTCCTGCTCGGAGATTCACACCTACGCACTCACGAATGGTAGTCACGCACCAACCCATTTGGCTACGACGGCCACCTCAAAGTTAAAAATAGCTTAGTTTAAAATGTGGGGAGCTCGAAGTGGGTATGCTCTAGTGGACTTCTTTTCTTAGAATTGAAGTAGAAATCGAATCTGCAAGAAACCATGTGTATGTAAAAAAATTGGCTTGCCCCAATTTATGTAGAGACAAGGTGAAGTCCAAAATAAGCAAGTATGAGCTAAAATAGAAACGACAGGAGCTTTGTTCTGATAACTTCGAATTTATTTATTTATTCAAAATAGTAATAGAAAGAGTGTTTCAGGTCATTGACCGGAATGTCCTTCAGGATGTCGGTACAAGCCTTTGGGATGGCCTCTACGGATGCAAAACGTTTTCTTTTCATGACCAAATGCTATTATCCGAATCGGTAGAAGCCACAGGGAGCCATATCAGGCAAATACGGTGAGTGATAGATGGTTCAGACTCGATTTCTAGTCAAAAAATCAGTTGCAAGAGTGGATCATTGAGATGGTGCATTATCATGCAATAAGCACCAGCTTTCTCCTTCACGGTATTAAGGGCGAATTCGACGAATGCAATGCAGCAAACGCTTCAAAACACCAAGATAGAAAATTGCATTGACAATTTGGCCCGTTGGCACGAACACCTTGTGAAAAATTCCCTTGGAATCGAAAAAACAAATGAGCATCGACTTGATTTTTCACTTCTCCTAACGCGATTTCCGGCTGGTGGCAAGTCTGGGGCCTTCCATTCGGTACTTTGACGCTTAGTTTTAGGTTCATGTTGGGAAAACCACGTTTCATCACCAGTTCCAATATTGTAAAGGAAGTTCTCGTCTTTTCTCGCCTCTTTAATGAGGTCTTTCGAATATTGAATTCTGAGCAATTTTCGGTTCTAACTTGTGCGGAATGAAACGTGCACAGACCTTTCGTAAGCCCAAATGATCGGTTAAAATGCGATAAATTGATCTTTCGGAGATATTCAACTCCGATTCCATGAGTTTCAACAATGATTTCGGTTCATTTGATAAATTTACGAACAATTTCGATTGAGTTTTCGGTAATTACTGATTTTGGGCGGCCGGCATCTTCATTGACATTTATGTCCTCACAACCAGCTCTGAAACGTGTAAACCACTCATGAAATCTGGCACGAGATATACAATCATAGCCATACAATTTTTTCATGAATTCAAATGTTCCGGTAAATGTTTTACCGGTTTTAAAACAAAATTTGATATTAGCTCTTTGTTTGGAACTCATTTTTGTATCGACGGCACAAACAAACTGACACTTTAGACACAATAACTTCGCTTGCACTGAACCGAGTGTCACCAAGCTTTCACTGGAAGTCAGCTAAAGATGTAATTTCCATTCCGTTCCATGTAACTTCCATTTCCACTAACTCATTAAAAAGATGGCGCCAGCAGAAACGACGTCTTGTTTATTTTGGACTTCACCTTTGTGTGAATCTCCCGCAAGCAAACCTAGTCTTCTAACACCATTAATCGTTGTCTGGTTCCCATCAACTTGATAATCCACCAAAACAGCAACTAAAAATTAAACAAAATAATTCAGTTGATGCAAATCCATCAAAACAATAAAGTTTTAGAGTAAAGTAAAACGGAGCAACATCTTCAGTTTGATTGGGTTGAGTGATTTATGCGTCGCCCGTCTGGTGAAGTAGGCAGGAAAAAACGTAGCGGCATGAGACAAGTACACACGTCAATATAAAATCTACTAAAAAAATAACCAAATACTACTACGATGGAATATCTGTGTGAGCATAAATATTCAATTTGGTTAAACGAAAGCTTCGCGCAAGACAAATTTAAGCACAGACGTGTTTTTGGCAATGAAACGTTTTTCGAAAATATTGTGATTATGATTATTGGAAAATTGCATTTAATTCACAGTTAAACGAACACGTACGAAGCAAAGATCAATCGATATGATCACAGCAACATATTTATGCACATACAAACATACCTACCATGACACACATATACACACTCGTATGCACACAGGTAGACACAAAACTTTTACTGTCTCATATTCAGTTATTCGTATGTGAATAAAGTGAAAAAGAAAAGAAAAATACAACGGGACAAAACGGCACTTAGACACCGTATAAACTTAAACTTGAGGAATTAAAATAACAAAAGTATAAGGAATCGCAATCTTAAAGGTTTGAAAGCTGCAGCTTCGCTTATTGAAGCTCCTCAGCGCGGTTTAGGCGGCCCAAACGCTTGTCATGCGGCAACGCACGAAAATGACCTCAATTATCGATTTAACTTTATTATTGGTTTTGAAATGTGGCGTTCGTTAGTTTGCTACAAAAATCGTATGCACATTTATTCCGCTGTCTCTTATACATATCTTTATACCTACTCGCATGATCAACATATTCCGCTCAATAAGGAAAATATTTTTATTTGTCCCTCACCGAATGGCTTACCTTTCACACAGATGAAATATTTTCTTGCATAAACATAAAACATCCTCCTAGCAGTAAATCGAGCTAAGTCTTTTCAGGCTAAGTTGTTCAGATGAAGTTGTCTTTTTCGGTAGCAACAACACTGGTTGTAGTATTTTTGCGGCAAACTAGGAAGGATTTGAAAGCGACTTGCAACGTTAGAAAGTATAGATGTTGGTAGGACACGGAGTGACTTACTACGGTTATAGCTAGCCTTTACATGAGCGACTCTAGATTGATGAGCTCCTCGGAGCACGAACAATGGTGAACTGATTCTAAGACGGTTATATATATATATATAATTGACGCGTACACCCTTTTTTGGGTGTTTGGCCGAGCTCCTCCTCCTATTTGTGGTGTGCGTCTTGATGTTGTTCCACAAATGGAGGGACCTACAGCTTCCAGCCGACTCTGAACGGCAGATATTTTTATGAGGAGCATTTTCATGGCAGAAATACACTCGGAGGTTTGCCATTGCCTGACGAGGGGCGGCCGCTATTAGAAAAAATGTTTTCTTCATTTTGATGCTTCGCCGAGATTCGAACTAACGTTCTCTCTGTGAATTCGGAATGGTAGTCACGCACCAACCCATCCGGCTACTGCGGCAGCCTCAGCATGCGAAAAATGATAACTCACTCGACTTACTCTTGCTGCTAGGTTCTCAGAATTGGTAATATTGACGCGTAGTCAGTTATATCCTTCTCTTCTCTCTCGATTTTTAACGTGGACATTGGACATTCCAGTTACCAAGACTGCTATGAATTGACGAGACGAGGAAAACGACCGCTTGTGTACTTGCCCGTCTTAATAATGTTAGGTAAGAGGGTTTAAACTAGAAAGAGACTGAGGAGATGCTTTCCATTTCAATTCAACCGGGCTATTCGGGTCATGTTCTTCGATTTCGATGTAACTGAAATATGTTGCTCTCTGGTCAAAATAATGAGACACGTATTTTTTTTTCGCCCGAAAAATTTTTTTTTCAAGAGTTATCGGCAATTTTGTTTTTCGGCTCAAACTCGATTTTTTTTAATTATATAAGAAAAATTTGTTTTTAAATGCCCATAACTTAGTCAAATATGAACCGATTTTAATAATTCTGGGTTCAAAATGATCGTAATTACTTACACGAGCGACTTCATATAGAAACAATTGCAAAAAAGTAGTTGAAAATTTTTTATTTAGCAAAAAAGAAAAAAAAATTGAAATTTTTTCAAAATTCAATATTTCAAAAAGTGTATTTTTTTTTTTTATAACTTTTTCCAAATCAAAAGGACATCTCAAACTTTAATTGAGCTGAATGCCTAATAGCTAAAATGAGTTGTTTTTGAGTAATGAATTTTCAACTACTTTTTTGCAATTGTTTCTACATGAAGTTGCTCGTGTAAGTAATGACGATCCTTTTGAACCCAAAATTATTAAAATCGGTTCATTTTTGACTAAGTTATGAGCATTTAAAAACAAAAATTTCTTATATTATTAAAAAAAATCGATTTTGAGCCGAAAAACAAAATTGCCGATAAAGCTTTAAAAAAATTTTTTTGGGCGAAAAAAAAATAACGTGTCTCATTATTTTGACCAGAGAGCAACATATTTGAGTTACATCGAAATCGAAGAACATGTCCCGAATAGCCCTTTTGCATTGAAATGGAAAGAATCTATATAAGAAAATTTTTTTTTAATTACTCATAACTTAGTCAAAAAAAAGCCGATTTGAACGATTTTGGGTTCAAAATAATCGTAATTACATACACGAGCGACTTCGTGCAGAAACAATTGCAAAAAAGTAGTTGAAAATTTTTTATTTTCCAAAGAACAAAAAGTGCGAAACAGGTTTTTTACTCAAAAATTCATTACTCAAAAACAACTCATTTTAGCTACTAGGCATTCAGCTCAATTAAAGTTTGAGATGTCCTTTTGATTTGGAAAAAGTTATAAAAAAAAAAAAATACACTTTTTGAAATATTGAATTTTGAAAAAACTTCAATTTTTTTTCTTTTTTGCTAAATAAAAAATTTTCAACTACTTTTTTGCAATTGTTTCTATATGAAGTCGCTCGTGTAAGTAATTACGATCATTTTGAACCCAGAATTATTAAAATCGGTTCATTTTTGACTAAGTTATGGGCATTTAAAAAAATTTTTTTCTTATATAATTAAAAAAAATCGAGTTTGAGCCGAAAAACAAAATTGCCGATAACTCTTGAAAAAAAATTTTTTCGGGCGAAAAAAAAATACGTGTCTCATTATTTTGACCAGAGAGCAACATATTTCAGTTACACCAAAATCGAAGAACATGACCCGAATAGCCCGGTTGAATTGAAATGGAAAGCATCAGGAGAAAGGAATAGGCTTTGAAATAGGTGTGGTAGACCTCCACGTGAATCAGATGGATATTAAGCAGAGCAGAATATTCATGTTGGCAGTTATGATTTCGAGGTTGCAAGAGACTTCGTTTATCTAGGAACCAGCATTAATACTGATAATAATGTCAGCCTGGAAATCCAGAGGAGAAGTGTGTACTGTTTTGGACTGAATAGGCAACTGGGTAGTGAAGCTCCCTATCGACGAACGAAACTAACACTCTATAAGACTCTCATCATGACATTATACGAGGAGGCGTTCTTTGGAGTAGTTCAGAAAAGGATTCTGCGAAGGATTTTTGTATCTTTGCACGTTGGTGATGGCTAGTATCGTAGCCGAAAGAACAATGCGCTGTATGAGTTTTATGATGACATAGACATAGTGCAGCGAATATAGATCCGGCGGATTCGTTGACTGGGTCATGTCGTCCGAATGGATTCAAACGGTCGGGCCCTGAAAGTATTTGATGGGTACCAGCTGGTGGTAGCAGAGGAAGAGGATGGCCTCCTCCGTGTTGGAAAGATCAGGTGGAGACGGACTTGGCTTTACTTAGTGTTTCCAACAGGCGCCGGTTAGCATGCGAAAGAAACGACTGACGCGCTTTGTTAAACTCGGCCGAATTCGCAATTAATATAACTGAAAATATTTATTCTCATTCAGGTCGGCCTGTTGAGATGACGTTTTCAGACATTTTTGAAAAAGTTAAGAAAATTGTTAAGAAAGAAGAAACGGAAAATGAACTCCTGGTGATGCCTTTATGGTATGACCCTTCGCACACTAGAGAGATTTCGAATCTTCCGCACTGGAGCTCAGATATAGTGTGTTCAGATTGTTATTTGCTACCAGGAATGAAAACAGGGCTTCGAATTCCTGAATGTACTTTTGTATACTTGACAAAAAATAGGATAGCGTAAAATATTCACACGATTTACTGAAACTTCTTCTGAAACTAAGCAAATAATATTGACAAAAAAATAATAATACCAAAGTCAAAATGGCAATTTTTGTCGAGTCGTCAATTCGCAAATGTATTATACGTATTTATTCTGTACCAGTTTATAACCGGTCCCGAAGTAGCCTCCACGGAACTAGTCCTTTACATGACACCTACTCAGCATTTATCAAAGGGTTCTTCCGCAATCGTCAAATTGTCCGCTTATACTTAACCAGTATTTTTTGCACCGAAATTAAAAGGAATGCTTATGATTACAGGTTGATGTTCGCTGATTCATGTCTTTGTTGTTATTGGTGTGGGGGTCCACACTTTTTGGAAATTTTTACAACAAACGGCATTAGATTATGGGTTACTGCAGTCAATCGTATTTAATTCTAGTTAATTTCTGTGCGAATTGTTTCGAAACGTTTAACTGATTGAAGGGTACCACTTTAATGGCTCAAATGGGAAATGCACGCACATACGAGTATATTTGGAAAATAACTGTTGTTAAAATATAAATCAAACAATTATATATCTGCAAAAAATACCGTAATTTAGTTGAATACGAGAATTTCATAGAATATGGGTCACAAAGTATTGGCAAGCAATTTTAAGTGCGATTTGCTTCATCACTAAGGTGGCTGAGGGCATCTGGCAGAACCTTCGAGGACTGGAATATTTACTTGAGCACTATTAGCGAATTTAAAAGCAATTCAAATTATTTAAATGGCAGTTATTCATTAGTATACATACATACGTATGTGCATGAAGATGCTGTATTGATAAATTAATAGGGCCATTAGGCAGACGAGTGCTCTCAAAAATTTGAAGTGAGTTTTTCAAAGTACTCGACTCTCAAATTTATTAATTTATTTACAATATTATACCTATATTTGGCAATAAATCAAAATCAAAAGAACTTGGAATCTGGTTAAACTCATTCAAGGTTCTAAACAAAGGAGGATTTGCGGCATGAACAGTTTTAACCCGCTCTAAGAAGAATGAATCATTATTGTTGAAGGGGTTGAGTATCTCTACTGAAATACTCTTAATTAGCGACTAGGTCCGTTTTACTACCTTTGTTGTTGTATGTTATCTTTCTTTCAGATCCATTTCGTAAGATCTAGGTATAACAGTATGTCGATTGTAGCATGTTTGGTTGTTGAAATTGTAGTGTTTGTAATCTTTTTTCTAAGATATGCATCGAGCAATCGTTCAAAAGTTTTGACGATAAAAGAGGATAAGAGGATTCAGACTCTGAAGTCTTCCACTGTATCATGACCGCGTCTACCAGCTTTGGGGATAAAAATCATCTTAAACCTTTTCCAGCTTTTTGGAATATGCCTTAACATAGGACTTTTCCTAAGAGTAAAGGCACGTCAACTGTCCCATACTACTTTTTATCGACTTCTTCTACTTTGCATGGATTTTTAATTTAGTAATGCACACCTTGCATTAACACATGGGCTGAAATTAGCTTCATTCATCCACATATAGAAATTTTCATCAAGAACAACGCAATCACTCCAGCGTCGCTTTATCATTTCAGTACCACTTTTCTAGAACGATTTATCTTTTGCCTCGAAATAGGCCTCGATTCCAGCGATAACCTTTTCATTTGAGTAAAATTTCTTCTCTGCGAACAGCCAGTAGTCGTTGAAAGTCAGATTTGGCGAATACGTTGGATGTGGGAGTAACTCGAAGTGCAATTGAAGTAGTTTTGCCACTGTTTTGCCATCATCAACAAGTTCTTGGTTTTGGTCAACGGTGAGCAAACGCGGCACTCACTTTGAACAGAGCTTTGTCATAGTCAAATGTTTATGCAATATAAAGCCAACTCGTTCGATCATTCAAAACGATTTTGTGAATTTTTGGATGTTTTCTAGCAATAACATAACATAACATAACATAACACAACATAACATAACAGAACATAATACAACATAACATAACATAACACAACATAACATAACATAGCACAACATAACGTTGGCACATGGTTTGAAAATAAAAAAAGTTGCGTCACTCTTAGCACAATAATTCGCGAACTAATATTAAGGAGGTGAATGCAATAAAACTAGTGCCATCTATGTGTTAGGTCCGAGATGTGTTATATAAAGTAATGGGATCAGTGAAGTTCAAAGATCTGAGTGCAAAACGAAGAAATTTCTTTTTGTATGCGTTCAAGACAATTGATGTGGCACGGATGATACGGCCTCCAAATAAAGACGGCATACTTCAGCTTGGGTCGTAGAAGTGCAGTAAATAGTGACTACAAATTGTAAGGATCCGTAAAAGCGGAACCAGAACGGCAAAGGAAGGTAAGTGTAAAATACGATTTGGCGATAACAAAACTTGAATGACTAAGAAACTGAAAAGTGGAGTCAAATATTACTCCCAACAGTCATTTTATTAAGAGTACGATTTAGATGCAAGTTTTTTATATTGTAAAATATGATTTAGAGATTAAATGCTTTGACTTAGAAACTGAGACTGAGAGCATTTCCTAATATATAATTGAAGTAGATTCCCATCACACCACGCTACAAAGTTGTTGAGGTCCGATTTAATATTGTATGAATCAGACAGGCTTAGTGCAGTTTTAAAAATTGTTAATCAAGGTGGTAAGAGGCATATAATTGCCCAGATTATTCAAAAAATCCTTATGTTATAGTGCCAGTTATTCAACACAGCGTAGTTATTTTTATATGTATTTTTTGGTATAATGTCATTGCAGGCTCATTTTTAGCAAATTACTCAATAGCGGCAAATTCGTGGTGCTTTGTAAAACGAAGAAAACTTCCTACACTTCCTACCGATAGATGAATGCGCATGCGTAGATCTGCTGCGCCAATAAAACATTAATTACTCATGGCTGACTGCGTGTAATAGCGACATTACGTACAGTGCCAACGTCCCTTTCGCCACTCAAATGCGATAAATCATCGAAAGCTGTTGACATGTTGCTGTCACCAACACCGCCACAGTGTAATTCTGGTACTCTGTAGGTACTCATACTCGTACTCCACATCTAACTACATACAAGTACAACTAACTGCTCACCCTAGCAACAACAAATTGTACAAAAACGGCGCAAAGCGAATAATGAAATTTAAGCTTAGAAAAGAACGACAAGAAGTAAAAACAAGTCCAACAGTGAGCTAACAAGAAATTTTACAAATAAGCCGACAATTCGTGGCAATCCTAGCATGCGCCTAAGAGAAGAGAAGATTGCAGTCACACATAGGTACATACAGGTATGTACATGTGACTATCGGAGGCGAGTATTGTTGGCGCATCTACTGTGAGCTTAGTGTGTAAACAGCCACAATAATAACAACAAAATGCGCACAAAAAACGCAAAGCAAGCATTTGGCGTTGCTGGGCGATAAATCAGCAGCGGCTTTTAAATAATAAATGTAATTGAGTCGCACGAGCATGCGCGCAACGCTCTAAGCCAATGTATAAGTCGCAACACACAAAAATACTGTACTGCCCGTCCTATACACCCTATACACACACACATGCACCCAGCTAAGCCGTGCGCATATCTCACAGATAGTTTTGCTGCACATTTGTATCTTTGGCTAGTTAACTGGTCTAGTAGGCTGATCGCGTGTGGGAATGCGGCGTCGCTCTGCGATGCTAAAGTTGGCCGCGGAGAGAGTGAGTTTTGGTTAAAAAGATTGCATTATTATTTTTTTTGTTGTGATTCTTATTGTTATTGATACTTAGTATACACACAAACACATATGTGGTACAACTCTTTAGTAGCTTGTGGTAAGTGCTCAAGTACTTGAAGCGACTGGCATAGGGCGCGCATGCGCCTTATGCACTGGGAAGCTGTCAGCAACAGCAGCTTAGCGGACGAACGATCGGCCAATCGGCGGGGCATAGCACTTAGCCGGCTGTCGCCACTTCAGTTGCTGAGAGTTTTTCTGCTTTTTACTTTGCTTTGATTTCATAATTTTTTTTTCAGTTCTCGACATGAATTGCATTTATCGTGGTGAGAAGTTAAAGTCTTGTAAGTACATAGGATATTAAGGCAGTCATGTTTTCAGTGAAGTGAATTTTTTATAAACACCTTCGCGTTAAATGCCCTATTTTAATGGTTGTCAGCGAAAAGTAAATAAAGTGCATTTAATTATTGTTTAACTAGAGCTCGTTTTAAAAGCACTCGCTTTTGTCATTTGCGCTTAAAGTGTTTGAGCTGAATTTAAATGCGATCCACTATTCTGGAGTTTTTATTTGTCATGGGCTAACTGATCTTAAGGGGGTATTCTAGTCTAAAGGCCCGAACTTCGAGCATTTTTTGACGGTGAATAAAAACAAAGCTATTGATATTTTTACTATCCATTTTTTATCATTTATTTATCTATATATTAATAGCACACAAAATGAATTAAAAAAAAAAAAATTTCATGGAATTATGCGTCCTTGAAGTGGAAGGGGAACACAAAAGGCAGTGTCCTCGTCGTCACGATTTCTACCCTTGTGGTAAAAAAAAAACGATTGTCTGAAAAAAACACGATGTCAAATTCTTAATTAATATGAATGCGATTATCGTATGACGCAGACAAAAAGAGAAAACAATTTTTTTCATTCAATGACGGCTACTCAAAAATTGAGTTAGATTTTTCCCTATTTTTTAAGCTTTATTGAATTGTTTACGCATATTAAAAAATTGAAATTCCCAGTTTTTCGTGCTTCATACGATAGAGATATATTTAAAAAATATTCATAATAAGCTTCAAGCAAATCGGTTGATTAGAACTTGAGATATCGTGCCGACCATATCGAAAGAAGTATTTTCGAGAAAAACACGATTAAAATTCGCCGTCCGCTCAAACCAATCTAGCTGTCGCGTCACTAAAATAGTGTTAACTTCGAGAATAATTCGGATTTTGAAAAATCGTTTTAGGGAGATATTTTTGAGTACTTAAACTATCGAATTTTGAGAAAAATTTTTTTTTTGATTTTATCCAAATTTCTAGACGAGAATACCCTTAAAATGGCAGCCCTAGCTAGCTCATGCAACTTCTTTGTTACAGACTTCTTATAACTCAAGCACGCTGGAGACTGCGCTCTGAAAACAGCAGGCGCTTAGACGTGGAGCCCGCGTATGATTATCACTCTACTGATCCGTTACTCAATGCCTAATTAATATTGCTTTTTATCAACTTATTTTATGACTTGACAATTTCGCCTTCCCCAGGTCAGATTAGCTTATCTTCGATTAAGTCTATCATTCTGAATAATTTAGCAAAGAGTTCAGAAAAGATGCATTATGAATAGGCCAGAACTGACTACACAGCTGATTTCTTTATGGCTTTGTTTTTTTTTTTTTGTTTTTTGATAATTCGTTGCTCTTAATTTTAACCACATTGATGAAACAACAAAAAAAAAAAACGAAAGACCTTAAAATCAAATTTAAAAAACCAAAACAACGTTGGCAGATAAAATTTACCGTGATTAAATTTCTAAAAATTCCATAATAAAGGTGCTAGCGAAGGTAGGTAGCCACAATTTAAGATGAGGTGTATTGGTTGCTTACCTCTGCAATAAATGGAAGGGAAGTAAATATCTACTCCGACAGTCAAGCGACAATTCGAGCCCTGGGCTCGTTGTTTGTGTGTTCGAAATTCGTCGAGAAATGCCTGATTTCTCGCTCGACTTCATTCGCGTACTTCGAATTAGGCTCGGTTGTGTTCCCAGTCACATAGGTATAGCGGGAAACAGTTTGGTTGATGAGTTGACTATACAGGGGACTCGCGAGACGGTTACCCTGCGAAATGAGAGGATTGGAATTTTCTTGAGAACCTGTGATCTATTCATGGAAAGATAGGCCTCGCGTCACCTCAGCGAGCGGTGAGTTAGTGCGGAAACATGCAAAGTCGCTATGTCGTTCTGGCGCTGGTCTGAGAGTTTGTTATTGCAGAGTATTTTGCACTTGAAATCCGGGGATTGTGCTCCGATTAAAGCTGTCAGCTTCTCAAGAACACCTGAAGATCTGAGTGCCTACCAAATACTTCCGCGGTGTAAGCTTTCAAACGTCGTGCTGTAATCAACGAAAACAAGTCGAAGGGTTAACTGTCATTCATTAGCTCAACTATGATGTGTAGGGTGTTAATTCGATCACTACATGAGCTGCTTGTTACGAAACCCTGCTGGCTGCTTTCTTAGCTATTGGTCAAGTTTTGATTTAATGTGGCTTAAAAGTATACTGGAAAGTACTTTGGACGTAATGAAGAGAATGCATAGATGTGTTTATAATTGGCGCGTAAGTCCTTGCGCGGAAATCCGTGTCGGGTTGACCGAGCTCGTGCACCAATCTGTGTTGACCCTCTTGATTTTGTTTCCACTAATTGAGGGATTTTAAATTGTATTCAGCCACGGGTGGGCGGCTTTTTACGATGAGTCGTGCTGAATGGGTTGGTGCGTGACTACCATTCAGAATTCAGAGAGAACGTAGGTTCGAATCTCGGTGAAGCATCAAAATGAAGTAAACGATTTTTCTAATAGCGGTTGCCTTTCGACAGGCAATGGCAAACCAATGTATTTCTGCCATGAAAAAGCACCTCATAAAAAATATCTGCCGTTCGGAGTCGACTTCAAACTGTAAGTTCCTGCATTTGTAGAACAACATCACGACGCACATCACAAATAGGAGGAGGAGCTCGACCAAACTCCCAAAAAGGGTTTACGCGCCAATTATATATATTGGGTAGTCGAAAAAGTCTTTTCGTATTTCTAATCAAACTTCAACTCATTTTTTTTATATTTATAATGAACTTTATTGAACCAAATATGTACCATATTGGTCGACCACCTATTGCCATTTTTCTTCTAGAGACATTATTCCATCAGTGTAAAACTTTTGTGGTTTCTCGGCAAAAAACTGCGCCAAGTAATTTTCACAGGCTTCTCTTGAAGCCAACTTTACTCCATTAAGGGAGTTCTGCATTGACCGAAACAGTGGATGCATCAAAACTTCCCAGCCAAGCTCTCCACGTTTTTGCCGAGTCATCAAAGATGTGTGTGGCCTACCGTTGTCCTGATGGAAGACGACGCCTTTCTGCTGATCAGTTTTAGCCGTGTTTTTCGATTGCTTGCTTCAATCTCATCAGTTGTTGACAGTAAAGTGTAGAATCCATCGTTCGAGCAGGCTGGAGCAGCTCATAGTGGATGATTCCTTTCCAATTCCACTAAACACACAGCATAACCTTTCGAGGCGTGAATCCTGGATTTGCGACCATTTGGCTTTGCACATTTTTGTCGTATTTGATCCACTTAACGTCTCCTGTTACCATTCGCTTCAGAAATGGTTCGATTTCATTTCGTTTTCGCAAAGAATCGCAGATGTTAATTCGGCCCATCAAATTTTTCACAGACAATTCAAGTGGTACCCAAACATCGAGCTTCTTTTTGTAACCAGCCTTTTTTAAATGGTTCAAAACCGTTTGATGATAAATTTTTAGTGCCTTGGCGATGCCATGGCAGCTTATGTGACGGTCCTGGTCAATCTTTTCCATAATTTCATCGACTTTTTCAACGATAGGTCGACCGGAGCGAGGTGCATCTTTCACATCGAAATTTCCAGAACGGAAGCGAGCGAACCATTGTTGTGCTACACGAACTGATGCAGCATCGTCTTCGTAAACTTCAAAAATTTCATTGGTGGCTTGCGTGGCATTCTTCCCTTTTTTATACAAAAATTTCAAAATATAGCGAATTTCTTCATTATTTTCACTCATTTTTGAACAGCTATAACTTTTTTTCAACTTCTCCGAATTTAATTTTTTGGTTAAATGAAGCTTAAAATGTCACCTTTCTAACACCATATCATATGACACAATGTATTTGTTAGCACTGGAGATAGATGACTCCAACGACATCTATTGACAAAATACGAAAAGACTTTTTCGACTACCCAATATATAAATATATATATTTTGTTTAGAAGCTCCGCTAAAATTCGTTTTTTACAATACAATTTTTAGGAGAATATCTGACTAGTTACTCGCACTCAATAGCTTCAATATCCTGTAATAGCGATTTGAACACTAATCAAAAATTAACTTCACCAGCTTTAACAGCATCTGTACATGAAAACGGATGTCTATTTGTGCCTGAGCCTCTCTGTGAATCCACTTTCGCAGGACGAAAATGCATATAAATAAAATTCTGTCAGTTATTTCCCTCTTCCTTTTTCAGAACGTTTCCATGGTGTGCGATTTCTAGATCCCCGTTCATTCGCAACAATCATTTGTTCTAATTTGCCACAAATCTAAAACATTATTGTGCGGTAAATTCTCTTTCAATTGCAATTCTTTTATTGCCCGATTTTCTTTTTATAATTCTTTACTCACCGCTAATCCTCATTTCATATTTTGTATTATTACGCCACAATGTTGCATTTGTGCAAGTGTGTTGGCCTGCACATACACATGCACACCAATGTAAGTGTGTGTACGTGTATTTACGCTTTCTGCAGCATATGAGCACTTGATCGTTTTTTAATATTATCCTTCGTGATCCCCTCGCGTGACTACGAAGCCATAGCAACATGCCCTTTCAAGCAGTTTTTGTTGTAATTTTATTATTATTATTTTTTTTGCATAGTTTTTCTAATGCATTCACTCACCCAGAAGACATTGAAATGTGCGGCAACCGCGCCCGTTTAGGCCTTTTGTTTCACTTTCAATAGCATTCAAAATTCGTTCGCTTAAGTGCTTCAGTTAGTGTTGCAATATGTTGCCGGCCGTTGTTTGTTGTTCAGTTGTTTTTTGCAACAATACTGCAAAAACATATGCGGATTATTACCGCAATCTGTTGTTACTATTGTTGGTGGTGATGATGGTGGTGCAGCCGCTGATGTGTGCCGTCTCAAATACTTCTTCATATTATTTGCGGTGAGTGGAAGTGGCATCGAAAGGATTTTTACTTTTTTGCACTCAAAGAGTTTTTACTCATTTAATGCGGTTTGTTATTGGTGGCTTAGTATGGAATTGACAATTTGTAGATTAAATGTGATATCCTTTTGCCCGTGGTGCGTATTGAGGCGCGCGACAGCTGCAGGCCTTGATTGCACTTTGATTGTGATTCAAGTATGTCTATTTAAGAATTATGAAAGTTCGTTGAGACGGCTGCTGTTAGGTAGTTTATTTGTGCGTGACATACAGTTAGCTGATTCTAGGTGCGATCCCCATTGGTGACATTAAGCTACAATAAGTGGTCGTCCCTTGGCTTACAAAGGCAAATTTTCGAGTGTAAGTCTACCATAAGCAAACTTTTATTGAAAACTCATAGCTTAACATTTTAGATTCATTCACTTGTGGAAGAAAATCAAGTTGCACATCATAAAATGAAGGAGAAGCTTTGCATACACATCCTTCAAGGAAGTACGCGCCGACATATTTTTTATTTAACTTTTTTTAGGTATTTGAATGAGTGAACTAAAACACTAATCTTGCTAATTTGTGTACTGTATATATTTCACAAAATTCTTTAAATGTACCCCATCTTCAGCGACTTTCAATTTAAAAAGGTTCGTCTTTGATAGCCCAAACAGATTTTCACGAAATATTGCCATTGATTCATTTCGTTGCTGAATTAAAAAAAAACCAGCTGTCATTGCAATATAATAGACATTGACTTCGAGTCAAAATTGACGAAATTCAAAAAGGATATGTTTATACAAACATGGGTTAGTTTTTTATATGTAAACAAAATGCTCAGTTAAAAATTTCTTATCATTTATATTTGGGTAATTTGACACAAAATGATTTTAGAAGTTTCGTTATGTTTTGCGCCTTTGCAGCACTGCGTGTGATGAGCTGCAATTGAATATTTTTAATGAAAAGTTTAGTATTGTTTAGCAAAAATTTACATAAAATGTTTTCATTTACGATTTTTTTTCTCTTCTTTGTTTAGTGAGTTCAAAAACTCATCTCGTTTGGCCTTCCAAAAGCGATAGATGTGTCAGAACTACTTTGACTTTTCCCTCTCCAGTTTCGCATTGTTGTATACGATACACCACATCATTTAGCCTTTTAACCACCTTGTCTGGAACTTTCCAGAACGCTTTCAGCTTACATAAAGACATAAAGGGTCCTGTCTTTGCGTATTGTGAAGAAGTACCGAAATATTTCTTCACTAAATCCTTTGATGTTCAAAGCTCGCTTAAAGCGATCCTTCATCATGTTACCCTTTAGCTGGGTATGTTGCCTCACGTGATGGTGTAATGCATCCTTGTCATTCTGCAGTATTTCCCAATGACTACCTTCACCTATTGCAAGAGCGGCACCTCCTCGGAATACTCAATCACCTGGATACGTTAAATCGCTTCCAAAGATAGTCCGTGCGGGTGATAACGTAAAATTGTGATGTGACAAATAGTGAGATAGAAGCATCCTAGGGCATTAGTGAGATCAGCATACATTCAATACTGCATGCATATTTGGTCGTCAAGAAGATTTGGTCTTGTTGCATAACACATATTTTGAAAACTTACCTAAATATGACTCGTGTCGGTGGTTCAAAGCACGACTATGACATCGTAACACATGACGAATCTTGGATCTAATTATGTATAAGAGCCGTAAACATAACAGCAATCGGCCGTTTCCAAGACAGTTTCAAGAAACTCAACTCAATCAAAAAAAGAAAAGGAGAACCTCAAAGTGAATGGTCGGCTGTGTTTTCGGAAAATCGGGTCAGGTCGCAATTGTACCACTAGAAAAGCTTAAAAGAAACCATTCTGAGTGGTACATACCCAAAATTTGTGTGCCAAAAGTTTTCGAAGAATTAAGGAAAACCAGCCGCCGAAGGGAAATCATCCTTCACCAAGAAAAGCGAGCTCTCACGAGAGTTTTTGAGCACTCAAGAGATCGAATTAATGGGTCATACTTATCAGCTTTACAGCTCTGATTCGGTAGCTAATGTTTACCTTCTATTCTCGAACATCAAAAATAAACTGTGAGGCAAACGTTTTTCAACGCCTGAAACAGCTGTTGAAACCTCTAAATAGATCGTTTTGGAGGTATCCACTTCTGAGTAGCGAAACTGCTTTGAAGTTTGAATAAAGCCAATGCAGAAGGATAATGACTCCCAAAGATGGTATTTTGAAAAACAATACAACCATTTTTTCATTCTTATTTTAGAGTGCTTTCATTATTGGGCCATCGTCATTGACCAGGGAAGGTGCTGCTCTTCAACTGCTCTGTGATAAAAGTACCATTGGGATGCCTATGGCCACGAGCGAACTAATAATAAGAACAAATTTTGTTACAGAACTGTCTGGCGTGGCGATGGGACCAATCCTGTGCTTCATTAGGTTCTCGTGTAGCAAAGTAGTATCACAACGGACTTGTTAGGTCTATGTGAGTTTGTCGTGCAGACCGACTACCACCATAACCTAACCTAAACTTTCATTATTGGGTGCAAAATTTAAAAGGCAACCCTCGTATCAAGTCTGATTAGCAACGGACCTCAACGAGCCGTTTGAATTTTTGTGATTTTTTAATGTAATTTCGATAGGATGATGCAAATTACAAAAAAATTAATAAAATAACAGAGCACTGTAAAAAAACTAAGTGTTCTCATATCAGTTCAGCGGAGTCTCGTAGGTGAAAATTCTATACGGTGATTATTTCACTGTTTGTTCAGGTTTAGTCTAATTTTTCACTGTTTATTCTCATCGATAATCTCTCTCTGCACATATTTTCAAGTTATTCGAAACTTTTTAACGATAGATGTTTAATATCCTGACACTCAATGGCTACATATTGACCATTATTCGTTAGTTTTCCTTATTACAAGAGTTTTCAAGCTTAAGGTCAACTATAAGAATTTTCCTAATCAACTTTCTAAAAAAGTATAAAATTTCTAAATAGCTTAAGAAGTCCTAGAGGTCTAGAGGTTATAAAAAATGAAAAAAAGACATAAAATTTTTTAGTTTAAAAATTAAAAAAAAAAATTTTTTTTTAATAATTTAAAAATGGCGCTGAAGTTGACCCTCCCGAAAAATTGGATCTGGACGGTGTTATACATTTTAGCTCTTCTATTTATCTGAAACACAAAACCCCCAAAAATTATTAGATAAGAATAAAAAAAAATTGACAAATTGGTGCGGTTTTGAGTTTGACACTCTAAAAATCGGGTTTTATCAGTTTATTAACCCTTTTTAAGGCAGAGGCGATATATTTACCACCAACAAAAACTTTCTTTATCTTTTTATGTAAGTTATCAAAGGAGTCCTAATTTGTTGCACTGGCAACTAAGAAGGTCTAGTTTATTATTATAAAAAAACAAATGACGTTTGTGTTACATATTTTTTTTGGCGCCACTAGCTGTCAAAAATTGCGGTAATTTTGAAAGAAAATTTGTTACTCCGTGAAACTTCATATTTTTTATTTGAAAGGAGGTAAGAAACTGTTTTTTTATTATGTATTTATGTTTATTCTACAAGTTATTTGCTATACCTTACAAGTTACTATCGTATTTAGATGTGCGAAGACTTTTTACTCGGTGGGAAAAATATTCCCGCTGCCCGTGGCGTGTTATGCACATTTGTTGAACTAGTTCCTTCTTTTCTCAGATTTTCATGAAAATGCCGCGCTATTTGAATGAAAATGATATTGAGCAGATGTTGGACATGCCCGATGATGGCTCAGAAGACGGATTTTTGACGATACAATACAACGGTTACTTCAAGCACCTGATGATTCAAGTGACCTTTTACAAAATTCTCCCACTCATTTGAATTCTACCTACACCTAACAGTTGTTCCGAGTCAGGTACATCTACAATAGCACTATGTTCACAATTAGATAATTCGCAGCCAGAAGAGCCTTTGATAGTACAGTCATCATCACCCTTAGAACAAGAATTGACTGATGGATCTAAATGTGAAGTTGAGTCATGGGGGAAGGTTTTCTGGACATCCAGGCCAGATCCCGATGAATTTGATAAGGTGACAATAAAACCTCGGTATTTATTGAATAGGAGAGCACGTCCAGTAGCGCATTTCAAAAAGTTGTTTAGTGATGAAGTCTTCGATTTGATTGTTACTCAGACAAACTTGTATGCGGAGCAGCAAAATATAAAAAATTGGCAGCCTGTTGACATTAGTGCTTTTTTAGGCATTCTCATTATAATGGGTTATCATATTCTTCCACATATCGATTTATATTGGTCATTGGATCCTGGATTTCGTGTGAATGAAATAGCTGAAGTTATGCCAGTAAAACGCTTCAAGAAAATTTTAGAGACTTTGCATTTGAACGATAATAGTCAACAACCAAGTAGAGAAGATGTAAATTTTGATAAATTGTATAAAATTCGTCCTCTTATATCTTTACTTAGTCAATCATTTCAAAACAATGCCTTCAATTCCTCTTCCCAAAGTATCGATGAGAGCATGATACTATTCAAAGGAAGGTCCAGTTTGAAGCAGTACATGCCGCTAAAGCCCATAAAAAGGGGCTATAAAGTGTGGTGCTGTTGTGATAGTAGCACAGGGTACTTGTATAACTTTATACAGGTAAAACAGGACAAGGAACAGAAGAGGGTCTAGGGGCTAATGTCGTAAAGAAATTGTCAAGTAAATTAGCACACGAAGATTTCAAGTCTCATGTTACATTCGATAACTTTTTTTGCGATTTTTATCTCATGCTGTACTTGTATGAAAAAAATATTTATGCCACTGGAACAGTAAGAAGAAATAGAGCAATTTTACCTAACATAATAAAAAATAACACAAAAAGAAACGGCAGAAACAAAAGCCTAAAGTTGAAAAAAGGTGAATTCAAGTGGAGAACTAAACAAGATGTAGCATTTACTGTGTGGCAAGATACTAAAGAGGTTTTATTGTTGACAACTGCTGTACGCTGTCGGAAGGAGAAGTAAACGCTGGTGGTTGCGGATATTCTACTTCTTGGTGGACGCAAGTTTGACAAACTCTTTCATTTTATATTCCCTAACGTCCAGAGTAGAACAGCTTACCAACTTAGAATTTCGGGTGGCTGTTGCCAGAGGATTGATTAGTGGCTATAGCAGCAGAAAAAGAAGATCAAGCTTGCCTTCCTATATCTGCAAGAAATCACGCATAGCATGCCCAGAGGTATATCAAAAAACTGTAAATGGCGTACCTGAAGAACTGTGGTTTGTAAACGTAGGTGACCATATGCCAGCAGAGTTGGAGACTTACCGACGCTGTTAATTGTGCAGCACAAAGGTCAAAGATAAGCGTAGCAAAATAAAATGCAGCAAGTGTAATGTCCCTCTTTGCATCACGCCTTGTTTTGCATAATTTCATAGAAAATAATGTCTCTAATTCAGCTTGCATGTGGATCTGTTGACGGGCAGTGGGAATATTTTTACCACCTATTTTTCCAAAACTTCCGAAATAATTAGTGTTTTTCTTTTAAGTTTATTTTTATTATATAAATAAAAACATGCCAAAAATGTAAGCGCAAGTTATTTTATTATTCTGAATCCTTCTGCCTTATAAAGGGTTAATAAATAAAAATACGAAATAATTGAAATAATAATATGATTATACTAACGACGATAGCCATTGATGTTGTGAACAACATATTAAAATTTCAGACGATTCGATTGAATAGATTTTTGATTTGAGGTACACGAGCGCGCTGACCGCTCTCTACCTAGTTAATGGGCTGTAGAAGCTGTAATATTGGGAATTCATGCATGAAAATTTCACAGTATATTCCTTAGTACCTTAGGAATCTTTTGAAATATCGAAAAAAAAACAATTTTTTTTTTTTTAATTTCTAGACCACCGTGTCCCCTTAAGGCAAGAGGAAAAAGATTATGTTCTAGACTCAAAGTAATACTTCGTAGTCTATTGCTTTTCCTCTATGCTGATCCCATTTTGATTTCGTGTACCATTATCTGTTTTTTTAGTTGCAATTTTGGTAAATGCCCCAGCTACGCTCAAAGGTTATTGCACACGAGTCGCATGTGACTTAGCCAATGGTCACAGCAAACGAATTGCAGTTCAAAGATCTTTTCACTTTTGACCACAGCTACACCTACTACAACCAACGCAACCGATTTTTCTTGAAAACACAAAATCGACAATGAATAAAAATCGTCTCTTTGGCAATCACCTGCCTTTACACGCCGAATTTCTGCTGCAGCAACAACATTTCCGCCTGCTGCCGCAACTATTACATCATGAAAAATAATAAGCCATAAATATCCAAAGTATGTGCCGCCAATACTGGCACAAAAACACAGAAAAAACTTAATTAAAGCTGCGTTCCTCAATTTAGAATCAGCCTTCTATTGTGCGAGTGTGTGTGTGTGAGGAAGCCAATAATCGCACAATCGCATCTTCCTGTTGTGTAACTATTAAAAATACGATACTTTTTTCCACAACTCATTCCTTCTCTGATTGCACAGAACGCCCAATAGGCGGTGACGGACTTAGACTCTGGGTCGACAGCAACTTCTATTCGGTGTGCGATCGGCTGCCGCACTGATTTGGTATCTTTACCTTACAATCGCTAGTCATTTGAAATAAAATCGATGTTTGTTCTTTTGCTGTGCGATTTTCCAACTAATCGAATTGCAAATAAAAGGCCAACCGTAATCAGTCAGTTAGTAGTAAACAAACATGCCATGTGGCACACATGCAACATTCCAGCCACTCGGCCAATATGGCAACGGTAAGTGCTGGTGTTCAGATGGTCAACGGGCAGTGGAATGCGCCGCATATTTACTTCAAAAATTAATTACCTGTTTGCTATTTTCGATTTAGTATAAAATGTTTGGTTTTTTATATGCTTGACAGGATATGCTCGAATGTAAAGGTATGCAAATAAATGTGATTTAACGTCTTTTCTGGGGACTCCTGCTATAATTCTTCCAATCATTCAGATTTTTTTACTCAAAGTCTTTCAATCGCTGGTGGCCGAGTGCAATGTGCCTAAGCGATTGCATAAGTTCTACGGCTCGCACGATCTTTTCCAGCATCATTTTAAAGGAGTCACACGACAGAGAGTTATCCTGCCTGAAACCTTGTTTGGTATCAAACGGCTCGGAGAGGTCCTTACCAATTCTGACGGCGCTGCTGGTATTGAGCTTTTGGAAATTAAAAGTTGTCCACATGCCGGATGCACATTGAAGGTTATTCTGTGCCTGAGCGCCGTACAGTCCTAAAATATTGGCTACAAAAGAGCCAGACAAAATTGCTCTTCTACTATGTAAAGACTTAAGGTTTAAGAACAGACTTCTTTGACTAAATGACAGAATAGGTTCTGCGAATTTCAAAATCGAATTTTAATATTGCCCGTAGTCTAAAATTCGACCAATAATATTTCTCACTGTAAGAGGTACGTCTTATCCAATTTCAATTTCAATTACAATGCGACTACATGCCAAAACTTGTTTGGGATTTCTGAGCTCAAAACTAATTCTTTAAGCATCGGTAGTTATGCGACTCCCATTCCAATACCCACCACTTTTCACCACAAGGGGTTAAGGTTAGTCAGAGGCCCGAAAAAATGATGATTTTCAATAATTTTTGCTTGCTAGTCAATTGCTTTCTTTTACAAAAATAAAAAAAACATAGCATGAATACATCGTGTGTCGACTTGACTTTAGCAAAATTTCAAAAAAAAAAAATAATAATAATAATTGTAACAGTTATCGCTATTTGTGTGGAGCCAGTTTTTCCAGAAGTCCGTTGCGGTGATCGTCACAAGTCGTTGGAGATTCATCTAAAATCAATCGCACGAGAGAGATATTAGTTTTATTAATAGGTAATCTTGTGCCTAATCGAAGCTTTTCTTTTTTTTCAAAATTAACAATATGGCGACCTCAGGAAATATTTTTCAGATTTTCGAGAAAAAAACTGACAATTAATTGTTAAAAAAAATCAAAATTTTGAGCACGGTTTTTTATGTTTTTTCAAAAGCAGTATAAATTTTATTAAAATCTACCAAGCGGTTTTTAAGCTGCAGTGATCACCAGTTCACAAATCATAGGTTTGAGAAAAACGCTTTTAAAGTTTTGCTAATTGTTCTCGAATGCTCCGGGGCGCCCGAGCGCTCTTTGTTAATTGTTGAATAACTCAAAAAGTATTTGTCGGATTTACTTCAAATTTTCACACAATATTTCCAAAATATTATACTTTCAGAAAATGCAAAAAAAAGTCAAAGTTGTTTTGAAAAGTCTGACTACCTCTTACACCATAAGTACGGTTTATATAATTTATGTACTCGTGCCAAGTTTTAGTTCCCTAGTTTAATTGGTTTTAGTGATATATTAGCCTATATGTCGTATGCCATGCCCTTCATACGAGGTGTGTTCTAAAAGTATCGCGAATTTTGAATTTTCGCAGGTTTCGTATATTCGAATTTCGATTTTTTTGTGGTGATATATTGGTGCTCATGTCTCTCATGCCGAGAAGATGTGAACGACGAAAAGCATACCGGACGCCCGACTTCAACAACAGACGAAAAAATTTATGAAGCTAGAGAAATTGCTGAGGACATAGACATATCAATTGGCTCGTGCCATTCGATTTTTTTCAAATGGTTTGGGCATGAGACGGGTCGTCGCGAAATTCGTACCAAAACTGCTCAATTTCGACCAAAAGCAGCATCGCATGAACATTGCAATGAGATGTTGGACTCTGTCCACGACGACCCGAATTTGCTCCAGAGGGTCATAATTGGTGACGAATCGTGGTTTTATGGTTATGACGGGGAAACCAAAGCTTAATCATATCAATGGAAGCTGCCGCACGAACAAAGAACGAAAAAAGCGCGCCAAGTTCGGTCGAATAAAAAGTTTCGCTTACCGTTTCTTCGATTGCAAGGGCGTTGTGCATAATGAGTTCTTGCCACAGGGTAAAACGGTCAAAGGAATGTTACCTGCAAGTTATGCGCAATTTGCGGGAAGCAATCCGCGAGAAACAGCGGCCGCCGTAGCCGAATGGGTTGGTGCGTGAGTACCGTTCGGAATTCACAGAGAGGTCGTTGGTTCGAATCTCGGTGAAAGCAAAATTAATAAAAAACATTTTTCTAATAGCGGTCGCCCCTCGGCAGGCAATGGCAAACCGCCGAGTGCATTTCTGCCATGAAAAAGCTCCTCATAAAAATATCTGCCGTTCGGAGTCGGCTTGAAACTGTAGGTCCCTCCATTTGTGGAACAACATCAAGACGCACACCACAAATAGGAGGAGGAGCTCGGCCAAACACCTAACAGAAGTGTACGCGCCAATTATTTATTTATTATTATTTATTTTTAATCCGCGAGACACGCCCGGATTTGTGGAAGACCAAAAATTGGCTTTTGCATCACGATAACACCCCTCCTCATACATCGTTGCTTGTGCGCGACTTTTTGGTCAAAAACAACACACTAATGATGCCACGCCATCGTATTCCCCAGATCTGGCCCCTGTGACTTTTTCTTGTTCCCGAAACTGAAGAGGCCCATGAAAGGGCGACGCTACGCCACGATTGACGAGATAAAGATGGCATCGAAGGAGGAGCTGAACAAGATAAAAAAAATAGTATTATTTGAAGTGCTTCGAAGATTGGAAAGTGCATAATATCTCATGGGGATTACTTTGAAGGGGATTAAATAGATATTAATGAATAAATAAATAATTTTTGAAAAAACTCAAAATTCGCGATACTTGTTGAACACACCTCGTATATATTTATATTTTTGCACTAAAGGAAGTGATTTCCTTCAAATCGGTGCATGTTTGAAGGAAGTTCGAGGTTCGGACGAATGGGCTTACGCGAGGGAGCTTAATGTTTCTGATTCTTCGGTGAATTATCCATGAAAATCTCCGGTAGAAATTCTTCATTATGAGCAAAAGGCGAGAACAAGGAGTTATCCGATCAAAACGCCTTTTGAACAAAATTAAACATCCTGCAACACCTGAAATGTTGTGGGTTTTTTCTGAGGTGTTATAAGCAGCAAAGCACATGTCATGCCACCACACTTCTTTACTCAAGAGATTCGAGTCAATTCTGCCACATATATCGAGGTTCTAGAGACATTCGTGAAACCCTGGATTGCTAGTGTACGCGCCGACAGCCCAAACATCTTCCAGCAAAACTTTGCTCCTCCAATCAAAGCGATGGCGGCACAAGATTGGATGGCTAAATTTCTCTATGACCACATAACATCGAACTTATGGCGGCCTAACTCCCCAGACCTTAATCCCCTGAATTACTATGTATGAGGAGTAGTTGAGCGTGAAACCAATATGCAACCCAAAAACACCATTTCTTCTCTGAAGGCAGCAATGAGTTCCGGTTGGTTCAATATGAATAAGCAGTTTTCGGAGCCGGATCGAGGAGGTATTATAGATATTGTTGTTGATAAATTTGTGTTAAAAACTCGTGAAGTTTCATTAAATTTTTTTCAAAATAAAAGCTAATTAGTTTTACGCTCTAGTTGTCCTCGAATACCCTACGCACCCTATATTTTAGTGTGGCGTGTTTATGTATTATACTATATGAAGATGGGGGTATTCTGGTATGGTATACCAAAATGAAAAAAAGTGTCATATTCTAGAGGTGATTTAACGAAAGTCGTATAAATGGTTGCAAAAATATAAGGATCTGAGTAGCCTTACCGCGAACAAAAGCAAGCATGGAATATAATTTTGCAGTCAATTAAAATTTGTTTGCCATACTTTTAATTTCATAGGAAAATTCCCTTCCCATATACAACTTGTGTAAGAAAACCAGAAGGCATTTGAAAAACCGAACATCTAATCGATAATATTTACTTATTAGTATTTAGAAAAAAAATTTCAATCGTCCGTAACGAAGCCGCAGACAACCGAGTTCAGCTAGGGAAGAAAATGAAAATTTTAAAAAGATTCAATTAAAGTGCATTGCGTCGCCACAGCTACTTGCAATGAACTCTGGAAATGACTGCCAAGCAACATGCATCAAATGCAGCTTGAACTCAACTGTAACTTCGATTCTGGCGCTGCCATTGCTACTACCGTTGGCTCTGCACTAACCGCTGCTTGCTGTCTGCTGCCTGCTGCCTTCTACTGGTCTACCGGTAGGCGTAACTCTAATCATCGTTATGAAATTAATTTAAAATTGAAGTTTTTATGTTGCTACTAAGCCAGTTTTTGTGTTTGGTTTTGGCCCCTTGTCTAGCATTTCATTTATTTATTTTTATTTATTTTTTTCTTAAAACTATTTGTGCGCTGCTGCTGTAATGTTTTCTGTATTTCCTATGCAACTAACATAGTTGGTTTGTATTGCGTGTTTTGTTCGATTTGTGGCAATTACATATTCACTTACTAAGCACCTACATTTGCACTCCCATGCATGCATGTTTGTACGTATGTATGTATGTGTGAACGATAAATGTTTGCACTGCTGATTGCTAATGCGTTTATGCAACGCAGTGAACTATAATTTGTTGTAGTGTAATCAAATTAAAAATGATAATTGGCATTTGGCAATCGGTGGTATTTCACAGACATACATACATACATACAGACATACATACATACGTACATACATACATACATATGTAGGTGCATATGTACGCACGTATTTACATATGGGAAAGTGAGTTTTTATGATCCGACATTGCATTTCAGCGCTGTAATCGCTGGTCGGGAAATTAACATTTAATCCAATTGCACAACACTGTCCCTCAGACTTTAACCAATTGAAAAAAACTGCGGTTTGATACGATAAAAAAGTTCTGGATGTTCTTAAGGCATTTGGGGGGGAAGTCTTAGCTTTCAATTCAACATTCCAGCCAAGCGTACAAACACAACCTTGGGTTGACCCATTCAACTCTGACAAATTGTTCTTGATAGAAGGTTTATTATTGTTTCATGGGGCTGCCGCAGTAGCCGAATAGGTTGAAGTGCACATTCGACCTTCCATTCGGGAGTACATAGGTTAGAAACCCTTGGCAGGTAATGGCAAACCTTCTAGTGTGTTTCTGCCATCAAAAATCTCCTCATAAAAAACATTTTGCTTTTCGGAGTCGCCATAAACCGAAAGGTCCTCCATTTATGGAAGAACATCAAGACGCACGCCACAAATAGGAGGAGAAGCTCGGCTAAACACCTAGAATGGGTGTAAGCGCAAATTGTACGTATAAATTGATTTATATGGGTGATTCCCGCGTAGCGCAGAGTTCCATGTCCCAGACGTTTTTAAATAAATAATATAATATTTACAGTAATGAATGCAACGTGAAAAAGTAATTTCTGCGTTTACAAACAAAAACCAGTAGTTATATCTATTAAAAAAAAAAGAATTTTCTTCAAAAGTGCAGTTTAAGGTGCCAAAACGTCACGGTGAAGCCTGTCCCCAGCATCACTTGTAAAATAAAAACCAATATTTTTGTGAAGTATAATAATCAGTATAACTGTTATTGACATTTTGGTATTGTGCAAGGTAGTAGTATAGAAAAATATAAAATACTTATTGTATTAAAAAAAATGCTTTTTTGGCTGATATTTCTTGACCCCAGTTTTTTGCGTCACGGTGAAGCCTATCAATAAAATTGGATTTTTCACATAAAAATAAAATGTCGAATTAGTTTTACTTTAGTAAAAGCAACATTTAAATTTGCTAACTTGATCCACTAAGGCGGAAATTAATCTATTAGTCTAGTGAATATAAATGGCCTCAACATGGACAAAATTGAAAATCGCCGACAATTTGTTTAAAAAATCAGTATTACATGTGCGTCACGGTGAAGCTTCTGCTTAATCTTCAAAATAATTGCCATCGCTAGCCACACATTTTTCATCTCTCAGTCAATTTGTGGATGCCGTTCCAAAAAAATTGGCCGTCTTTGGCCGCAAACCAATCATCGAACCATTTTTTGGCTTCTTCGTGAGAATTAAGGCGTTGCTCGGGAAGTGCGTGGCCCATCGATGCAAACAAATGATAATCGGAAGACGCCAGGTCTGGTGAATAAGCCGCATGCACCAGCGGTTTCCAATCGTACGTCTTCACCAATTCCCGGGTCGCTCTTGTTCGATGTGGCGGTGCATTGCCATTAAAAAAAATTACTTTGTGACGCCGATCGGCATATTCTGGGCGTTTTCGGTGTATAGCGCTGTTCAAATCGCCCAATTGTCGTTGATGGCGTACACCGTCAACTGTTTCACTTGGTTTAAGGTAGCTCGTACCAAATCATACCACGCTGATCCCAGAAAACACACAGCATTGCCTTGCGGCCGAAGCGATTTGGTTTGGCCGTTGTTTTTAGCTTGTGGCCGGGCGGACCATACGATCGTTTACGCTTGGGATTGGAGAAATACGCCCATTTTTCATCACCCGTAACGATTCGATGCAAAAAATACTTCCTTCTATAAGCATTTGATGAGCTTGAGAAGCGGTTTTCTTCAATTGATAACAGAAAATCAAGGATGTCCGGAAATCGCGGTTTGAAGACACGAAATTCGACATTTTTAAGAGCGACAAAAATGCAGTGTTGTATGAAACGTAGCAAACAATGAACTGAATATTGTTGACAGATGACATACGAAAAAACCAATCCTTTTGGGAAGGTTTAAAAATATTCCTAGCGACATCTATGGACTAATAGCTGAAAATCTCATTTCATAGGTATATACCGGTATAAGGGTAAGTCTTATTTAATTCTCCTACAAATCCAACAGCTTTCTTTAATAAATAATTGTTTAAATTGTTTAAAAAACACAAAAATTATAAACATTTGCTCCGGTCCAATATGCATATTTCATTTTTGACCCATAATCTTGAAGATTACGGTTTGATTTTTACTTAATTATAAAAAAAAACCAATAATAATATGAACCGAGTTCAATCCATATATTTATTCGTTAAACCACTGAATATAATGAATTCTTATCGAATAAGTAGGCAAACTTTGAGTTTAATAGTACAAATAAAATTTTTATCTACACTAATATTATAAAGAGGAAAACTTTGTTTGTTTGTTTGTTTGGTTGTAATGAATAGGCTCAAAAACTACTGGACCGATTTTAAAAATTCTTTCACCATTCGAAAGCTACATCATCCACGAGTAACATGGATTATATTTTATTTTGGAAATAGGGCTCGAGATATAGGTCAAAACGTGGACCCGGGTAACCTTCGGATGTGTATGTACAATATGGGTATCAAATGGAAGCTGTTGGTGAATGCTTTAGTTCAGAGTATTTCCATCCGCTCCGTGACTAGGGTCTCGAGATAGAGACCAAAACGTGGACCCTAGAATGTGTTTGTACAATATGGATATCAAATGAAAGCTGTTGATAAGTGCTTTAATACGGGGTAATTTTCATACCTATTGATGACTAGGGTCTCGAAATATATGCCAAAACGTGGACCCGCCGCGCCTTTGAACCGAATTAAACCAAACTTACACACATCGTTAAGTAGGTATTGAAGATGATTTCCGTATAGTTTGAATACCTATTGGTAGATAGGGTCTCGAGATATAGGTCAAAACGTGGACCCGGGTAACCTTCGGATGTGTATGTACAATATGGGTATCAAATGGAAGCTGTTGGTGAATGCTTTAGTCCAGAGTATTTTTCATGCCGCTCCGTGACTAGGGTCTCGAGATAGAGACCAAAACGTGGACCCTAGAATGTGTTTGTACAATATGGATATCAAATTGAAGCTGTTGGTGAATGCTTTAGTACAGAGTATTTTTCATGCCGATCCGTGACTGGGGTATCGAGATATAGGTCAAAACGTGGACCCGGGTAACCTTCGGATGTGTATGTACAATATGGGTATCAAATGAAAGCTGTTGATAAGTGCTTTAATACGGGGTAATTTTCATACCTATTGATGACTAGGGTCTCGAAATATATGCCAAAACGTGGACCCGCCGTGTCTTTGCACCGAATTAAACCAAACTTACGCACATTGTTAAGTAAGTATTGAAAATGGGTTTCGTAAAGTTTGGTTGTAATTCGGAGCACTGGCAACGGGTACAGCGTTCTTTTGAACCAGCCATAATGTCGCTTGGGGTGGAACTGAACTGTCAAATTGACAGTGTGAGTTACAATGTGTCAATATTTCTTTCTGATTTGGATGCCATGAGGAAAAAACGTAAGTGCAACATGTAAAAATTGTTTGTGAATTTTTTTGGAGTGGATTTTGGAACAGTGAATAATTTCTTACGAAATTTGAGAATTTAATGTGAAATCCGAATGAAATTATGTGTTCGTGGAAAAAAAAATTTTTTTGGTTTTTTTTTTGAAAAATATAAATGGATAATGGTTAAAAAAGCTCCAATGCTTAATAAAACATATAAATTGAAACGAAAAATTCATGGATGATCAGGAAAAAAGACGATTGTTTATTCATATGCGTTGATTTGAAATTTAAAAACAATCTTCTTTTTTCCTGGTTTTCAATTTATATTTTATATTTACTCAAAAACAAATAGAAAAACAAAAAATATTGTTTATGCCAAAACGCTTGAATAAAGGATAAAGAAATAAATAATATGAAAATCATATATTTTCTGTTCTAAACCATATCTATTCTATTTTAGTGTGCCCAGCGAAGGGGGCCGGGTTTGCTAGTAATAAATATCAAAAGAATTCAATAGATAATCTATTGAATATGAAAAATCTATCTAAAAATATTTTGAGAGTTTATTAAACTCTATGAGTACTCTATTTATAGACGCATTTCGAGAATAAAAATATTTTGAGAGACCAGCATAGAAAAATTCTTTGAGCTCTGGCCGGGATATTAAGGGAAATCCTCTCAGGAAGCACGGAACAGTTAATATCACCACTGATCAAATCGAAAATAAAAGACAAAAATAAGACTATTCTCTTATTCTGTCGTGCTTGTAAGCTAATCAGTAGGCATCGTACTTCATAAATAAGAATAGGATCCGAGAAGCCTAAATTATGCAACTCAAAATGTATTATCTAATGGGCCCGCTATTATGATATGAAAAAAGGGTAGCCCTCGTTTGGGTTTTGCACAAGTGGGGATACATATCCACATGTTTTGACCAATATCGAAAATGTTGGCATCAGTGCAAAGTGTATAATATTTCAATACTTTCGTGGCTCTTGCATAATTTAAGGCACTGGATCTCTTTTCAATTTAAACAAGTAATTGCAAAAAGCTATGGGTTGCAATTTTGGTATAGGGTTTTTTTAAGTGAAATATCTTCGATTACTTTTAACATTTTTATAATTTTTGTTTTTAACCTTTTTAAGACAAAAGTAACTTTTCAAAACTGGTTTTTTTGAGTAAAAATTAATTTTTATTTGTTCACAATTTTTGGAGAACATTTTTTTCCCATACTTGGACGGCAAAATTTTGCGATTTACGTATTCATCGGCATGCATGTTTTTTTATAATTAAAATATGGAATACAAAACGCTTTTGCCAAAATTTTTTGGCGCACTCCACTTCTTCTGGATTAGAAGTAAACTTAAGCCATTCCGTGGACTCTTCTATTAATAGGCGTCTTCGATTCGCTACTTCTGCGCTCGCTTCTCTGCTTGCTTGACGAAAAATTTGCATGTGAAAGCAATAACAAAGTTATCGAATAAGATTCGCCGCTAGCGAGAATGGTCATATCTTATAAAACTGTGTGTTGCAACTCACTATTTTTAATGCTGCCACTCTTACGCAAGCTTCACTAGACCGCGTTCATACAGAGCAAAGTTTATAGTTTCTACAATGGGAATTCTCTTTTGGTGTTGTCCGTCGTGTTCAAACACGTCGTTTACTGCTTCCATGCAAATTTAATTTTTGGCAACTCTTTTCCAGTGCTATAAGCATATGTTTATTTATACCAGTTGCTTCATCTACTATTTATTTTGCCCAATTCGTTAGGAAACGCCAAGATCTTCGCCTACACCAACCTAAACATTTGTTTCTCCCAAAATAGGAATAAATATATTATATATGTATGCATGTATAAGTATATACAAAAAAGACCCCTCATAAAACATCATTTGCTATTCGGAAGTGAATTATGTAAGGCTGCAGACGCACACCACAATAGAGGCAGCTCTGCCAAACACCCAATAAGGATTTAAGTGTTAATTATATGTACAGATATAAAAATAAGTGTCCACTCAGAAGCTTGAATCGCCGATGTAGCGAAAGAAAAATTAAATATTTTTACGTCTTTTCGACTACACAGGCAAAAGTTTTGTGCCAAAAAATCTTCGTTTGTACGCGTAAAATGGTATAACTCCTTCAAGTTTTTTTCGCTTCCAATTGCCTTTGTTTTTACTCTTGCGGCAGGTTTTCGACCGCGACCGATAGTAGGAGATCATTTGTAGATCCATTTTGAAATACAAATTTGATTAAAAAATGTTAGTTTGGAAGGCCAAATGATTTTTGTGAAAAAAAAATAATTTACATGCTCCGAGTCAGCTAAATCCGATTCTCCCGACAAATACTTAGATTTGTCCCTTCGAACACAGCAAATGCTAATTAGTTCTTTAACGATTCCTAAAGTTCCAAGTTTGTACAAAGGACCACACACTTAAATAAGTTGTCTATCGCATGAAACTGAGCAAGGCTATTTTTTATTCCTACGAGCCATCATTTCAATGGTCTCGATACAGAACACAGAATACAAGCAATGTTTTTATGCAATACTCGTACAATTCAATTTAAAAAAAAAACTTCCGTTATTAATATTTTTCAAAATTATGGACAGATATGCTTGATATCTACTTAAATGTATACATACATATATCTGATTATGTACAAAGGGTGTATTCATGTTACTTTAACGTGAATTTTACGAACAATAAAATTCAAATTAATGCAGATAAATTCGTATAAAATGAAATAAATTCTACTAAAAATAATCCCATGCACTCGAACATTCTTTATTTTCTAGTAAATTTACTGTCAATCTGCCACCATTTATTAATCCGACGCGATGATGCTAATTAGACACAATTAATACGAAAGAATATAAAAGAAAATTGAATCTAAAGAATTCGACATGAATTCAAAATTGAGTGGCGTTGAATTTATTGAATTCTGCACGTCTTCACACAATAACAAAGCGTGCGTGAGAAGGGCGTGAGTAGGGGCGGCGTGTTGCAGAAGTACACTGCATTGCTTATTATACAAAAACAAAAATATGCCATCGACGTCATTTGATATTATTGCGCTAATTCGATACTTTTCTACTACAAATATTCAATATTTTTTCAACTGAATATTATTTGCCCTCGTTGCTTTTGCTGGAGCTGTGGCTGTTGCCTTTGGTGTTGTTGTTATTGCTAACTGTCTTGCTGCCTGCTGTCCGTTTTCAGTTTTTACATAATTTTCTATAATTTCAGTGATTGCTGTGCTTATTTCTAAAAACAGCCAACAGACAACAACAAAAAAGTCCATAAGAAACACTGCGTGTGTGCACAAGAACTTAGACAAAGAATTCTACTTGAATGCAATTCGATATTTGTAATTTGCTTATGGAACTCACTCGTACGTCATCCCTTTTACTCTTATTTTTTGTACGATATTATTTTGCTTGCGTGAAATGCCTTGAAGACTGCTCGGCAAGATATACATACATATGTAGTCTGTATGCACGAGTAGGTTGACAAGTATCTATGAGATAATTTTTTTTGCATCCGTTTAATTAGTGCATAAATATATATGTACATATATGTACAAGGTGGCGCAAAATTAATCAGCCTATGGAAAAATTTAGAATTTTCGCAAATGGTGTCATGCGTCAGTCATAATTGGCACTTGTGAACTAGATAGCTGCAGTATACCTTTACCGTCATCTTGGCTTATGAACTGTGACTGAAGTAATGAGGCAATTAGCCCTTGACTCACAAACAGCGACTAAAAAATTATGTCAACGATGCAGCTTCCAGCTACTGCGGCTGAATTCTACTCGAGGACAGTTCAAGCGCATAGCGGTAGCAGACTTTATCGAGAGCGAGCCAGGTAGATACCTATGAAATGAGACTTTTTATCAATTTCACACGTTTATTAACAAAAAATGATTACAAATTTAATCTTCAGAATAATAGCCATCGCTAGCGACACATTTTTCCTATCACTCAGGCAATTTGTGGATGCCGCGCCAAAAAAATTGGCCGCCTTTGGCCGCAAACCAATCTTCTTCGTTAGAATTGAAGCGCTGCTCGGAAAGTGCGTGGCCCATCGATGCAAACAAATGATAATCGGAATGCGCCAAATCTGGTGAGTAAACCGCATGCACTAGCGGTTCCCAATCGTACGTCTCTACCAATTCCCGGGTCGCTCTTGTTCGATGTGGCGGCGCATTGTCATCAAGAAAAATTACTTTGTGACGCCGATTGGCATATTCTGGGCGCTTTCGGTGTATAGCGCTGTTCAAATCGGCGAATTGTCGTTGGTAGCGTGCACCGTCAACTGTTTCTCCTAGTTTTATTAGCTCGTACCAAATCATACCACGCTGATCCCAGAAAACACCAGCATTGCCTTGTTTTTGGCTTGTGGCCGGGCGGACCATACAATGGTTTACGCTTGGGATTGGAGAAATACACCCATTTTTCATCACCCGTAACGATTCGATGCAAAAAAGACTTCCTTTTGAACCGGGAGAGCAGCATTTCACAAGTCCGCAATCATCATTCCAACGATGTCCGCAAATCGTAGTTTGAAGACACGAAATTCGACATTTTTTAGACGGACAAAAATTCACTGTTGTATGAAACGTAACAAACAATGAACTGAATATTGTTGACAGATGACAGACGAAAAAAACAATGACAATTGGGAAGGTTTAAAAATACTCCTAGCTGGACTAATAGCTGAAAGTCTCATTTCTACCGGAGTTTATCAGTTATTTTACACCCCATTATTTTAAACTAAATTTTTTCAGTGTAATTTTTACGATATCGTAAAAAATTAACCATTAGATGGTGGTTGTTATTTCCACAGTACATGGAATTCATTTAGTGTTAATTATGAAAGTTGTGTAAGTCAAACACTTAAAGAAATTATATAAAAATTTCAAGCCAAAATCGTACCATTAAACTAGCATTGACATGGATGAAAATTGCTCAGTCAACAAATAATAATTTTGAAACAATGGATCACAAATAGTTCATTCTATCGAATGATTGTGATTTTGTGTTGATATAAATGAAAATAAAAATGCAAATTACTTAAACAACTCTGAGCATTTTTATGAATTGATAGAAAAGTGTAGAAGAAGATATACATTTTCGATAAAACGAATGCCGAAGTCGGTTTTTATTTCAACGAAATCACTAGAGAGTCAACAACAATAAGGGTAAAAAATATAGCGGGCGAATGTGTCTCTTGGCTGCAAATACAACAGAAGAGATTCTGAAAAATGAACATTATAGGGTTAGGGGTAGTCAGAATTAAAACAAAAATGGATTTTGTTTTTTGCATTTTCTTAAAATATACTACCTTAAAAAAAAATTTGAAGTGAATCCGACAAATAATTTTCGTTTAGGCGCCCCGGAGCGTTCGAGAGCAAGTAGCAAAATTTTAAATGCGCTTTCTCAAAACTATGTTTTATGAACTAATGATCGCTGTAACTTAAAAACCGTTAGGTAGATTTCAATAAAATTGATAGTGCTTTTGAAAAACATAAAAAACTAGCGCCTGATCGAAGGTTTTTTTCAAACCTTCAATACTTTTAAGCAATTAATTGTCGGTTTTCTTCTCGAAAATCTGAAAAATACATATATTTCGAGGCTGCCATATTTGATTAATAATTTTGAATAAAAAAACCAGATCAGGCACAAGATTATCTATTAATGAAACTAATTTCTCTTGTCTGATTGATTTTAGATGAATCTCCAAGGACTTGGAGGTCTCACCGCAGGGGACTTCCGGAGAAACGGGCTCCACACAAGTAGCAATAACTTTTACAATTATTGGTTTTTTTTCTAATTTAGCTAAAGTCAATCCGAAACATGATGTATTTGTACTGAGTTTTTATTTTTTGTAAAATAATGCAATTGACTAGCAAAAACCATCATTTTTTCGGGCCTCTGACTACCACTAGCCCCTTATAAAATGTTCTATAAAACTTTTTTGGATGATCTAAATTTCGCATTTTGGAACTTTCATCTAAAGAGAGTCTAAAGGAAGACCAAAAATATACAGGAATGTTAGTTAAGCTACTTCCATTCTAGATCACTACTAGACCAGTAACGCAATTAAAAATGTTATGTGGTGACTACCATACATCCCTCCAGTTTTTCAGGAGCAATTTACGCAACTTAAAACTCGAAATGATAAAAAAGATTAGTTTTTATAAAACAATAAATGTGCTTGTATTATTTCATTAAAGTTATTATTTCAAACTAATCTCATAGCTCTTTATTGCTTGAAGCCATTTATAGGACATTCAGTTATTTTCGATAATGGCCTAACTCAATTTAAACTTTAAAAACAACAAAAATTTCATATTCATAATAAACTTCGGTTATTCAAGACTAATACAATTTTAAATAAAAAGGTCGCTTAATGTAAAAACGTTGTTTAATTTATACAAATACAATCAATTCCTTTTATCAGTAGCAAAAAAAGGTTTTTTTCCTCAATTTTTTTCGAGGCGAAAAAAGCGACACACAGGAATAATCTTTTGCATGATTGAAGAGTAATAAACAATTTTTTAACGTAAATAATAAAAAAACAAAATGGCGTACATATGAGGGATCTCGCACAGCTTCTCGTTGCGCGCTAGTAAAACGACGTGTAAGATTGCGGTCGTAGTTTTCACCTGAAACACAACAGAAAAATATTGTCTTATTCAAAAGGCTCTCCCGCATATAATAGACTACTCTTGTATAAAAATATGAAAAAATGAACACACAATTAAATATTGAAAAAAGTGCTTTTTTTCGCTCTTTTTTTCAAAAAAGGTGTTATATAACGTTAAACAATGAATTTTTTTTGTATTTTGTTAGTTAATTAGTTGCGCATTTTAATTATCTTTATATAGATTATCGGTTTGATACGATAACTTTCGTCGTTTTTTTTAAATCTTACACGCCATTTTCAAAAACATGGTTTTGAGAAAACGTGTTTCAAAGCTTTCAGAAGATAGACAGTATACTCACACGAGGGACGGTACACAGGCCTGAACTCCGAAATCACTTTGAATTCCGCAATAAAATTTTGAGGACATATTCTCCTATATATGGCGGCCGCCGTAGCCGAATCGGTTGGTGCGTGACTACCATTTGGAAATCACAGAGAGAACGTAGGTTCGAATTTCGGTGAGACACCAAAATTAAGAAAAGCAATTTTCTAATAGCGGTCGCCCCTCGGCAGGCAATGGCAAAGCTCCGAGTGTATATCTGCCATGAAAAAGCTCCTCATAAAAATATCTGCCGTTCGGAGTCGGCTTGAATCTGTAGGTCCCTCCATTTGTGGAACAAAATTAAGACGCACGCCACAAAGAGGAGGAGAAGCTCGGCGAAACACCCAAAAAGGGTGTTCGCGCCAATTATATATATATATTCTCCTATATTATATCTATCGAGTGTAGTTAAAAAAAGTATATTTTTTGAAACCGACTAATAAGAGGCCCCCCTTAAATATCTCGAAACAAGAAGTGTATGACTTAAGCCAATTTCTCAATTATAAGCGAATAAAAACTAGGTGCAATTGCACAACGCTCCTAAAAAATGACTAGCAGTTGTTAATAAAAAAAATATATACAAACAGACAAGCAAAGGAGCGCATCAAAAGATCAAAAGATTAAGAAATTGAGAAGTAAAGATTTCCATCACTTAAATAAATTTTTTTGTTAATTATTTTTTTGGTTTTATGTAGTAAATCGGATGATTTATTTGTGCCACCTTGTATATACATACTTTTATACAGATGTATAAGCACATATTAATAAATCTTTGTTATTTACTTGCTTGTGTAGTTGAGTGTGTGTGGTGATTCGATATCGACGGTCCAAAACGTGCTTTAAGCCGCTGGATGAGTTCAATGAAAAATATACAAGTAAATAAATCTATGAACGGGTGAAACTGGGCCTTTTGTATACAACACACACATACATATACATATATTTTAGTTTATTGAATCTTTAGAAAGGGTAAATTCAGAAGTAACGGTAAGAGAGCACTGGAAGAAATTAAAATAGTACAGAAAAATTCGAAGCTTTAGCTCCCCCATGAAGAGACGTTATTGATTATAGGGATAGATATGTATGGGATATGAGATATGATAGGGATATGTACATACAAGGTGAAGTTCAAAATAAACAAGACTACGCTAAAATAGGAACTTCAGGAGCTTTGTTCTGGTTTGTTTTGAGTTTACTTATTGAAAATAGCCTTGGCGTCGATACACTAAAAGCTTTTCGAAAGAATGTTCCGGTCATTGACCAGAATGTCCTTCAGGCTTTTGGATGGCTTCTATGGACGCAAAACCTTTTTCTTTCATTGCCAAATGCAATTTTCCGAATCGGTAGAAATCACAGGGAGCCATATCAGGCGAATAAGGTGAGTGATTGATGGTTCAAACGCGTTTTCGGGTCAAAAAATCAGTCACAAGAGTGGATGGACGAGATGGTGCATTATCATGCAATAAGCGCCATCTTCCTCCTTCGCGGTACTCAGGGCAAATTCGTCGAATGCGATGCAACAAACGCTTCAAAACGCCAATATAGAAAATTGCATTGACGGTTTGGCCCGTTGGGACGAATTCCTTGTGAGCAATTCCCTTGGAATCGTAAAAACAAATTAACATCGACTTGATTTTTGACTTCTCCAAACGTGATTTTTGCGTGGTGGCTCGTCTGGGGCCTTCCATTCGGCGATTTGACGCTTAGTTTCAGGTTGATGTTGGAAACACGACGTTTCATCAGCAGTTGCAATGTTGTGAAGAAAGTTTTCGTCTTTTCTCGCCTCTTTCAAATGTTGAATTCAGAGCAAATTTTGGTCCTCAGTTAACTTGTGCGGAATGAAACGTGCGCAGACCTTTCGTAAGCCCAAATGATTAGTTAAAATGCGATAAATTGATGTTTTGGAGATATTCAACTCTGATTCCATGAGTTTCAACAATGATTTCGGCTCATGTTTCATAAATTTACTAACAATTTCGATTGAGTTTTCGGTGATTACTGATTCTGGCTGACTGATTACAGTCCGTATCTTCATTGACATTTATGTCCTCACAACCATCTCTGAAACGTGTAAACCACTCATAACCTCTGGCACGAGATAGACAATCATCGCCATTAACTTTTTTCATCAATTCATTTCGGTAAGCGTTTTGCCGATTTTAAAACAAAATTTGATATTAGCTCTTTGTTCGGAACTCATTTTTGTACCGATGGCACAAACAAACTGACACTTTAGACGCAATAACTTCACTTCCACTGAACCGAGTGTCACCAAGCTTTCACTGGAAATCAACTAGGGATGTAACTTCCAACGCACTAACTCATTAAAAAGCTGGCACCATCAAAAATATTTTTATGAAACCAGTCTTGTTTATTTTGGACTTCACCTTGTATATATAACAAAAATGGGCTATATATTGAGATTATCCCTGTAAACGAAAGGTACCTTATTCCAACCGATGTTGTTATTACGATTCAAGGCCATTTCAATTTAAACCAGTTTTTTTGAAATCCAATTTGAGGCCAATTCTGTCGTCTTTATCTTTCCATCTTTATTAGCCAACAAAAAGACGAATCCTCAAATATTTGAGTTGCATTGAATGAGGCATCGGTGCAGGATGTATTAAAGCCGTACCATTTCTGCTTTATCTTCAAATACTTACTTATTTACCTAGAAGGCGCTAGAATCGTATGACGGTTTTGGCTGAATTCAAAATAGCACGCCAGCTGTTTCTGTCCTGCGCACGCTGGTGCCAGGTAGAAATAACAAGCAATGGCAGGTCCGGCAAGACTTGTTCCTTCCAACAAATATGTGATTTTCCACTTCCTCGTGTTCCTTTTTGGGGTACCATTGCGTAGGTTCGCCTTGATGGAGCGTCTTCGTTCATACTGGAGACATGGCTAGGCCTGCGTAGCCGCTGTATTTTTACACACTTAACTATGCTCGATGTTCCACCGTACACGATATTCCTCTAAAGATCTTACGGAGAATAATTCTCACAAAAACTCGCAAAACTTTCTCATCTTTCTTATCATTGTCCATGCTTCCGCGCCGTTTAGCAGGGCGGAAATGATAAGCGTTTTGTGAGGTGTCAGTTTGGGTCTTCGAGAGAGAACTCTACTTCTCAATTACCCTCTGAGCAATTTTTGTAGTTTATGTTTCAAATGGAGTGCATAAACTTGCGTTAAGCTATGAGTTCAATTGCACATAGAAAATGAACTAATTCTTCGCACGCTACAAATTTGCTAAGACTTGCGAGGGTATTTATTCTTTTATCTCATATGTTCTAACATCTCAAGAATGTTGTGTCAAAATTTCAAGTCGATCGGAGTAATGTTTTCGTAGCTGTCAGTATTAGAGCGACGTTACTCTAGACCGAGTTTCTATAGCTGCTCGACTTCCAAAGCATTTTTCTGAAGCTTGTTATTTCTGGAGTCCGTATACGCTATAAGTCAAAATCTACTGGACAAATCGTTTTGAAATTTTGCCCATAATTCATTAGGAATCTCTTGGAGCCTTTTCGTTTTTTGGTTTTTTATTTATTATTCTTACATAAATCGGTTTTTTGGCTTCTAAGTTCTACGAAAAATAGGAAAATCTAAAAAGACCTGCCAAGGATACCTCGAGAACAATAACCTTTAGCAAGTGCATTTTAATTCTTTTGTTTGTTTTGTAATGAAGCAACCTTTTGCCGAGGCGCTCACGAGATTTACTGCCACAAATGTTGCCTAATTTACAGAAATTTACTAAATAAACCAACACTAACTGCATGTTTGCTCCTCCGCCTATTTGTGGTGAGCGTCTTGATGTTGTTCCACAAATGGAGGGACCTAAGCCTACTCCGAACGGCAGATATTTTTTACGAGGAGCTTGGCAGAAATACACTCGGTGGTTTGCCATTGCCTGCCAAGGGGACACCCCTATTAGAAAAACCCTTTTCTTCATTTTGTTGTTTGTTATGGTATAAGTAAACCAAATTACAAGCAAAGAAGTCTTGAAAGATGTTATGTCTTTTTTCATGGGCGTTGTGGTAGCGCCAAGCGTTACATAGTGGGGCGGGAAAGCCGAAAAGGTCGTCGCTCCTATGCCGTATTCTTTCTTCAGTTTCTTCATCGTCTCTGATATGACGTCGAATGCACCGTCCGTTTTTCCCTGGTTTGTGGCATGGATTGCACAAATGACTCAGGGTCGTAATTTCCGCCAATAATGCTGCGAAGCTTCAATTTTCAATTCGTCCACATTCGAAGTATACGTGGTGGACATCTTCTACCGCGTTTTCCCGCAGTAGACGATGGAGGTATACGTTGAAGCATCCATGCCCGGTTAAAAACTGAGTCAGGTAAAAAGCAAAGATTGCTGCTTTGTTTGCCAGTATGTCTACTGGATGCTTTCCAGCGATAATACGCCCTACTTCTTTCGACACAGTTTGGGGCCGGAGCATTCCTGAAGCGCACATAAACGATATGCTGCCTTCATGTGTATCTTGAATGATACCTGTCTATTACTCCCAGGTATTTTACTGCTGGAAATGTGGTGATGCTGCAATTGCCAACTTGTATAGTTGTCACCTCTACTTCGGGCTAGATATGAGAAGGACTCTTGCGATTTGAAGGCTGTTTTGCACCAGCCATGAGTTAACGGTCGCTATGGTCTGATTCGCTTTCTTGCAGATGTCGCTTAGTCTCTTAGCAGTAATGACTACTGCAATATCGTCGGGAAAGATGTTATGTGGAAGAAAAGACTACCAAATTGTTATAAAATTGTTTCCCAATATACTTAGGGAAGTGTTAAAATGTCGTGGATATTCAACATGAATATTTTTATTTTTATAAAAGAGCGTAGAATTTTGGAGTCTCTCATTTTTGCATTTCAAATAAAATGTATTATTTATTTGTTAAGACTTTTGCATCACCGCTCGAAATACTCAACATACTTTGCGCCCATAAGGCCTTGCGTCGGCAAGCTTTTTACTGTTTGTTCTAATGAAAAAGAATGTTGCAGGATTATAATAATATACGTTTCTCAAGCTTTAAGAAACAAATAATTGATTACAGATTTTGTGCATTTTATTTAATAAGTTTAATGCTCTTAAATAGATTAACTATAAATACAGTTAAAAAAAAAATTTCTTCAAAAACTTAAAAACTTGTTTTGGTGTTATTTCTTCCACTACCCGCAGAAAAGCGCAGATATATGACAGTGAGTGTATGCGTGCCGAGTGTCGCACAAAAATATTCCGTTTTCCAGCATAGTGTGCACATTCATTCTCATATACACTTTGTTCAATACATATGCATGTATGTGCCTGTGCTGGTGATTGCAACTGCCACAAGTAATTATAATATTTCACCGTTATTATGAAGAATATTCACAGCAACCGTTTTTGGTATCCTTCTTTGGTATGAAATTACGTGAACCGCTTTGTTCGTAGTTGTTGCTTGCAGCATAATGTACAATAATAACAACAACAGCTGCCCCTTTGGTGAATATATGCATGTATGTATGGATGTACGTATGCATCTACAAGCATAGTGACCACACATTGGTCGTGATTTATGTTGTGATATTCCTGGGCTTTTCTCTTTGTTTGGTGCAACCAACGGTACTTTTGCATATCAATACATAATCGCACATACTTTTTATTATTAATGTGATGAGAGGTCTTGGCGCTGCAAGTGGCAGGATCGAAAATCATTCACATTAAGCTGGTGACAACAGCTGTTGCATGGGAAAAAGTTTAAATACACCAAAAGGCACGAAAAGAGTTTTTCACATCTACGTCGCGTTGACAGTCAATTGTGGGAGTTTGCTAACAGTTGGTGCTGACATTAATATGCTTAGCATACAAAAAACTATGAGCAGTAAACTGAAATTTTTTCATGTAAGAATATAGAATTCAGTAACTCTTAACTCTTTGATAGTAAGATTTCATTAACTTTTCGAGTTATATTCAAATATGTAGAGCCACCGCAAAATACCGTTTGTCGTGTTACTAATTCATGTGCTGACGTTTCGGTCCAGTTCTAAACAGATTCACGGGTCTAGCATCCTTAGTAAGGAGCAGTATTTTGCACTGATTTTTCAATGGTTCACTGTTCGTATTTCAATATAACTTGAAAAGTTATAGAAATCCCACTATGAAACGTTCAGAAATTACTGCGCCTTGTCTCAGTTATTAATGAAAAAAGATGGACAAATTTTTGTTGTTTTAAAAACCTATTTTTGTGTTTTCTGCATATTTAGAAAAGCGCACGCTTCTGTCTCTTCGCGTAAAAATTTCAAGCAAATCAGAGGAAGACTGAGGGAATAATGGATCTTCGACTAAAAGAATTTAGCCAGGGCAGCTCAGTATTAGTGCAGCTTTAGGCGCATTGGATCGATTTTTTTAACCGTTTTTGTGTTGTTTATATATTTAAAAAGGTTAAGGCTCCCGCAATTTTGTGCCAAAATTGCACACAAATCAGGGGAAAACGGAGCGATTTATACAAGTTTGACTGAAGAAATTTAGCAAAGGCGAATTGGTATTACCCGATATCCCGACCATGACGATGTGAGAATAGCGATAACGCGGCTAAAGAACAACAAAGCCGCGGGCGCCGACGGAATGCCGGCTGAGCTATTCAAACATGGCGGCGAGGAGCTGGTAAGGTGCATGCATCAGCTCCTATGCAAAATATGGTCGAACGAAAGTATGCCTACCGATTGAAATTTAAGTGGGTTCTGCGCAATCCACAAGAAGGGTGATACTGCAAAATGTGCCAATTAACGCAGCATTAGTCTTTTAACTACCGCGTATAAGGTTATAGCGGGCGTATTGTGTGAAAGGCTGAAGCCCACCGTCAACCAACTGATTGGATCCTATCAGTTCGTCTTTAGACCTGGGAAGTCTACCATCGACCAAATATTTACAATACGCCAAATCTTGGAAAAGACCCACGAAAGGAGAATCGACACACACCATCTTTTCGTCGACTTCAAAGCTGCATTCGACAGTGCGGAAAGGAGTTACTTGTATGCCACGATGTCAAAATTTGGTAGCCCCGCAAAACTAATACGGCTATACAAGATGACGTTGCTCAACGCCAGCAGCGCCGTCAGAAATCGGAAGGACCTTTCCGAGCCGTTTGATACCAAACGAGGTTTCAGACAGGGTGGCTCGCTGTCGTCTGACTTCTTTAACCCGATGTTGGAGAGCATCGTACGAGCCGCAGAACTTAATCGCTCAGGCACAATTTTTTAGAAGAGCCTACAATTGTTGGCGTATGCCGATGATATCGACATCATCGGCCTTAACAACCTCGCTGTTAGTTGTGCCTTCTCCAAGCTGGATAAAGAGGCAAAGCGAATGGGTCTGGTGGTGAACGAGGACAAAACGAAGTACCTCCTGTCATCAAACAAACAGTCGGCGCACTCGCGTATCGGCACCCACGTCACTGTAGACAGCTATGATTTCGAGGTTGTAGGTAAAAGACTTCGTATGCTTAGGAACCAGCATTAACAATGTCAGCCTTGAAATCTAACGTAGAATCTCTCTTGCCAACAAGTGCTACTTTGGACTAAGTAGGAAATTGAGTAGTAAAGTCCTCTTGACGAACAAAACTAACACTCTACAAGACTCTCATCATGCCCTCCCTAACGTATGGCGCAGAAGCTTGGACGATGACAACATCCGATGAAGCGACGCTTGGAGTGTTTGAGAAAAAGATTCTGTGCAAGATTTTTGGACCTTTGCACGTTGGCAACGGCGAATCCCGCAGACGATGGAACGATGAGCTGTATGAGCTTTACGTCGACATAGACATAGCGCAACGAATAAAGATCCAGCGGCTACGTTGGCTGGGTCATGTTGTCCGAATGGATACAAAGCTCCGGCTCTGAAAGTATTCGATGCGGTACCAGCTCGTGGTAGCAGAGGAAGAGGAAGGCCGGTTAGCACGAGATAGAAACGACTGGCACACTTTGTTAAACTCGGCCAAAATCGCGTAAGCGGTTATCGCGCCAATTAAAAAGAAGAATAAGATTGGTATTAGTGAGATTTTTGGCTCATATCACACATTTTTTTTACCGACTTTTGTGTTTTTTTTTTACATATTTGACAAATTTGAGACTTCCGTTATGTTATGTAAATATTTCAAACAGATCAGGAGAAAACTGAGAGGGTTGTAGAACTTTGACTGAAAGAATTAACGGACAAGAATTTTTGTCCCAAAGGTAAAGTTCTTTCCAAAAAAATGTTTATTTTATGTTGAAACCACCCGCAGATATATGACTTTAAAAAATCTAAATTTTTAACAATGCATAAAGCTCAAAATTATAGATTTTTTTCAGTTTACTGCTTATACTGAAGCATACAAATAAAGCATTTTTTTTATTCATTTACTCATAAATCTAGAAATACAAGGTTTCTTACAGCCTACATAGAACTAACAGTATTTGTAATAATTATAGGCACATATTTCGCAACTATTTAAAAAATTGATTGAGTGATAATTTGAAATTATATTTCGTCATCATTGGTGGTGAAGGTCCGGGTTGAACCTCGGCCTCCATCAATAACTTCGATAAAGAATCTTGATCTTTTGCAGATGTCCTCCAGTTTTTCAGTCCAAAGGTCTTGGCGTCATTATTAACTGCATCAACCCAGGTTTTCCTTGGGCATCCCCTCTTATAAGGCACATACAGCTTACTATCGCAGATTTGTTTTTCTTCAATTTCGTTTGGGTCCAATCTCAGAACATGTCCAGCCCACTTAAAATGCTGGAGCTTGATGTAGTCGGCGCTTTGAAAGTCATTTAGAGCAGTTAGGCATTCATCGTTGTAACGTAGGCGATAGTTGACGTAATCTATTCACACCGGTCGAAGAATGCGACGTAGAGTTTTTCGCTCAAATAGATATAATAAGCTTGTCTTCATCCTCCTAGCTTTCAGAAGCATAAGTAACGTAAGACCTAGTTATTGTTTCATAAAATTTCAGCTTCATTCGCTTAGAAAGAAACGCTTCTCCTGTATATTCTGGAGGTGCATAACGTCAAAATGTGCGGCTTAAATATTCCTTGACGAAAAGGGTAATTCAAGTGATTCAAATGATCCTCAACCTAGCCATGTAAAAAGTCATGTGAATTTAGAGATTGGTGAAAGAACGATTAGTATAAGGGCAAGTGCGATTGCATCCTAGAAAAGTGTTTAGGCCGAGTTCCACATCCAAATTTTCTTGAACGTGTCCTACAGTTTTATATTACCGTTAAATGACGAATGTTGTTTTATGAGGCATATTTTTCAATACCACCAGAATATCTTTTGCCAAAAATATTACAATAAACGCTCACAATTGTACTAGATGTGCTAACTGGAAATTCCATATTCACGTAATCTGATGGTTGTGAAGTCAAACAACGAATTATTATTATTACTTTATTTTAAAGCATAATAAAGGGTTTTCAAAACACGCGCCAGATGCTGTTTTAAGTTAAAAATTGTAACTTTTTAAATTCTTTCAGGTTTGACTATTTTTATTCAAAATACGGCTCTTAACAAATTTATGTGAAAAAAAACTATTTAATTTAAGTGTTCACCATGACCAAGCCTGCAGCCTGTCATAGGAGAATTAAAATTTTCAAGGACTCGCTCACACATTATCGCATTGAGCCCAGAAATCTCGATGCAAATGTTGTGTTTCAGCTCTGGAATCGTTGTTGGCTTATTAACTTAGACTTTACTATTCAAAGAACACCATAAAAAGTAGTGCAGCGGGGTAAGATTGCCTGATCCAAGTGGCCAGTGTGTGAAATTAATCGACCGGGAAACTTAGGTCGCAATAATGCAATGTTCTTCCATGTTGTGTAACTTGTGGCTCCGTCCTGTTGAAAATAAAGATCGTCTATGTCTATTCTTTCAAGCTCAGGCCGCAAAAAATGTTTAATTAATTGCATATAGCGATGTACCTTGAAGGAAAAAACGGGCCAATTATTCCACCAGTCCAAAAACCACACCAAAGAATACATTTCAGTGCATGTAATGATTTTTCTGAAATTTCTTGAGGGTTTTTTCTCCCCAGATTCGGAAATTTTGTTGGCTGACAAATTCATCCATTGTGAAATTAGCTTCAAATAACCCATTCAAGAAAGTTCTGCAGCTATGTAATGACCGGTTGCCCTCAATTCTTGTCTTAATTGAATTTTGCAAGGATGTAAATGCATTTGCATATAAAATCCGTCAAGCAGTCGATTCCTGAGTGCCTAATTGTTGAGAACGGCGAGATATTGATTTTGATGGAAGGCTGTTGAGTATCACTTTTCGCTACAGCAGGCATGTTCTCAACGTCGTCCAATTTTTTGCCTGCCGGCCCTTTTTCTATACTCGACAGAGTCAGTTTTTTTGAAATTTTTTCACCAACCTTTGATTTGTCAGCCCATTCGTGTGATTATTTCCACCAAGAGAATCACGAATTTTAAGATATGCTGTTCTTAAGGATCAACTATTTTCCTAATAAGTTTCAAGAGTTTTAAGGCGTTGTTCTATGGTGAAAAAATGTACATCTGTCTACTTGACAAATGTGAAAGGTGGCATAGAAAAAGATGCTGTCTAGGAATTATTGCTGACATCTATAGGTCACTTTTGAAAGATGTTCTTCTTTAATGATGTGTCAAAAATTCATAAAAATCGGAGAATGCCTTACGGAGATTTATGACCTAAACGGATGTAGTGTAGTTAAAGAAACTTGAAACAAAGGAAGCTTTAAACGAATTTTTTGTATTTATTTTCTAAATCTCGAATATTGGTTTTTACTTTCTTCTAAAGCATAATAATTCCACTAAGGAACATATTTTTAGTAAAATCCATTCATTTTCCTATTTTGCTCACTTTTTATATGCACCGTAGCGTCGTGCGTCGTTTAATCTACGTGTATACGAGCAAAGACATTGTTGTTCGTCTCTACAACTCGCCGCGATGATTTGCCTTTCCTCTTCCTTTCATACTTCTTACCATACTTCACAAAAATGAGGCGCACAACATAAAAAAATTGGCTTGATTTTTGTTTGTCAAAGTTACATATCATAAGATTTTCTTTGATTTCCTTGACGTTTTTACAAAGCATTAAGGAAGTATTATTTTTTTCGAAGAAAGTAAAAAACAAAAATTCGGTGCTTAGAAAATAAATGCATAAAAGGCGTCTAAAGTTTCCTTTGTTTCAAGACTACTTAGTTTAGCTCAACCATATGACTACATATGTAGATACTTTAAATAAATATCATATCTTTCCAATTGGGGACGCCATACAATGAATGTTCAAAATATTCGTGACATACAAAGAATTTCGACAAAAGAATCGAAGTTGAAAAAGGAATTCTCGCGAAAAAAAGAAAATTCAACAATAGGTTCTCTTCCAAGCAATTAACAATCAGACCAAAGCATGGAGGAAACGCTAAGATTTACATCCGCATTGGGATAGCCGAAAGATGCGTTGGCGTTATCATCGCTTCTCAGCGAACGTTGGGGTGGCGCTGAAGTACAACATTGAGAAAGCTACTTTAACGATAGTGAAACCGCAACTTGTGCACGTTTTCTTAAAGGATTGTAATGAATATTGCACAAACACACGCCCGCATGTCTGCACACATATGCACATATCAATAACAATGGCCAGAGAAAAACAAGAAAATAAAAGAAATAAATTAAAAACAAGGAAATTGTAATTTTGTTACTTGGAAACGGTGGAAGTATAAGAAAACACTGTGGTAAGTTGAGGGCAAAGCAACAGTTTTTGGGGAGCAAACGAACGTTCGTTAATGAATATATTGCAACAAAAGTTGTGGCAAGCGTTATGAAAAAGGATACTTGCACGCACAAATACTAGAGTTCAATGAAGAAACTGAGCATAGCTGGCATATCAAGTATTAATAAATTTCGGTTATATTTAGTAATAGGGATTTTGTAGGTGGAAGGAAGTTGCGGTATTTTTAATGCTGCAATATTTATTTTAATTGTATACAGCTTTGTTATAAAGCTACCGGAGAACTTACTCCAACGAGTAAATACGTAGCTACAAATGCGTTACATACAGTGCATGTCAAAATTGACGACATAACTACTATAACATCGAAACTGGCTGGATGTGTGCAACGAAGGATATTGAGCGCAGTCTACTAGGTAATTTTCCATTAAAAACTCTGTAGAAAGTAATAAAATGCAGCTCAACAAAGCCACCACTACAACGGATTAAAAATTGGATTTCAGCAAGCCCGAAAAAACCACTAGCAAGACAAGGAATGCAAATTTGTTGGGCAACGTTGCTTTCGGGCGCAACATGAATCGTGTCGAACCTCCAGTAGGAGGTTGTGACAGCAATAAAAACCATGTACTTATAGTATATAGAAGACCCCATCCACAATTATTGACTTGAGAGTGGACCATCTGCTCCGCGACTATAACGAAATACCACCTTGACCAAAAAGTTCCCGGAATACATTTAGAAAATTCAAAATACAAGTTTATTCATCAAAACTGATATAATCGCCTTCAACGTACTCCCCATGAATCGCAACGCACTTATGACAGCGTTTTATCCAGCTCTCGAAACTCTATTTCCAGTAAAGCCATCCGAGCCGTTTTCGATTTTTTTATTATTTCCTTTCGGACGCTAAAACGCGGAAGTGGTTCCCCGTAGTGGTTTTTTGACTCGATCGCAGGGACCCCATATCAGAGAACTCGATGGCTGTTGGATGATATTCGCTTCGTTCTTGGTCAAAAAATCACAGATACCGATGGCTCTGTGCGATGGTGCATTATCATGGTTCAATATTCACAAGCTGTTTTCCCACAAATCCTATATTTTTTGATAAATTGCCTTACGAAAACGTCTCGTAACGCCTAAATAATAGTTCTTAGTAACAGTCTGAACTTCTGGAGAAGATTTATGGCTTACAATACCGTTGTAATCCATAAAAACCGTCAACATCGTTTTCTTTTTTGACTGAAAACGAAGTGGTTTTTTTGTCTTGGTTAATTCGGAATTCCAAACTCACTCATCTGATGTCTGGATTGGGTACCTTACTCATAAATCCACGTCCAGTCTCAAAGAATGGGACACTTGATAAACGGATTCATGTTTTTTTCGTGTTTGTTTTTATCGATAACAACGCGGTCCCTTTTTTACATAAAATTCAGGTCCCAACCAACTGGGATCAACTTTGCAGCAACACTGCAATGTCCTGAATGGATCCATAAGCAATATTCCAGTTTTCTGCCAACTCTCTGATAATTACATTGGCACGGTCTTTTCTGAAGCATTCATGCCACTCGTAAGCTGTTTTTTTCTTTAGAGTATCATCGACCGCCGTGGCAGAATGGGTTGGTGCGTGACTACCATTCGGAATTCAGAGAGAACGTAGGTTCGAATTTCGGTGAAACACCAAAATTAAGAAGGCAAGCAATGGCAAATCCCCGAGTGCATTTCTACCATGAAAAAGCTCCTGATAAAATTGTCTGCCGTTCGGAGTCGGCTTAAAACTGTAGGTCCCTCCATTTGTGGAATAACATCAAGACTCACGCCACAAATAGGAGGAGGAGCTCGGCCAAATACCCGAGACGGGTGTACACGCCAATTTCTGTGGGCAAGAAGTAATGCGAACTTATTTGTCAAACTTCGCGGGATTAAAATTTCGCTCTAGTTATTTATTTCATGAGTTGGCAGCATTGTTAATAACATCTGGGCCAACTTTCATGTGAATGTCATTATCAGTAATATATTTACGCTTGTGTTTACCAAACGACCAAGAGTGCATTTTTCGATTTTTACAATGTCTGATTTGATTGGGCAGAGAAGTGCCATCAAATTTTGTTTGCGGAATGAAATTTCGGCTGCGGAAACGTTTAGCATGTTGCAGAAGGCATTTGGTGATTCGACCATGTTGCAGAAAAATGTTTATAAGTGGTACAAAGACTTCAAAGGGGGTCGAGAACGTGTTGATGACTTGGAGCGCTCCGGACGACCATCGACGTCAACAGATGACCAACACGTCAATAAAGTGAAGGAGTTAGTGCTCAAAAATCGTCGGTTGACTGTTAAAGACCTTACTGAAATATCAGAAGGATCTGTGAAAACCATTTTGAAAAACCATTTGGGCCTACGAAAAGTCAAATCTGTGGTATATGTATATAATATATTAACCAACCGTAAACCTAGTATTAAAGCACTTGAATTTTGTTTAGCCAATTGCGTTGACTCTCTCGCTGTGTATATTTTAAAGTCGCTTTGGACAGCACAAAAATCATCTCTATGACGCTTTGATTTTTTGACGGATTTCTATTTGAAGCAATTATTTTTACACACAGCTCAAGTACTGTAAACCTGAGCAATTAAAATATATTTAATGTTACTTTTTAAAATTTTCATTAGAGCAAAAAGCTTGATTAAACCATATTTTTTTGATGAACTGTATGCGCATATATGCATGTTTGCATGTATGAAGGAAGGAGGCTAAGCATTACAAAATCACGTGAAAACAAATGCAATGTAAAGTTTTTTGAAAAATTTATAATTAAATTTGTGGTTAGTGCGAGCATATTTTATTTATTACTCGTTTGGAAAATGAAAAGTTCTGCGTCAAAGTAGTGGAGTCTAGAGAAACGAAGTAAGCTGATAAGAGTATTGTGCATATGTATGTATATATATATGTATAGGTACATATGTTGATTTCACTTTAATTTATTTTCATATCTTAAACTTAACAAGAAAAAAAGAATTCATAGGTCTTGGAGGCCTATATCCGCGGAAGAGTGGTGAAAATCTTGTTCCAAAGAAGGGATTCTTGAAAAGGCACTCGTCTGTTGACTGCACCTGAAACAAATTTCAGTTTGACATATTTTATTTAAATACAAAATTTGTGTGTTATTATTGGAAAACCTTTTTTTGAGTTGATTTCAGCTCAGGCTAGCCTAGTTCCCGCATTTCTCGGTAGTCTTGGTTGTTTTGAACGGTTTGAATGAACGGAAACAATTTTAGTTTTAAAGTTTCTTGGGAAAAATTATAATATTATACGATGAAGTGCGAAAATCATACGTTTTATTCATCCACATCAAGCAAACTCTTGTGGGTAAGTATTGAAAATAAAGTTTTTGTTTCAATAATCAGGGCCTTATATGTTACCCATATAAAAAAAATTTCCAGCAACATTCTCCCATAATCATATTTTTCTCAATTGAATGTATTTGACTTTTTCGTCTATGCTAAAAATCGATTAATTTAAATCATTTCCAATGGTTGCATCAGTTAACTTGTACGAATTAATACACAAAAACATGCACACAAACACAAGGAAGTAAAATAAAAAAAAAAAATTCTCAAATAATGCACTCTAAAAATCTAATGAATAACAGATGTGCTTTCATACATACAATACATATATATGTAACTACATACATATGTACATATGTAGAGTAAAAAGGTTTTGTGGGCGCTCCCTGCGAACTAGCTGAGGAGCGTAGAGGAGTTGGTTTACGACGGCGCCATGACTTGGCGAAAATTGCAACTTAAGCGTAAAGATTTTCTACAAACATATGCACATTGATTTGAGAATACTTATGTATATGTTCATATGTATATTGAAGAACAATGTAAAAGATGCACATAAGAAAGTCGCATTCAAATGTAAGAAATTACGTTAGGCCCCTGCAGGAAAAATATGAATGAAAAATAAATGAAAAAATTACTGGTTCAGGTTGGGAAATTTTTTTCAGATGGCAAACCATTTTAAAGTGTGTTCCGAAAAGTAAACCAAAAAACAATTGCGCTTCGATCTTGCGTCTTTTGATTGCTATGACATTCGTTAACTGCTTGAGCTGGGCTGGAATATGATGTAGTTTTTTCCGAATAAAAGAACAGCAAGTTATTTTTTCATATTTCCGTTTTTAATATTGAGTATGCAGGGTTACCGGGAAAGCCGTCGTAAACACTTAAGGGTATTTTTTGATTATTTAGGTAATTTTTGGTTATATGGCATGATGCCCGTGTACTAATCTCATAATCAGATTAAAGAAAAAAGGTGGACAGGAATAAATAAATTGTCTCCCGAGCGCAAAAAACGGAGCGGGTTGAGTATTTGTGGATTACACACTATAACTACGTTACGGTTGTGCTAACTGCTTTATGCTGCTTATAAAGTTCATGAGGTTTTTAGGCTTGCTATGTCGGTAGGCGTAGCAAAGAAATGAGTGCCAAGACAGCTAAGGAGGCGGTGCTGAGATGATTCGACGTCATCCTCCATATAGATGATGCTAAAAGGACTCGAAGTAATGCGAAATCTCACAGCATGCATATCTCGCGGATAGTGTGCTGTGAGGATACCCACGAAATTCGATAACTGAGATTTTTTCAACCTCAGAAGATCCCTCAAACGAATCCGATCTACACGTGGCTAGAAAGATTTCACCTTCTTACAAGTTTGTGTATTTGCCAAGCGCGCTCGGAGTTGACGTGAAGCCGATTCTTCCAGAAACAGATCGCAGATGATCAAGAGGATCCGAATCCTCTCATTTCACGAGGAAACTACCTAATAGATCTCTTGTCTGACATGCTTATTAGCTTCGCAGATTTCCGCAATGTTGACTTGCCCAAGTACCCATATGAGACTTTTATCAATGAAGCCTGATGCGATCGAAAGTGAGACCAGGCATTGCTTGACCCATTTCGAACGCACCATCATTGAGCCCAGGGCCCTAATCGCCGCTTGGATATCGTGACGTAAAAAGCCATACTAGTTTTTAAAATAATTCATTCGAAAAACAGCTTTTTTTAATGATGTGAACTGGGAAGCACTTTGTGAAAAATCAAAATTCAAAACTTTATCAACCAGCCATATTTGACTGTCAGGGCTGAATTCAAATTTTATTGATGATTTTAATTAACTGACATATTTTTTTTATCAAATAAACCAAAAAGAAAATCAGACGCTTGAAGCAACATTTAAAAAAGTGGACTTATAAGCGATTTTTTTTTATTTTTAGAATTTATAAAAAGCGAATTTCTCGAAAAAGGGTTAAGTTTTAAACATCATGCCATTTCAGCATCTAAGGTGATCTTCTATGTACATATGTATGTACATAGCTCGATAATCAGGGATTTACAAGCCATACTGTAAGTTGTGTAGTACTGCCAGCTCTGCCTTCTCATACTTGGACTTTGCTAACGGCATCTGTTTATTGTCACACAAAATAATCGACATGCAGAGAAAGGTGGGCGAGCTAGTCGCGCTGGCACGCAAAGTCGGTTTAGAAATAAACGTGGCAAAAACTAAGGTAAGGAGAGTCAACAAGAACAGCACTAAGCAAGTAATGATCGACGCTAATGTAACGATAATGTTATCGTCGACAGCTTTTGCTACCGCGGCTGGACTATAAAAGCTGACGATGGGGCTGTAGAGGATGCTAGCAACAGATTGGGTAAAGCAAAAGCCGCATTCGGACGGCTTTGGGAAATTTGCAAGTTCGGGTATTCAACGCATGCGTTAAGTCAACGCTACAATATTGGCAGCGAAAGTTGGATCGCATAGAAGTTTTTATAATACAAAAGCTCCAGTTCTTCACCATCAAATGCCTAAGGGTGATTAGCAGAGTATTCTTGCCGGATACAATAAACAATGAAGAGCTTTGGAGGCGAATCAACGAGCAGCTCATATTGCGTCAACTCACTCTCTGAGCAAACCACCACACGGCATGACGAGAGTGGCCTTCGACAGGGGAGCAGAAAAATCATCTGGTGAACAACTTAAATTCATTCAGGAACAGCTGAGATGCTTTTTAAGCAACAGCTCAAAATTGCGTATGCTGGAAAATCCTTGTAAAGGCCCTATGCTCCGTCGAAGTGTAAAATAGCAGAAACAAAAAAGGCGTAAGTGGTGCTAGACAATTTCGAATCATATTACGAATATTTTCATGCCATTTCTTCATGTGCTTCCATATCAATAATTGTCGATTCGCCTATATTATTTTCGCATTATAATTTTTTTTTTGTGCCAACATATTTTGAGCTCAAAAAAATTGCTGCTAAATAATGTCGAATGTCATCAGAGCCGTTGAAATTTTGCAAAATTTAGTTTCGACGCTGTTAAAGGGGCCAAAGCCAAGCAAAACGATTATTTTTAAGTTATAGTAGGAATTATTTAAAAAAATTAATTTAGACCTTTTTGCTTATTTAAAGTACCTAGCGCCCCTTGAAAGTATCACCAATGCCCCATTCTGTCGACTACAGGGACAGCAGCAGTATCAGCAGCTCAGTTAAAACTTGGTTTCTCATAGGTTTCAATTTCTCAGCGGACCACATCTCAGCTGTCGAGTATATTATCACTTCTGAAAGCTTGCCGGGAGGGACACCTGACACTAGGCGATGTTCTTTAATAAATTCATTGGAAGCTCACCAGTTCTCTAGTGGTGCGCTTACCTACAGGGAATGCATGCATCCAAAGATATTTCTCTGACTTCTTTAGAAATACATAAAAAGTTTGTATGTGTGTGTTTGTTTGTGTATGTACATATGTATGTATGTGCATATAAATATTTTTTTATCAATAAAAATTTCATCGATATCAAACGCATTTGGCGCGGCTTCAACACAAAGCCTCAACCAACAAAACCGACAGTTGGACGACAGGCTGACTGACTGACAGATACATTTTATTAGTGGTGCGATGTTGAAAGCCAACGTGCCGCTTGTAATACTTAAGTGATTTAGTCAGCGCATGAACGGGTGAGTGGATGATGATGATCGAATAAAGTTGGCTGCTGCTGCTGTTGCTGCTGCCCGATTGACTGAGTATTTCAGTTGGTTGGCCCGTCGGCCGGTAGTCAAATTGCCTCATCATGCCGCTGTCAGGCGTTATGGCGCTAGGTGACTCCTGCCGACTGCTACAACCATTTCGGCAGAGTTTCCCCTTTGTGCCACTGCTTAGTAATTACGCATCCTTTCAGCCGCTCGGTCACTCACTCAGGCTGGCACAAAAGTCCCTTAAACATAGCCTTATCTTGTGCTATACGCGTATTGCTCACCGTTTACTTTATTTCTTATTCAATTTGCACACAATACAAGGCAATAATAAAATATAATATTACTTACAATAGTTGCCATTGTCGCTTCTGCTCCTTCTGTTTTTGCTTTTGCCTTTTTATCCACCACAGCCTTTTTTTAAAGTTCATCCCTTTTTTGCTTGCTGCGTTTTTTGGAAGTCATGCTCCCAGTGATCCATCTTCATGTTTTCGACATTCGTTCGTTACATTTTCGTTTCGAAATCGAGGTTTCTATTGAAGGCAAAGATTTTTGCATTTTAATTTGTCGTGTCTTGGGTTGTTGTACTAAAGGATTTGGAAAAAGGATAAAATAAAATTGAATAAAATACATTTGGCGAATTGGTTGCATGAATTGTCTGGATGAAGTGTGTGGTGCTCCGCTGATCGATGACATTTTTATTGAGTTGAGTGAAAAAAGTGGAGATGAAAGCAGGAGCGTCACAGAGAAAAGTACAAGTTTGGGACGCTGAAAAATAGCGTTTCGGGTTTGGAATATTTAGAATATTTAGAATTTTTAATAATTTTCAATAAACTGGACCCCTAAATTCAAGGCATAATTTTAAGCCGACACTTAACTTGGACGGCTGTGGAGGCACGTAACTTAGAGCGCCGACATATAGAGGGCGCTTTGTACTCAACAAATATTGCCTTCGGCCAGGAAGGAAGAGTTTACACCTCATTGAGTGTACTAAGTTTAGGGTTAAGTGTCAAAAGACTCAGGGTATTTAGGACTTCAATAGATGAACACCCTTTAACCAATTAATTTGTTGTAAATAAGACAAAAAAAAGGTCTTTTTCTTCTGCTCAACCGTTTGTCTTATGAATCGAACGACGATTGTGTGTGCCACTTTCGAGGAAGCTTTTCTCATGCTTAAAAACAATCTCGTAATGGATACTAGGTTCTCACCCAGAACAAGACTTCACGTGTCTGATACGAGCTTTTCAGTTTTGGCCAGAAAAAGTTTTCACGTGTCAAATGCGAGGTTCTCATTTTACGCATTTCAGAGTCTAAAGTTCATCATTCGCCTGCTATGGACTTTCTTCATAGCGAAAGACGAGAATGGCCGTTGTCTCTCCTTCTATTACAAAAGCTACCAAAAGACCGAGGTCAACTAATGTTATAACTTCAGAATTCCTTTTCGGTGAATGCTTTTTTTTGAAGGTGCCCGGGTAGTGCCGCAGAAAACTTCGCGAACTTAATTTATTCATTTGAGAGTGAAGTGTACGGTGAAGAAAATTTCCATTTTAGGTAGAAGTTTTGTTAGAATCATCCACTAGTTCTGAAGACAAAAGAAGTGCGTTGACGCTTTGGTGCTACAAAAAGAATTTGGCCTAAATGGGACATCAGGCGATCAAAGGCGCTACTTAATCGGTGAAGGAAGAACGTCTCTATGTTAGTCGCTGTCTCCTATGTCGACAAGCGCAAAAATTGAACTTTTCATATTTCGAGGATTGTAGAAGCTGCAAGAATGAAGAGGAGGAAGAGTCTGTGCCGCGTGGGGTATCATTAGGTTTAGAATCTTTGGCTCATCGCTTGTGAATGAAACTCTTGGCCTTATCAGCCAGTTTAATGGGTTTGTACTTAAAACAAAATGATTAAACGAGTAGTCGCACATAAACTGCTACTGTGGTATCACAATGGATCGGAAACGGTCTAAATGAGTTTGTTTAGAGACCGATTGCTACCTACCTTGGGGCCCCAAGCAAACAAAAAGAAACACAAAGGCTTAATATGAGGTACTGCTAACTTATTTTTTCAAAAACTGCTATTAACTGGGAAAGTCGGGCGGAGTTGCTCTGGTTATGAAAGTTTTTCAGCGCAAATTCCTTTTTCATCTTGAATGACTGCTAATTAATTACAATAGCAGGTCCTACTCTTACGTCTGCTTCCCGATGTAATGCAGAAAGTAATCGCGCCAAGGGTGTCGCCCCAGAAGAAGAGGGGGGACTAGTTTAGTAGCCACATCAGTTAACGCAGTAGATGACGCTCGCTGTAAGTTCTAAGGCACAAAAAAACAGAAATACAAAAAAAATCCCATTTCTGCATTACTTCATTCTTCTACACTTGCAACCTCTGGGATTTATATGTATTATTGTGGGACACTTGAGTGAAATGTTATTTTTATTATCTGGCCCTCAGGTCAAGGTATCGTTGGAATTTCTTCAGTGCTCCTACTTTATGCATGGCTGATGCTAACTGAATGGGCCGAGTGATTAATGTTTCGGTCCTGTGATGGTTATACAAAATAAGTGCTAAGCGCCAGAGGCTTGTGGGAGTGGTACATTTCCTGCATATTTGAAACGGACAACCCTCTATAAAAGCGTTGACGTTTGTATTTTCTGCCTCGTAAAATTAACACTACAGCAAGTGAAGAAAAAATAACATTTTCCTCAATAATGGGAAACGGTTTGCTTCATTATTTTCTGACTAATACCGAGCAGTTGAATAAAGTACTGGATTGAATCCTGGATTATTGATCTCAGTAAATCCTGGAAGCCTTTCTAGTACGGTTTGCCGCACTCGTTGCTCGTTTCGTTTTGTTTTCTGCAGCTAACTTAACTTCCCAACCCCCCATCAATATCGAATTTTCCAAGCGCTGATGCGCATTTATGTTGAGATAAACAACGCGCCGCTCTTACTTAGATTCAACTGTAACTTCGGCCTGTTTTCTGCACCGTTCCTGTCATGAGTCGAAAAAAAGTAACTCATCAAATTCCCAGCACTTTTCCTTGTCGAATCACTGACATACGCCGATTGTGCGCCCTGACATATTCTACCAAATGTGCCCAGTAAAGGAATCAATCAGTATGCCATGGGCTATCAACGCTTTTTGGCACACGCACACACACTTACACCTAAATACCAAGTACATAGAAAACCAGTAGCTAAATCACAACCCTTTTTAACCAGAAACACTGCATCATAGCACAGCTCGGGGAAGGGGTTTTAAAGAATTAGAGGAATAAAAAAGAGAAAACAAATTCCAAATAGGTGATATGTCATCATGATTTGGCAATTTGCCACTAATACATTCCTACATACCTATGTGCAGTTATATGAATGTATGTATGTATGCGTCCGTTTTTGACAGCACATTTGATATTCTGCATAAATTTTCAACTTACGAATGGGAAGCATTAACGAATCTGCATTGCCAACAGCTGAGATTACAGCGTGATTTGCGAAAATGCAGAAAAAAACTTAAAAGAATGTGATCGTCATTTGACATAATGTTGCCACAATCGATGTTGCATGCATGTTTCTCTGTTTCATAACACAAATGTGCAAAGGGCAAGCAAAACATAAAAAACTAAGAAAAGAAGAAAAAAGAAATGGGCTTACAATGTAGAGAACATATGTAAGTTTAATACATGAGTGCGAATGTGTGTGGGTGTGTAGCCCCATCCCAACAAACACCAAAAAGCTGTTTCTGCGACTTTTGAGAAATTCATAATTCTCAAGTTCATATCTGATGTCATTCACCAGTTGAGCGCATTCATAAAACTAGAAAAGGTAATAAAAAATACTCAGCTAAGAATTAATAGAGGGGAAACGAAGTTTATGGTCTGCGGTTTAAGGCATTCGAAGATGCACAATAATTTAACTATCTGTTTATCAAAATATCAACCACTAAAGATACATCATTTACAACAAATGATAGAGCGTTTTAGCAGCAAGTAAGTCTTACTTTTCTAATTTGAAGCTGCTTAAGTCTAAATTATTATCTCGCGACAAAACCTTGGTCAGCCGCGTGATTACCTATGGTTTTGAACTATGGACGCTAAAAACTACTGATGGTATTGAAAGAAAAATATTGCGAAAAATATATGAACCTGTAAGACTGCAAGACGGTATCTATCGATTTAGATATAATCATGAGCTGGAACTATTAGCAAAAAACGAAACTGTGATAAGATTTATAAAATCTCAGAGGATAAGACGGGTCGGAGACGTGTTTAAAATGCCCCAGAAGAGAACAACTCGTACGTTGAAGTACGCCCTGTTGGAGGCCGAAAAAGAGGGCGCCCCAGAAAGAGATGGCACGAAGACGTGCAAGTAGACCTTGAAAAGCTGAACGCGCGCCGGTGGAAGGAAGTATCTTAGAGACAGATGGCGAAAAGTTGTGAATGAGGCAATGGTTCGCCAAGGACTTCTTCCACTTCTTAATTGACGCGATAACCGCTTATGCGAGTTTGACCGAGTTTAACAAAGTGCGCCAGTCGTTTCTTTCATGTGCTAACCGGCTCCGATTGGACACACCAAGTGCAGCCAAGTCCTTCTCCACATGATCTTTCCAACGCAGAGGAGACCTTCCTCTTCCTCTACTACCACCAGCTGGTACCGCATCGAATACTTTCAGGGCCGGATCATTTGTATCCATACGGTTGACATGACCCAGCCAACGTAGCCGCTGGATCTTTATTCGTTGCGCTATGTCTATGTCGTTGTAAAGCTCATATAGCTCATCGTTCCATCGCCCGCGATATTTGCCGCTGCCAACATGCACAGGTCCAAAAATCTTGTGCAGAATCTTTCTCTCAAACACTCTAAGCGTCGCTTTATCGGCTGTTGTCATCGTCCACGCTTCTGCGCCATACGTTGAAATCTATCACCCACTGTATAATTCACACTTAACCTCTAGTGGTTATTTTTTATTCCCAAATTTGAAAAAGGAAATATATCCTATATATAATTGGCGCTTACACCCTCAGATATTTATATGAGGAGCTTTTTTCATGGCAGAACTACACTCGGAGGTTTGCCATTGCCTGCTGAGGGGCGACCGCTATTAGAAAAATGTTTTTCTTAATTTTGGTGTTTCACCGAGATTCGAATCTAAGTTCTCTCGGTGAATTCCGAATGGTAGTCACGCACCAACTTATTCCGCTACAGCGGCCGCTCGAAAATAGAAAAAAGATATACGTGGGAAAAAATTCTGACGGTGAAGAGCTGATGGCGGCAATAAAAGCAAATTTTTCGGATAGCGGAAAATCTATATTTCAGAGGTCATTGGTCAATTGTTTTCAAATAAATATATTTATTAAAATGTATTGAATCAATTCGAGTTACTAACATTCATTTGTATGAATGGAAGATGTTATAGCAAGTTTTGCGGCGTGTCACATTAATTTTCATTGTTCAGCTCTTTCTGTTCTTTAGACTTTTTCGGCTGACCTGTCCTTCATTTGTCAGTTAAGTTGGTATCCTCACTGTTAAGCCCAGTGATTTAAAATTCACATGTGGATTTCGATGGAGATCACATTTGAAAACAAGCTTTTTCTCAAGTTGAGTAGGACAAATTTTGTTAAGATTGCCACAACTCTCGATTAGTGATATGTTGAGCACTGGCGTAAATCATTTGGGTAGTCCCATAGTTCTCAATTCTTCCCCTGGTTAAAGACTTGGAATGTTTATTGGGATACAACAAATAAAGCGGCACGAATGCTTATCCCCCCATAAACGCCTTGCTTATGCGCATCCTCTTCTCAGGACGGCGGTTGCGTGCGTAGCACAGATACTTCATCTGTAAATGGCATAAAACACGCTGCTCTTGTTCTTTATTTGTTATTGTTGCCTGCTTGAATGCCGCTCGCCGTTGTAATTTGTATTCATATGCCAAAGTGTTGCTGTGCAAATCTGATTTGGTTCTTGTTTTTGTAGTATTGTTGTATTATTGTATTTGTTGTTGTAATTGATAAAATGCCAAATTGTTATTGATGTGCACGCGCGTGTGAATGCCTGCCGTTGCCGATGCTGCGCCAACACAAACTAGCACTCATACATCCATATGTGTGTATGTGTGTGTGTATACAAATATAAATGCTTACATATGTCGGAATTAATTGAAATTCGTAGGGATTCTTGCTTTTTGTTAAGATAGAGAAAACAAAAAAAAAATTATAAATAACAAAAAATAAAAAAAACAGTAGTAAAATATGCGAGTAAATAAAATTAAATTATCAGTCAAACGTATTTGGGTATTAATTTGTTTTGAAGTTGTACGCGTGCGCACACGCACCACACGCACCTCAACTCAACAACAGCCAGTCCACGAAGCGCGAGCGCGTAAAGGCAGCACGCATACACATCCATACATACAAATAACTACAGTCATGAGTTGTATCTAGAATTGTAGCATTCACGGTTCCGCTTTGCTGCCGTCACAGTTGTTGCCGCTGAAATGTTGTTGCTGAAATTGATGTCCAGCTGTGAAACACTGTGCTGACATATCGTTGAAATATTGACACGCAACACAAATCGACGTTGCCGAAGGGAGTCGTACAAATCACGTTTGTCAATCGGATGCAATGCCGAGGAAGAATTGTAGTTGGCCAAACAAAAAGCAATAAATAATTAATTTATTTAGAGACTACATTTACATTTATGTGGCTTATGAAACTTAGAGTTTCCGTTGAAATTCCTAATTATTAATATATTGTAGCGATCAGGCATTAGAAATCCACAATATTTATTCTCTAAATGCCAATTGCCTCGATTCAAGCAGACAAATTCTGTTAGTTGGCGCTTCACATATTATTTTTAAATCAGTATACATAAAACAAAAAAAAAAAATTCTATCAACTAATCTGCAATAGCTTCAGGTGGTCACTTATAAGGCGGCCTCATGCTTACTGAATACCTCGACACTAAATTTGTGATGATTTTCGATGGTCAAATTCAATGAAAATGTCAATCGAGACAGCAAATTGACTGTAGTGGGCAATCCATGTTGCGAAATAATTTAAGTCTTTAAGCCATCTCAGCCAAGTCATCTGCGAAGCAATAAACTTCTATGTTTGAGAGACATTCGGTATATATGTATTTGTGTCTCTAACAATTTTAGTTCTCCAGACTGTGCATTTCCTGTCCTTGCCAAAAATTAGTCACCCAGAATTTCGGCGTGCACCTTTCCTCTTTCCAAAAATAAGACCGAAGCGTTGGCTGGCTAAATTGCAATGCTTTATACAAATTTATAATAATAGGAATTTATTACACTTGTTGCGACAGGCTAATCACCTACCCTGACAGAAATCAAATAGATTAACGTAACCAACACAAGACAAGTCTTGTCGAGGTCCAATGCTCCCGAGAGGAGTGAACAAGGAAATAAAAGAAAACATTTAAAACGATTGGCTATTGGGTTTATTTCATTACACTTTAATATCGATCTATTAAAAAAAAATAGTGCCATCGCATTCAATCAAATTAGGCAGTTGTAATAAAATGCATAACTGAGTGTAAGAAATAATACCATCAATGGCAAAAATTTTCTTTCCATATTCCACGTTTACACAGCGGCAAACCTCGTGAAATGAAAATAGTCAACCGATAAAGTTTTTGCTTATCGCACCATTACTTGTTACAATGATACTGGTAGCATCGCGAAACGTCATGGAGGTGGTCATCAAAAGACTGTAACGTCACGTGAAATGGTTCAAAAAGCGAAAAAGTGACTTGACAGAAATTCCCGGCGAAATGCCAATCAAATGGCGAAAGAACTGAAATTATCCGACCATAACATCCGCCGCATACTGAAGAATGATCTGAAAGTAAAGCCTTACAAGATCCAAAAGGCGCATGAGCTCACACCAAAGCAGCAACAAGTCAGACTTGAGAGAGCGAAGGAGTTGCTTTGCTTGACCGAAAGCAGTCAATTTCCGAACTTTGTGTTTTCTGACGAGAAAAATTTTCCAATTGAGCTATTCGTAAACTCCCAAAACCATAGGGTCTATTTGACGGACCGTTTATACGAGAATTTGAGTCATCGATTGGCCACAAGGAGGCAGCACCCACCACAGGTAATGGTTTGGGTCACTGTAACCGTAGATGGGTACTCTGCAATCATTTTCATCGAGCCTGGCATCAAGGTAAATGCGAAATATTATCGGGAAAGTATTCTGAAGGATGCTTTGGTGCCGTGGGTAGACAAACATTTCGCTGGCAGACCATGGACGTTTCAACAGGATTCAGCCCCGTCTCACAAAGCTCGAGTGAACCAATAATGGCTAAAAAACAACGTTCCGAACTTCATAACGTCCACACAATGGCTCTGATATTCACCACAGGCGAATCCGATAGATTATTCTCTTTGAACCATTTCGGAGAGCAAGCCCCGAACTGAAAGATTCAACAGTCTCGAGGAGCTGAAAAAAGCCTTTGTACGCGAGTGGGCCGAAATACCTACTACCTCACATTTTTTGTATTGATTTTACACATTTTTACTTTGAATTGAATAAAAGTAATCCTCCAAACTAAATTTATGGCCTTTTACACCTCGAGTGCCGGGCCCTGTAGACCTTCAAGGCGAATATATTGAAAAATAATAAAGTGTTTTTTTCCATAGACCAAGTATTTTTCTATATTTTCTGGCAACTTTTAGAGCTACACATGCATTTCATATTCCTTGTGCCTTTCATGTTTGAGCTTCATTCTTTAAATCGAAATTCAGCACACATCTTGAGGAAATTCACTATATGTTCAATTGAAAACTACACACACATAGTTTTTAAAAAATTTGACTAATACTGACTTCTGAAATTTAGAGCTATTTTTATATCACTGTATTGCTAATGAGTTGACTAAAACCCAGTGTAGAGTTGTGGGCATATATTTAATAGCCTGTAGATCAATATTTTTATCCTACCATCTCAAGGCGGTCTTATGAACGAAAATATAAAAATAAGTGATGGCAATAATTGCAATAGAAACATGCAGCTTTACAGCATTAGTTTCAATACACTTTTTTCTATTACATATAATATAACAGATGCTTTGAGCTTCTGATGTGCAGAATGTCAACAGCCAATCGATGCAGTTAACAGGAGAATGTTCAAACCGAAAGTTTCATATGTGAATCAATAATTGGCGAATCTATACAGTGCGTCTCTTTATGAATGCGTATGGCAGGCATTGATTGACCAACTGACGTTATTTTATCCTTTTTACATCATAGAGCTACAGCTACAGCTCGAGATGCCAGTAGATTTATATTAAACGAGCTTGCATATCTTTTAGCAGCTTCCAAAGTAAGTGAGAATTTATCATTTCCATGCATAAAACTTAATAAAAAAACGGCTGCTCCGTTTCATAGTTTTTATGCTGAGAATTGAAGAGGCTAGTCATTGTGTCATATAAGAGTTATGAGCCTTACATTCTGTATTATTTTTGCGCTTTTTACAAGTATATCAAATCTGTTGTTTTGAATTCAGTCAAAGCCACACTCAATTATTGTCGCTCCACAGAGTAGTGGAATAATTCGCATTCCGAGTATACTCTCAAGTGAATACTTGCGGTATCGGACCAACTTCATTCTGAAATGCAGTTTACCAACGCAGAGAATTTTTATTGGGACACGTGCACTGAACTCCTTCGCCTATTCTGCGTTTTCGTAATTGGAAGTTGTTTTATATACTCAGCAAGTTATTATCTGACCATTATGGCGGGCCATCGACGATTTTGTTGACCAACTTTCATGTCCTTAGTGCTTTTTCTCAACTTTATTTGCAAGCACAGTTGTTGCTGTGGAACGCGTATGAGACTGTGGCGTGGCGCACATTGCGGGGGACTAATTGGTAAAATTGTTAACTTTTCGTCAAAAGGTCATGCAGAGTAAAATGAAAGCCGGCAAACGGCGAACGGCGCTAACAACAACAACAACACCCAAAACAAAATCCAACTAAGTAAACAATCACATAAAATACAACAGGGAATCAATGAACAAAGCACTGTTAAAAGTCAAAAGTCGCAGAAACCAGCGGAATCAACCTCACGTCGCTCGCATAAATCGCCCGTAAAACGCGACTCTGCAACAGATTTTACAATCATATTAACGTTTCTGTTAATCGCACCATTTGACTTTTCAGTGATGACGTCGAAAGCGGCTGGAATTTATGCGACGACAAGTCATAAAACAAACCAACAACAATCAATTGCTACAAAAACTGCGCTGAGATCGATGCTGGCGCTGGCTACGGCTGGTGCTATGGCTTTGGCACAGCTGCTATTGGCCTGCAATGGATGATCGTAAATACTGGCAGTCAGAGTGCAGAGTGAAACATGCAACATGCGATATGTGAACATGCAACCTGCGTCGTTGCCGTGTGGCAAGCAGGCGGCGGCCAGTGTTTGTTTTACTCGACTCTGTTTTTTTTTTTAGTTTTGTTGGCTGTTCCACTTCTATTAATACAATTCACGTGGTGTGTCGTCAACGCGCTTTGATCGCACCATCCGTCAGCAATAATTGCTACAACAAAACAAGAGCAACAATCGTAAATGCAAGATTACCCATTAACGCTCATGTATTTGGTTTGGCTGACTACCAATGCTTTTAGTTGACTTCGATTTTGACTTGCATCACCTGTGAGTTCGATTTGCACCTCTTCTGCATCATAAGTCACACCAAAGGTATGCAAATTATTCGTTGAAAAAGAGCCCAATTTACTCAAAAATCAGCGAATTTAGTTATTAAATACAAGGTGGCGCAAAATTATTCATCCTGTTCGAAGAATTATAGTTTTTGGCAGCTTGCATCGTACGTCTATCATATTTGACACGTGTGATCTAAACAGCTACAGTGTACAAATAGACAAGCAGTGGAAAGCGCAAAGGTCAAAATTAAAATTTCGATCACTTAAAATCCTTTTTTTTTATTTAGTACAAAATTTATCGAAAAAAATTGGATGATCAATTTTGCGCCACCTAGTATAGGTGTGTGTTAAAAATTTCAAAAACGGCATAAAAAAGGTAGTGGCTAGAAATTATTCACTACGTAGTTTTAGTGAAAGGACGCTTCAAAGTACGAAATGCTAACATCTGGTACACGTCCTTTGATCAAGCAGCTGACGTTTTTTAACCTGTTTACAGCATAGAGCAGCAGATATTTTTTTTTGCGAAATCTCAGTAGATTTTTTTTAACCGGCTTTGAATTTTATTTAGTTCCTCCTGCATATATTTGTAAACAACTGGAGAAAAAGGAAACAATCTTCCATTTCCTCTGTGAATGCCCTACCCTATGGGAGGACAGAATGCTAACCCTGGGCAAACCGCTGTTCGATAGTCTCGAGCAACTGTCTGGCTTAGACGTCAACAGCCTAATAAGGTTGCTAAACCGCACAGACTGGATATAGTCTTGCTGTAAATAACTGTTAAACAAGTTGGTAACGAGGCAACAAACTGGATGAATCACCACTCTAACCAACCAACAAACATGTTGTAAGCAGTAATGGTAAATGATTTTTTGAAAAATCGCTACACAGCCCAAAAAAATTCCCTACTTTTCCCTACGCTTCAAAAAATTTTCCCTACAAAATTCCCCACATATTTTTCTCCTGTGTTTACACTATAATGGGCACTTGCAACGTCAAAATTGAATTATTTGCTTAAGTTTTGGGCTTGGTGCTGTTTTGACACTTTATACGACATTTTAATAAGAAAATTTATTTCAAAAATATATATAAATACACATATTTATTATATTATAAACACATACATACATATATGAAGAAAAATTCAGCAAAAAGACTACAAATTAGACTTTTTCATTACATTTAGTTCTGTTTAAAACAAGACCGATTTTCTACTTTTTCAGAATCCGGCACGATTACTTTTAAGATTGGGATAAAATGGTCCACCACTTGCAGCGCGACATTTTTCTCACCGAAGAACATACTAAATCTAATTTCAAAATTTCTGGAACCATTTGGTTTACTCTGCTTTTTCTTAAAAAAAAAACTGTTTATTTTAGGTGTCTTTTTTATTGTCTTCATATTTTTTGGTCCGTTTTTGCTTCGGCGTGCTTCTGCAAATCAGAATTGCCGCATTTCAAAACTTTGTCGCACTCAGCGCATCTGCATTTGAATGGATGGCTTTCAACCAGCCACTAAAATTGTCGTCGTCAAGCCACTTGTTATTGAACTTTTGTTTCCGATACTTGAATTTTTTCCTGGTGTTTCTCCGAAGAGTCAGTCGAAGAGGAGGAGCTCATTTCTGTAAAATATATAAATTTTAAATATAAAAAAAGCTAAAGCTAAAATAATTGCAAACTTAATTCAAAAGTGAAAAGCACCAGGAAACGACAACTAACAATATTCGCGCGAAGAAAAAATCGCGTTAGCGTTAACGAAGAAAAAATGGCAATTTTGCCGTATTAACGCTTTAAAAGTATGCTGCCATAAGGAAAAAAATACTGGCATGAAATCTTACTGCGGCTTTTTATTTTAAATGAACATTTTTAATTTTTCCCGCTATTTTAAAATTTTTTCTAAAATTCCCTACATTTACAGAATTTAAAAAAAAACTGTCCTTTTTCGACAAAAATCCCTACATGTACGGAATTTTCCCTACATTTACCATCACTGGCTGTAAGTGACGGACAGCCATTTGGTCCCTGAAAAGGACTTCAATTTTCTAGCACTCAAGGGGAACTGAGCTGTTAGTCCATCTTTGTATGGCAGCCAACACTTATATATATATATATAATTGGCGCGTAAACCCTTTTTGGGTGTTTGGCCGAGCTCCTCCTCCTATTTGTGGTGTGCGTCTTGATGTTGTTCCACAAATGGAGGGACCTACAGTTTTAAGCCGACTCCGAACGGCAGCTATTTTTATGAGGAGCTTTTTCATGGCAGAAATACACTCGGAGGTTTGCCATTGCCTGCCGAGGGGTAACCGCTATTAGAAAAATATTTTTTTTTTTTTTCTTAATTTTGGTGTTTCACCGAGATTCGAACCGACGTTCTCTCTGTGAATTGAGAATGGTAGTCACGCGCCAACCCATTCGGTTACGGCGGCAGCCAACACTTATGAACACTAAATTCAGCTCGTAAGAATCAAGTCCATAAGCATTGCATGGCAATTCAAATGCATGATTACCGGCTGATATATCTTTTGCATAGGGCTTTTGTTTAGGGACAGAATTTATTGTTTTTACATAATTTAATCGGCCAGGTTTTGGCACTTCAAATGATCAAAAGCTTTCATTTATTAAGTTAGCTTGATCTGGTAGAGGCGTAGCCCAAGTTTTTTAGCAAAATTCGAATTCCTAGTTCCGATGAACAGCGTGAAATCAACGGTCTAAAATATATGCGGTGCTATATTTTCGGTACTTTGACTGGTGCGTTAGCTCACTCGCACCGCAAAGTTCAATAGTTCACGTGAACTTATCTCCTAAAGCACACACAACTTGTCTTAGCTTAAAACTGTAGGTCCCTCCATTTGTGGAACAACACCAAGACGCACACCATAAATAGAGCAGCCAATCAGGGACGAGATAGAAAGACCTAACTGTCTCTGGCTCTCGTCCGTGCTTGGCTACCAGAAAGTTAATGCGGTGGCAAGAGGACTAAAATCACTAGATTTGTGCACAGGGGATGCCACATGGGGATACGGGGAGCGGGGTTAAAATAGTAGCATATTCGATCGCTGATGATATGGTTCTACGTTATTTCCATCGCTGTTCAAAATATAGTCAAGTTAATGGAGTTTGGTCGCTGAAGTCAATCTCTCACTCCTTGACAGTATTTATAAGCAATTAACACCTTATCTGTTTGAATTTCGGTCTGATTTCTCTATCCAGAGTTTGAGGGTCGTGCTAGGGCAATCTTTCCAAGTAGGCAGCATTGGAATGAGTGGAAAATCTGCAGCGAAGCTGGTACCTCTGCCTTCACAGACGGCTTCAAGATGGAATCGAGAGTTGGAGCAGGGCTTTTCTCTAAATCATGCAATTTATCTATTTGCTTAAAAAGGTAGAAACCTTTGCGGTCCTGCAGTCATGTAAAATGTTTAAGGGAGATATTAACATTTTTCTTGATAGTCAAGCCGCGATCAAGGCTCTGACGACGCCATGATGGAGATCCAAACTAGTCAACTCCTGTAAGGAGGAAATCAAATATCTTGTGTGTGCAGGTAACATTTCTTTCTCTGATATGGGTTCCAGGACAAAGGAATGTCGAAGAAATTGAAATTGCTGATGAGCTTGCCAGGAAAGAAACTGAATTGGTCTCAGAGACCTACTACACGGTCATCGGCATCCCTCTGCCAGTTGTTAAAGGGGAACTGCACAAATTATTTCTCAGGAAAGCGCAGAAGATCTCTATATCTTCGTGAGCTCTTTCGAAAACCCTTTGGCCCCAGTATAATAGGCACATGACTCAGAAAGTCCTGGGGACTCCACGCCATTCAATTGCTAAACTCGTAGCAGTGTTTATCGGTCATTAGACGATCGGTTCACCTGCGCGAAAGGTAATTCACCATTATACCACCACTGAATGTGAATCACACCTAAACGTCAACAACACCGTTCTTTCTTTGGGATTATTTGAAAGAAAAGGTCCACGTCGATAAGCCAGCAGCAATTCAAGAGCTAAAGGATGAGATAATTCGGCACATTAACGGCATAGAACCTCAATTATGCTTCAGCGTCATCGAAAATTTGGACCATCGGATGGAGGTGTGCCGCCGAGGCTGTGGCGGCCATTTGGCCGATATTTTATTCCATACGTAATTGAGCCGCACGAGTATTATCGTAATAAAGATAAATGATAATAATTTCTTAAAAAACTTGTATTTTATTCCTAATAAATACCGGCCCTTGAAACTTAACCACCCTTTACATTACCCATAGCAGAAGCTGTGGTAACCTTTCAGAAAAGGAGCCTGTTGAGCATTTTCTCTGTAAATGTCTAGGTTTGGCAGCTAGACGATTAGGGTCACTGGATGTTCCTTTCTTCGACAGCCTGTGCTAGTGCGCCAACCTAAATCCAATCAATCTCCTCCATTATATCAACAGCTCTATCTGGCTGTAGATATCTGCCTGTTGGAGGTCTCATAATGGTAGCAAAACGGCGGTTTACTGCTATTTGGGGATTGCTGTATTGATACTTCAGTAATTTCACATATCTACCATCATAGGTGAAAATTTATAATTTTTTGAAAATACACTGAGGTGACCACAACAATTCTTCAGCATTTCAAAACTTAAAATTCAAGAAAACAAATATTTTGTACATCTTTCTAAAATAAGAAATCTAATAAATCAACTATAATTTCTTAACTGTTGAAATAAACAAGTCATTAAATGGATGCGTGCTTACATCTTTGGATCCGAATTTAATATTTAATGGGAGCAATGATGTGAAGTCCACATTAAATGATTATCACAGGCAAATTACAAGCATCCGATTTTTTTACTTGTGGTGGTGACGCGAATGGCGTTAAGCACGAAGCATAAAGCAAATATAATGAGCGTGAATGGTAATAAAATTTTGGGGCATAGCGCCACGTTTAGTAAGTCATAAAACGGTTAAAATGCAATAATAAACAAAACTGAAACATACATACACACACACACACACATGCATACCGTTAGAAAAATGTGTGAAGCGAGTGTGTGTTCGAAATTTGGGGGATAAGGCGATGATGCACATACTGGTGGTGCGAACGCCTCGCCCAGGACCTCACAGTGTGCGCTGGTGTTTTAGTTCTGCCGCCGGCTGTTGTTGGCGGCAACACATTTTCCAACTTGCGGTCAAACAGACGAGAAACTATGTTGTTGATTGTACGTGAGTGCACAGCACGCGGTAGTTTTCAAAATGCAAACACTTTCACTATTAACGCGTTGCTACAACAACAACAACAACGCTAATAATAATAATAATAACACCAACAAGTACAACATCATTAGGACTATGTAGCAAAGCTGCTGGCAATAAACGACGCGACAAAAGCAAACAAATGCGGCCGGGCCTCCACAATGCACAAATAGATATGTACACTCACACACACACACATACATATGTAGTTTGCATGTCTCTGCACCCCCTCCATTCCATGACTCGCGCTCGTTCTCACACCACCTGCTTAACTTCATTGCATTGATTTGCTACTTTTATGTTTTTGTGACCTAACGCGCCTTTTAATTAAATCACCAACAAATAAAAATTCACTTTTATTGCAATGCGCATTGCAACGAGAACACCAACAACAACATCATTATCGATATGCAGCAATGTAAAGGCAACAACATTCGGTTAATAGCTGCGCGAAGCCATAACTCACTGAAATGAAAGCCTTGCAGCTCATTCATAGCGATTTATCATCAACAACAAAGTCAAATAGGCTTCGCTGACAAACGTTTGAGAGGCAATGTTGATAGGGTGATCGGTTAGAAATATTCTTTTCTTTTCCTGGGGTCAAAATTTTAGGTTAATTAGAAATTGCGATTTTGAAAACAAAAAAAAAAATTAAATAAAACCGGATAATGACTTTATTTGTCAGCATCCGTTTTCGATTTGTTTATTCCAGTTTGAAAATTTATTGCCATAGTAGCCGAGTGGAAATACGTGAGACGCTTCGCTGGATTCAAAAAATTAATCGGAAAGAATTTGTCTATTTAACATTTATATAACCCCAAATGAGGGAAAAGTTTTTCTAAAGACGGTCGCTTCTCGGCGCACAATGGCAAACCTCCGAGTGTACATATTTCTGCCATGAAAATACTCATCATAACAAAAGACCCATCTGCAGGTCCCTCCTTTTGTGGAATAACATTAAGACGAGCACCACAAATAGAAGGAGCAACTCGGCCACACACTTATGAATATTATCCAAGGAATATTGATTTTAAATGATTTAAATTTCAACTTTTCTGACTAAAAAAACTAGAGTTGGATTTAAATTTTTATTTTTTACAGAGAAAATAAAAATCAGATTTAAAAAAGTAAAAATTACATAAATTTTAACTTATTTTTACTGAAAACGTATTTATTGTCTCTTTGTGAAAAAATTCTAATAATGAAGTATCATCCCCAATACCGATGGCAAGAGGGATAAGACAAGGCAGCAGTTTAAGTTCTATCCTTTTCTAATATGCAGCTGTTGACAAATCTATACGGGCAAGAGGATATTTGCTTGGCAATGAAATCAAGATAATTTGCTAAGCAGATGACGCAGTTATAATGTCGAACAGCGCAGACGACCTTCAGTCAATGTTGTATGCCTCCGAGAAAGCTGCATCTGCATTTGATATGAAGACATCGGCAGTAAAGACGAAATGATTGACAATATCAAAACATCCGCTCAAGTGTGAGCTGGCAGTATATGGGAAGAGTATCGAGCAAGTTTTGGAATTCCACACATGGATATGATAATAAGATCACCGAAAGAGCTGACAGCAGAGGTAAAAAAACTGTACGAAGCAGCACGAAACTCTGGATGTCTACGCGTTGTAATATAGCGAAATAAGCAAAGTCCGCTTAAAAGGCAAAGTCCGAATTTATAAAACATTGTTCGACCTATGGTGAGAAAACCTGAGCCAATACTGCAACACAACAAGCAATGAACCAGGTTGAGATGTCAACACCTCGATCAATTACAGGTCATTCTTGCAGAGATCTTACGAAAAATGAAAAGATTAGAGAGATATGCCTCACGCAAGGAATTGTTAGGTGGAGTCGAAAACGAAAAAGATAACGGAAAAAGCATCCACTACAATAAAAAAAACAAATTTTCGCGTACTGTTAGGTGTTTCGCACGAGTTCCTCCTCCTATTTGTGGGGTGCGTCTATAATGATTGGGAAAGCGAGGACTATAAGGCCACCCGGATACCCTCCCAAACGTTGTAATGAGTGTTGGACATTCAGTTTTAGCGAGAACTAATATTTCTTTAAATAAAAACTAGGTTGAATAACAGAGGATGAAGAAGGCAAATGATGATGAAGAAGCAGGAGAAGAAGAAGAAAAATAGAAAAGAAGAATTGGAAAAATAAAGAAGAAAAACAAAATTAAAACAGTCACGGTCCCTAATTTCTACCTGTAAAAAAAATGTGTGCATTCAACTCAAGCAGGCTATTTCGTTTCCAAAGGGGCGCGTACAAGGTCTGGAAGACTTGGAACAAATGGTGTATTATATAGGGTGTTTTTTTTAGAGGTTAGGTTTTCAAGATGAAATAAAACGTATATAATTTAATGTTATGGCCAAGAATTTAGCTTTATTATAAAGATAAGGGTTTGCCATTATGTTTTAAAAATGATACCCATTCAACCAAAAGTGAGCTTCATCGCTGAACAAAATTTTCTTCGATGCGTCGCGCGAACCAAACCATTATTTTCGTAATAAATTTGCACGATTTGCAAACGTTGTTCAGGTGTAAGTCTATTCATTATGAAATGGCAAACCAAACTGAGCATAAATCAAGTGACAGCTGTCAAAAAGACCATCTACGAAAAAAGTAGTGCCAACTTGAAAACCTAACCTCTAAAAAAAACACCCTATAGAAAGTACTCGGTATTGGACTAAACTTCACGAATTAGCGCACACTGATCTTGGGATCAAATGATTTGTTGCCTCTAGAACGATGTTTTGCTAGACTAAGTCGAGTCATTGGTCTCTGGTAAGAAGCAAAAAATTAAAACTTTGCAAGTCAACATCAAAGGCACTATTCGTGATGTACGAAATGAAAAGTTAGAAGAAATTTTCGAACATTATAAGGTATGTTAAATGCTATAGACACCAAAATATAGCTGAAAATATTTTACTTCATTAATTTTATAAAACTACAACAAAATTTATTTGAGGAACTTACGTAGAAAATTCCACCGGTTTTCAAAAGCCATGTCGATCACCCTAATTTACACAGGCATACCAGCATGTGCATATATGATACAGCGCACTCATACACACACATACATATGCATATGGTGCATGGCTGAACTGCAGCGATCTTAACGTTTGTGCCACCCAGCGTGGGCGCAAGCACACGCGTTTTAATTATTATTGTTGCCATTAAAAATGTTTAGACACAAATAAACAAATCGAATGACTCCAATAAATTGTTTGAAATGTGCGACTATATACGCCAAGCATAAAGCATTGCTGCGGCAAAATTGGTTGAGGTACTTATACATACATATGTATGTATATAAATGCAACGGGAATCATAAGAATTAGCAAGAGTTTACTTCTTCTTCTGGTTTGGTTTTTGTTTGGCTGGCTGATTTTGGTCTTCTTGAGTAATAAGCAAATTTAAGCTCTTAGAGCTTCCAATTCAACTTCTCAACGATGCAGAGGCAGTGTATGAATTTCACGAATCATTCGGTCCGAAACGATTAAAATTAAAAAAATGTGGCAGAGTCACACAGTCGCATATTTTGTCAGGGATATAAAATTCAGACTAACGGCTTATGGTATGAGACAACCAATTTTGCATTGCGCCGCTTAGCCCTTGAAATAGCAAGCATGGAATTGACTATCTAGGTCTATGCCGCACTATTCCTTTCAGCTGCAACAGTTTAAAATTTAAACCACATATTTGTGGAGCCTTGCGCCGCTGTGGTACACTTTTTAAGCAGCGAATTCTTCCCCTATTCTTAAAACTTTTTATTTTTGTCAAGTCTTGGATAATCAAAAACGGAGTTTTGTCCTTTTATTGCTAAATCCGAAAATCTGAAATCTTTATCACTCAAAAGTTAATGTTTTTCCGATCTAAGGAAAGCATCGATATGTAAGACAGTGTACCCGCCGCAGCTGGATATACCATTACTCTATCGTCCAAGTGTTTCTAATTGGTGTCAGGCTTATTTTTTGAAGTGAAGCTTCTTAGTCGTCGATGGACGAGCGAGAATGGAGAGTAAAATTTCAAGGCCATGCAACGTTTTGGACATTTTCGTTCCGCGAGGGAGAAAAAAGATATAACGTAGAGGAAAACGAGAGAGAGAGATACATATACCTTCCTGAGTTTTTCCTTGGGGTTGCTAATTTCCAGTGAGAAATAACGCTGCCTACTTTTTGGCGCTTGTTTGTACGAAATATTATATGTTTTTGGTGCCTACTTTTTGGCGTTATATTTCCTTCGTACCTACTGTTTGGGGCATTTTTTTGGCCCAATTTTTTGGTTTTGTTTTTGGTGCCTACTTTTTGGCGCTTATTTCCGTTTCCTGGCTAGTGCTTGTGCGTACTATAAAGTGCTAACCATTCCGGCGTCGGGTTTATTGGTATTGCCTTGCGGTAATTTCCCCGTTTTTGAAAATTTTGTATATTTGTATTCTCTGCAATTGTTGGAAATTTATTTAGATACATATTTTTCTCTTTTCTCTCTCATTCTCTTTCGAAGCCAAATATCTGGGCATAATACTTGACACCCATTTGCCCGACGCCAATTTGGGCTTAGGGTGAATAATTCTGAGGATGCCCTAGCCAAAAGTACATCACCACTATCAACCGTCTGCAAAACGAAATCCTGCGGAGCATAGTTAACGCGCCATACTACAGTCTGTGTCAGAAAAAATGAGCCGCGATTATTCATGAAGTATAAAAGATATATATTTAAAATTTTTTTTACTTGAAAGTATGTACAAAACTACGAGTCGCAATTGCTTAAAAACCGTGTAGTCTTCATGGCCATTTTCTTATTTTGTTGTTTCTCAATGTGTTTTTCTGAGAGCAGGGGTTTTGATGATGGGGGACGATAGGATATGTTCGCTTCCATCAGTCGATGTTCGATGGTGTTGATACTCGCATCTATTCCCTTTTTATCAAGAACTGATTGTGTTTGGCGTAATAGCAAAGAAGGGTTCCGCTTAAAAAGTTGGACGATCACTTTATCCTGCTTTTTTGTCGTCACTCGCTTCAAACCGCGCTCAGAAAAGTCATCAACTTTGTGTACATTTTATACCGCTGATTCCACATCACAACAAATTTTTTTGATTTTTTAATCATTTTAATCATTAAGATAAGTTCGGCCCTTCACTCATTTTTGTTTGGTTGCGTATACAGGAAAGTTTCGAACGACACTAACCTTACTTAGCACTCGCGTCGTAGCCTTTGAGTGGGACTATTACGCACCAAAAACCAGAGCGAGATATATCTTGTAGTTACAAGAAAAAAACCGGTATATACCATAAATAATAGCGAAGTGATCTTTGAGTAACGAAATAATGCAAAAATCTCTGATACAGGTTAGCAATAATACAGGGCAGAATTAAGAATCAAAAGTTAAATTCTTGTAGGGCGAAGCTGCTCTATGGGCTTGTTTCATAGACTTTATTTTTGAGGTACCTTCACAGAAAAAATTCCATTGGAGTAAGATAGCGCGACTGGGGTGGCCAGAATATGCCCCTGAAACGTCTTATCAGTTTTTTTAGGGAAGAAATCACGCAGTATCGCCGTGGTCTCTCTGACCGTTATACATACATATATGTTCTGAGGGAAGGATGTTCTCTCATTCATCTTCTTCTTGATTATCGTGATAACCGCTTACGCGATTTTGGCCGAGTTTAGCAAAGCGCGAGGTCCCAGGACAGTCGCTCTCTTGCATACGAACTGCCGCGGATGATCGCGAAAACTTGTAGCGACGAATTCAATATTTTCTTTTATTCTCAATGCCCGACTGGGCCCCCGACGTCTGCTTTTTGCCACCGGACTTGTTGCCCAGAACCTTCGCGCCCATGAACGAATCAAATCTTCACTTGATGTATCCCATAAACGTCAAGTATTGCAAAGTGAACTAAATCTACGACGAACTGTAGCACACGAATAAATGGCCTTGAAATATGCTTCAGTTGCGAATGCACTTTGTTTAACCGCCCACTACGATATCGTGTCTAAATAACCCGCTCGAATAACGAAGCTAAAGGTCTCCTCTCCGCCCATACGCCCAGCGGTTAGGGAGAAATTTGAAATTTATAAACTAATTCTGCCATGGAACACCCTATACTTGCTTTATGCGTATTTAAAAATAAATAATTTATACGAAAAAATCTATCAGCTGTCAGAGATGCTATAAAGAACTTGTATTTTTCTTGCTAATAAGCGTTGGATTATTGCATATTTCGAGTTCATAACTCAAATACCCAAATGTACTTCCACGTTTTTATCTTCCCTTTAGTTGCGTCCGCAAATATGTATAGCCGGTAATGATCATCGAAATTGTCCAACGAGTTGCTTATCCGATGTTGTAATCGCGATTGTGAGGTGAGGGAAATGAGCTCACGAGGGTAGCTCAGAAAATATACTTTTTACAAACGCAGGAGAACACAAAAATATTAGTGTGGCACATGCAGCATAAAACACAATACAAGGCGGTTGAAGACAGACGCAGGCCGAGCTTCTTTTTTAAATTTGTGGTGATTACTTTGACATTGTAAAACCTCAAAAGCTTTTATGCCGTCTCCGAATGGCATTTGGTATTTGAAGAAGTCATAGTTTTGTATGGAAGAAATGCACTGTTATTGTCTGTCGCATAGTGACCGCTATTAGAGAAATACCTTCGAAAAGGTATTGAACCGAACTCACTGCTATTGAATTAATAACCGATATACCAATCCTGCTCGATCGTAGATCCTGCCGTGCAAATGTATTTATCCAAATAAACAGCAGATCGGCAATTTTCGATGGAGTTGGTACCGCAGTCATGTTAGTCTATGGGTCTGCCGTTTGGCTGCTTTTCGGAATGCAAAGTATGTCATTAACAATCGCACTATGTACGAGTACGAGTATGTAATGGCGTCACCGCCGCGTCATTGCAAGATTCAATTAAATTTTGTGCCGCATTCGTGCCAGGCATACCGAACATGGAACAGCTTGTAAACAAGATGTACCAGACACAGTTCAAAGGCAGATGAACCAGTCAGCAGCACCACGCTGGGGCTGCAGGAAGAGCAGTGGTGAAAAATAAAAACAACTAGCGACTGCAGCAGGATCAGCGCAGATCGATCGAAACGGTTTTGTATCATTGCCTGCTGTGGAATTCCCAGATTGCCGTAGAGGCAAACGAAGAGGACAGCGCGTGGCTGGCGGGGAGTTCTCTACTCCTTTGGGCACTTAAAGTTCGTAGGGCATAAAATGAGCTGTTGGAAATCAACGACTTGTATGTACGGAGTTTTTACGCTCTCTTTTACTTGTTGCTGACGCCAGACAACAAAAATCAGATGTGCGCCGGCTCATGTTTTTTCATTTTTTTATGTGCATTTTTTTTTTGTTCTTTGCTGGCGTCGTCGCCTGTATCGCGCGCATCTAATTAAGCGCTTGCACACTCACCATCAACGGCCACTACTGTCGCCAGCCGATCGCCGACTAGATCTTGGCAACTTACTCGAGCTTCAGCGCTCGTAAGGATTCCCTTCATGTGAATTCGTGTGCCTTTGCATGCGTTGCCTTGGTATTTTGCTTATTGGCTTCGATCAACGTGATTTCATCTGCATGACTCACTTGCAATGCGGCAGTTTACTTGTAGATTGTCGCTATGGCTTTAGGAGCTGCTTCTGCTGGTGCTCCTGCAATGAAATGACAAATATGTGCGTTGCTTGGGCCTCACTTAAATGAGATGCAACATTTTCGACATCATTACCGAGAGGGGGTGATTTCGTCGATTGGCCGATGAAGTGTGGCTGATTACGCGCCAAAGTTGCATTGTTTGCAACCAAAATCGTGTACGACGGACAATTTTGCTTCTTTGGAAGACAAAATAGCAGATAAGTTAAGCTAATGGGATTTTATTTTGAATTGATTGCATTAATGGAGGCTTAGCTGATGCGACGATTGGTTGGCTGTTTTTTCTGTTTTTACTCGAATGGAGTTGGAAAAGAAGTTGTAAAAATATAATTTTTAGCAGGCGTCAGAAAATGCTTCGACTGGTTTATGTGGCGAGCGACTGCAACTCCAAAACGACAAAACCGTACCAGTTTCAATACAAAACTCGAAGAAGAAACTATTGGCAGTTGCATGAAATCGGAAAAACCAATTTGCATTAAATCGAAACATGGAGTTTGGTACCTCACAGGACTGAGCATAGTGCGCTAAAAAATTAACGCAATAAGCGGATAATGAAAATGAAACCCAACTAAAAAATTAGTGGTACTGCAAAATGCTCAACCATGGTGCCTTTGCAAATTCATCCTTTGGTTACTTAATCAAAAATAAGGTTTGCTCAAAGACCTCATGCCTGTCCTACAAATGCTGGGTAGCTGTAGAGAAGATGCTCCAGCATCTATTCCGCCTTTGGAGAATTACGAGTATAGCCGAGGAGGAGGAATGTTATAGCCTTTGTGGTGCGACGGTGCCTTTAATGATGTGCTGATATTTTTTTTTAATTTCCTACCAAAACAATAAAAAATAATTACAAAAAGCAAAGCTGCGGTAAGAAATAATGAAGCTCCAGCCGCGTGCGAGAGCAGTAAGAACCCAGTGTCTATGCTATTCTAGGGTCTTCAAGCATATTTTGAATATAACAATTTACAAGGTACGTAGCTTCGAATCCTATAAAACATGAAATTGAAGAAACAAATTTTCTAATAGCGGTTGCCCCTCGGGAGGCCATGCCAAACTTCCGAATGTTTTTATGCCATGAAAAAGCTCCTCATAAAACATATCTGCCGTTCGGCGTCGACCTAAAACTGTAGGTCCCTCCATTTGTGGAACAACATCAAGACGCACACCACAAATAAGAGGAGGAGCTCAGCCAAACACCTAACAGGAGTCGACCCGCCAATTATTATTACTTTTTAATTGAGCCAAAGCAACGCGGGTCTTATGAGGCAGTTGAAGCTCTTCGTCTGCAATAACTGGTGGTTGGTCTCCGATAACAGCATGCGGGGGTCGGGAGTTTAGGAAGGTGGTGAGAGTCTATCGACTCCCGAGTCTCCCGTTTCTGTCCAGAACGTAACTGAGCCAAAGTTACGCGGGCCTACTGAGGCAGCTGAAGCTCTTCGGCTTCGGGGGTCGGGAGTTTAGGAAGCTGGTGAGAGTCTCCCGAAGAATGTATTTATACTGTCTATATACTGTGCGGTCCAGTAGTTGCAGTTGTGTTTAGTTCAGGTTAAGATTCATATCTGGGGCTGCTTTTACGAAAAAAGATTTGGCTGTTTATTTGTGTTTAGCACTAATTAGAATCCAGTTTCTTATTAGAGTCAGCTGCGAAGTTAATTAGTAGAAGTAGCCAGAACCAGGTCGCAGACTTCCAGGGGTCCAGCTGGTCCTTCAATCGCACGCATTTCCTTCTATTAGTTGCTTAGAGGCAAACATTTTCGATTTACTTACTACCTTTTATTTATTCCATTTGTACTCCCTAATATCGTTTCCTTTGACATAAATCGTCTGAATTCTTTGACAAAAATCGTCTCATAGTGGACTCATTGCAGTGTCTAAATTATTTTTGAATTATTTTTTCCTTCGGAAGCAATTTTTTTAACAATAGTGCTATCAGACAGAAAAATCTCACTGTTTGGCGCAGTCGTGAGCTTTGGTCTGAACGCGCGCAGCAAAAGCGTCGCACTGATCCTGCGCTCAGATTGGCGTGAACAGCTCAACAAACACGCGGTGAACCAGAGGCGCACAAAGACGCAAAATCAAAGGTTAACGCTCAACGAAAACAATAACTTAATTTAGTTGTATTCAAAAGCAGTGGCTAGGCCAAAGCGGGCGGCGCGGCAAGAGACATGTAAATATACGAACAAGCAAGCAAGCAAGCAAAAAACAAAACTTACCCACTGAGGGAGATAGAAACTTTGGCAGCGCGTACGAGTGCATTACCTGGTGGCATGTCAACGCGTTTTCGATTGGCATACAAACTGGTACAAGCCCGCGCCGAGTGCACCCACAAGTAAACTTTAACCCATCTTCGGCCGCTACAAGAATTCGACATAATTTTTCCATTTCCTTTTTAGTCAGTGCTTATAGGACCATAATCAAGAAAAATTCAAAAAAAAAAAAAATTCTGACCATCGGTGTTTTAGATATGGACTGGTCGAAAAATCGACCGCTGGCCAAAAACCGTCAAATATATTAAACAACAAATACAACATTTATGAAAAAAATTTAGCACACGAAGTCAATTTATTTCATTTAATTTCAAATACAAATATTTTTTTGTTGTTTTATTGATAGAAAAGTCAGCTTACACATTTTTCTGATAATCATCAAAACATTTAGTATGTAAAAAATAGTATGTTTCTTGCAAAATTTACACCGCAAAAATTTGTTTTCAATGCTTCTTATGACGGATCATTGATCCGAGGAAGGTTCGATGGACCTTCATCTCTATGTTCGTTTTCATACTCGTCCTCGTCCTTGTCGTAATTCAATAATTCTGTTGTGACTTTGGAACGAAAATCAATTCGTGACAGTGGTTTTATCTTTTCAATTTTTGCCATCATACAATGAAGTTTCCATGCATTGACCATTGCGTTACCAAGAGCATTTGTCCATATTGGCCACCACCATTTTTTTCCTCTCATACATATTCTATAATTTGTCACCGCATTATCATGGAGATCCACACCACCCATGCCATGATTATACTCTTGAATAACTTTTGGCTGCGGGATAGTGATAGTTAGTTTTTTCTTCCGACAATATCTTTTAGTGCTAATAATTGGATTGACTGTGGAATTATTAGTTATAACATTGACTACAGCATTATCATTCCACAGTTAATATTTCTTGCTGATGATCAAGTAGTTGGTCAAATGTTCCTTGTATTTCTTTTTTTAAATTTCTCAAAGGAGAATCGCCCATTCTATTTTCGCGTATAGTAACAGTTGCAAAAAATCGACGTTCGTTCAGAAGGCACATTAGAAGGTATGAAGAGAAAAATATTATCAAAGAAAATGATGTGGCACTCAGGGTCAGATACGTTGGCAAGCAAGTCTAAGACTGTTTGTGCGCCTAGACCATTAGTTTTATCGTGAGGGGTTGCTGCTCCCCCGTACAATGAACTAAAAAATAAGTACCCACTTTCAGAGCACAAGCACCATGTTTTAAACCCAAACCGGATTGGCTTTCCCTTGATAAACATTTTGCAGGAGTGGCGTCCAAAGTATAGAATCATCTGTTCGTCTATAGAGAGATTATGGCTAAAGACTCCAAACTGCATAAACTTTTTGTTGAGAGCGTCAGTAATAGGACGAACCTTCGCAAAACGGTCTGTTGCGTTTAAATTCGTGTTGTCAGCGAGATGGAAAAACTGCTTAATTTTTTTAAACCAATTACGACTCATAAGCCTGCTTCACAATTGGAACTCCCATGTCCGGTCGAACAGACCAGTAGTGGTCAATGTGTGGCAAAGTATGGTACCCCGATAGGTACAATATTCCAATAAACCTACGTATTTCGATTGGCGTGATGTTAATTGGAGCATTGTGTTGGTTTGCATACTCATTTGTGAAAGTGGTAATATTTGTGATAATATTATTATCAAAAAACAATGTAAAGAGATCATAGGGGGAGTTTGAGCCTACAAAATGGTTCAATTATATATACGTATACAAAAAGGATTGATTGCTTACCAATTTCAGAAAACATTTCTTCCAATTTGATTGCTTCCACATTTATTGCGGTCCTTGTGTATTGAAAATCTCTGGGTTTTCGCCATATGGGACGGGCAAAATCCGATTTACTGAAGTGAAAAACTCTAGAACTAAAAATCTTAGCGGAATGCCAAAATTCCGCCGCTGCATCCCTTTTAGGATAGTTCCGCCCTAATACGATATTAGATGAATGAGAACTAGTTCTATTTGTAGGTATTTTCTAATAGTCCCGTACCATCCAATATAGGACAGGTTCGGTTTTGGAGGTAAGGTACTAGTGCTGAACTAGAATTTTGGTTCACTAGTAGTGAGTTTCCCTTCAGGGGTAGTACCTTTCCTATACCACAAAGATAATCACTTCCATCTCTTTCAATAAGAAAAAAATATTGCTAGATTTTGTTCTATCCTACATGACAGTTCCTGGCCAGCGGTCGATTTCTCGACCACTAAAGTTTACGTCCATGAAACAGTAAAAACTATTGCAATATCGATATGTTACTTTTTTGATTCTCTTAATTTCATCTTTTCTCTTCACAATAAATTAGTAACAATTATTTATTTTTTTGTTTTTCATTATTTTTTCATCTGCACAAAAAACACGTAAAAATAGTGATAATTTCATTCTTTTACAAAAATCTGCCTTGAACCTTTTTTTCTTAAAAAATTATGCTGTGGAAATTAACTAAGTTCCAAATTTAAAACTTGTGAAAACTGATCAATAAATTTACATTTAGTTTCTGAGATATTGGAGTCCGAAGTTGGTGGTCGAAAAATCGACCAGCTGCCGAAAATGGGTTAAACAAAAAACAAAAAGTACTAAGAAACACACACAATTCCCATAAGTAGCTGTAAGCAGTTGGCGGGTGGGGAAGTGCTGCCGTTGAGATTTTTGCAAGCAGCCAAATTGGCTGCGCATTGCTGCAAGCGCCAATTACACACACGCGCTTGCCTTACAACTCGCGCGCTCGAATGCAAGTAGCTGCTCTTATTTGCCACGGTGCGCAGGCGCATATGCATACGCCACTTACAAGCCCAGTATGGCTTGCAATAATGCAACAATGCAACTATGTGCAGCGGCGAACAATTGCAGCGCTAAGTGAGCAGCCCAAAAACGGCGCTACTATTTGACAAAGATCGCTAAGTGGCGATAAAGGCATTTTAACTGTGCGCAGTGTTTTCTTTTGCCAGTGAGCAATGGTTGGATGGAAACTTGGCGATTTAGTGGGCAGTTGATGCGCTTTTTAGTTTTGCAAAATCGTACATATTTGGCTCATAGCCAAGACAGCAGGCGCCAATAATTCAATACAAGCAATTAAAATTTCAGTTGGCCATTCTCGCCTGGCTGTTATACACATTTTTTCTGGTAGTCTATTGGTAATTACGTTAAAAACTTCTGTATTTTTGCGGTCAGTAGCGCCTTTAATTGCATTATTACTTTGCTTTGTTTTAGCTTTTTTTGTTTTACTGTAGTTTCTTTTCCACTTCAAAATTGCAATTGAGTAACTCCGATTTGCTTTGTAGATTGAAATTAATTTGTGTACATTTTAGGTTAACGCCACGCAATTAATTTCCAACTACAATTTGAAGAAGAGTACAAAGAAATATTTACAGGGCAGTCCTTAAAGTGGGTACTTTTGAAATTTTTTCGGCATATTATTGGTTTGTTCGAAATTTTTTATGGAAATCGAAAACTAACACTCGAAAACACGTGCAGCGGCAGATTGACTCAACACGGCGTAACTTTTACTATGGCGATAACATTTTCGTAGGATGTTAATCATAGATGTGGTAACCTAACAAAAGTAAAAACAGGACTCAAACCAGTTGACTTAGAACGTCACTGGACGGTTGCTCCGGGAACTTTTTGATCAAGGTAGTATATTATCATGGGTGACCGCCGTAGCCGAATGGGTTGGTGCGTGACTACCATTCGGAATTCACAGAAAGAACGTAGGTTCAAATCTCGGTGAAACACCATAATTAGGAAAAACATTTCTCTAATAGCGGTCGCCCCTCGGCAGACAACGGCAAGCCTCCGAGTGTATTTCTGCCATGAAAAAGCTCCTCATAAAAATATCTGCCGTCGGCTTGAAACTGTAGGTCCGTCCATTTGTGGAACAACATCAAGACGCACATCACAAATAGGAGGAGGAGCTCGGCCAAATACCCAAACAAGGGTGTACGCGCCAATTATGTTTGCATGTATGCATATTATCATTAAAAAAATTCGGTACATTCTTCAGGACGACTACCGGCCAGATAAAAGATCTGCGCAGCGGCTGAAAGAATGTATACTGTTTATATGTATATCCAGAACAGCATCGAATGCAATAGAAATGTGGTAGTTGCAAGTATTCCGTTTCGGTAGTATCTATCACACATGGAAATGGTCGCACGCTCTGGTGCACATCAATTGCCGCAAAATAAATCATGGATATCGTAGAAGTGGTCCCATGTGTGAGCACTTATTCCGTTAGGAACTAAATATTAACAATAAAGAAGTTTGAAACCATTTGTGCAAGGCTGAAAAACCTTAAGCACAAATTCGATAGATGGTCGCTATACGAATTGACTCAAAAGACCCTTTGGGCCAAATGAACGCCTGGGTTTTTATTGCTCAAATTCAATGGGCTGATTCGTTTCAAAAAGACAGTAACTGGTGATGATAAATGGAAAGCATACGAGCATAAAAATCGAAAAAGGCTCTGGTCAAATTGTGGTCAGCCATCCCAAATGATCGCCAAGCCAAATTAACTTATATTTAGTAGGCTGCCGTAGCGTAATGGGTTGGTGTGTGACTACCATTCGGAATTCAGAGAGAACGTAAGATCAAATCTCGAAGAATCACCAAAATTATATACATATATAGATATATATTTATTTAGTAGGATTGGAAGTGAAAAAATCCAACTGGTCAAACACTTAATTTGAAGCTCTACTGCCAACAATTAATGGGATAAAAACAAACTATCGGCCGACAACGGCCTGAATTTATGAATATGAAATTACTTGTCTTCCATCCATACAATGACAGACTTCACGCTAGCAGCTCTCCAATATGGCCCTGAACTGGAATCAAGCTATCAGGTCAGTTCATAAGTTCCTGCGTATTTTACTCGTAATTTCACTTTTGTACGATTTTTGCATTCAAAAAATTATTCGCGGAATATAACGGAACTATTTATATTTTCTTTGATATATTGAGCATTCAACAAGTGATTTGGAAGCCCGTGTTGTTAAAAAATAAAATGGCATCTTCGAACGCGTATAAGAGGCATATTTTGTATTTTTCTTATAAAAGTGGTAAAAATGCAACAACTGCCGCTGCAGAAATAAACACTGTTCATGGAGAGGATACCGTGAGTATAAGGACTGTGCAAAAGTGGCTTTCAAAATTCCGAAGTGGTAACTGCGACGTGGAGGATGTCCCGAGCGCTGGTCGTCCTGAAGTCTTTAACTCCGACGCCTTGCTCGAACTCGTGGAAGCTGAGCCAAATTTGACAGTCGATATGATAGCTCAGAGGTTAAATTCATCGCATGGAACAGTTCACAGGCACCTTGTTCAGTTGGGAAAGGTTTCAAAGCTGGGAAAATGGGTGAAAGAGCTAACGTGTGTTCTCAGCTGCTGCAACGGCTTGAAAATTAAAGTTTTTTTTAACCGTATCGTTACTAGTGATGGAAAATGGGTCCTTGCTTAAACGTCGGGAAGACATTGTTAATAATGAAGGAAAATATATTATAAATACAAATATAATATAAATACTTTAAACATATTTTTTATTAATTTTGAAACCGTCTTTAAAAAACGCACGTACTTATGGACTGACCGATATTAGAGCGGCGCTGGAATGATTGCTTTGTTCTTGATAGAAAGTACGTTGATGAATAAAGCTAATTTTGAAAAAAAAAACGTGTTTTCTTTGTTAGGCCTGGCGGACTTTTCAGCCCATGTGTTAACTTGCAAGAATATTAAATAACCTGCAGTCCGATAATCTTGACTACTAGGGACTTTCGTAATGTAATAACCTTATTCATAATTATTTTTCTAATAACTAAATAAATCAACTGAGATTGTTTGCTTAGACTCGATTACTCAAGTCTTATCTCAAATGTCTTATAAGAAAAATGTTTTTCTTAATTTTGGTGTTTCACCGAGATTCGAACCCACGTTATCTCTGTGAATTCCGAATGGTAGTCACGCACCAACCCATTCGGCTACGGCGGCCCCCTATATACTGAAATAATATACATATCTTCGACATTCCTGAACGCATTTTTTGTTGGTCCGTATCGGCCTAAGAATCTCGAAGCAAGCATAATTGCCTAAAATGAAGTAGGTTTTTGGAGAAGCGATTTTTATTATTAAAATTTTATTATGGGAATCAGTTTTGCTGCCACATCTGCCGCAGTCGAGATGAATATTCCTACGCCCAGATTAACTGGTTGATCGACATATGAAACAGCGCTAATGTTTTTCTATAGGTTAGGTTAGGTTAGCCTGGTTGGCAATAAGCCGCGCATAGACCTTTTGGTCCCTAGCGATACCAGATGGAGACCGACCTCTATGAATACCTGAAGTAGACATCATGTAGGATGTCAGCGCTTTTGGCGAATCTAAGTAGGGCTGAGAGCTCCGCTTTTGAGAAGTCTTCCAGACCCTCAAACAGTGGGGCTCCCAGGCATTTTAGTCGCGTTTTAATAATGCCGGACAAGCGCACAGAAGGTGTTCTAAAGTCTCCTCAACATCCTCTCTGCATTTTCTGCATTTGTCCGTGTTAGCAATCCCTATCTTGTACGTATATGCAGCCAATAGATTGTGGCCTGTTAGCATACCTATGATAGTTCTGCATTCCTTTCGCGAGAGCGTAAGTACGAATGGAGTCAGTTTATTGTCGTGAGTTCTACACATGACTTTTGCTGTTTTGCATGTGGTCAAGTTAGTCCACCTAGCTTCCACTTGCCTTTTCATGTGGTCGTCCATTTCGTTGTATATTGTGTTTAGCGGTTTTGGTATGTCGTTCTCTTGTTCAAATAGTAGCCTCACAGCACTTTTTGCTATCTCATCTACTATTTCGTTCCCCATAATGCCTTTGTGACCAGGTACCCAGTAGATATACAGCCTATTGTTTCCGGCTAGCCTTTCTATGGCCTCCCTGCTCTGTCGAACATTTTTGGACTTAATACAATATGAGCATATTGCTCTTATTGCTGCCTGTCCACGTATATATTATTTGTTGAGTTCTTTCTTGTTCTAGAGTAAGCTAGCACCGCGGCCTTCCCCACAGCAAAAACTTCCGCTTGGAAAATACTGCTGTGGTCTGGCAGCTTGATAGGCTGCCTTATTCCTAGTTGTGAGCAGTAAATACCCGCTCCCACTCCGTCTGGAGTTTTCGAGCCGTCTGTATAGATGTGAAAAGTTCTATGGCCAGGCTTCATGCCTTTGTGCCCTCCCTCCTCTTCAATTGTAGTGCGAAACCTTCTCTCCCAATTAAAGTACGGAGTCATATAGTCCGTGCCACCTGAGCTCCACTTTCCTATTGAGCTGTGGCAGAAGGTTCTGCAGGTGAATACCCCCGCAGCCATTAGCCTCCTCGCGGATTTCGCTGCCAGGTTTTCCGCCATGAGGTCAATAGGTGGCATGCTGAGTATCTTTTCCAGCGCCGCCGTTGGAGTGGTCTTCGTCGCTCCTGTTATGCACAGAGCAGCGAGGCGTTGAATCCTTTCTAGCGGCATTAAGTATGTCAGTTTTTTTGTCGCAGTCCACCATACTAAGGTTCCATACAGCAATATCGGTCTGACTACTGCTGTGTAGCACCAATGCATCAGAGAGGGTGATAGACCCCAAGTAACGCCCAGCATTCTTTTACATGCGTATAATGCATTACTGGCCTTCTTCACCCTCTCCTCAACGTTGTGCTTCCACAGCAATTTGCTGTCCAGTATTACTCCGAGGTACCTCGCATAGTCTTTGAGAAGTAGTTCGTTGTTGCCTAGCTTCGGTAGGTTCCACGCCGGAACTTTGTACTTCCTGGTAAAAAGTACCATGTCCGTTTTTCCGGCGTTTATCCCTAGCCCTGCGCGAGATGCCCATTGGTGTATCGTTTTGAGAGTGTTGTTCATCACATTACTGACGGTGTCCTGGTACTTTCCCGTAACTACTATAGCTATGTCATCGGCATATGCCACTAGTTTAGGTGCCCCTCCGTCAAGTTTCTTAAGAATTTCATTTGCTTCAAGTAACCATAATAGCGGTGATAGTACCCCACCTTGCGGAGTACCTCTGCATGCATATTTGGTGACGCTCGCATCGTTCCACTCCGCTTTTATCTTTCTGCTAGCTAATAGCTGCCTTATCCATAGATAAACCGCGGGTTGCACATTAAGTGACTCTATGCTATTTAAAATAGCATCTTTTGTCACGTTGTTAAAGGCTCCTGATATATCTAGAAACACTCCTAGAGCATAATCCTTACATCCTAACGCCTTTTCTATGTTTAGTATAAGTGAGTGAAGTGCAGTTTCAGTGGATCTGTCTTTAGTGTAAGCATGCTGCGCCTTGGATAATTCGTCCGGCGCAATTGTGTCTCTAATGTATGTATCTAAAATCTTCTCTAACGTTTTCAGGAGAAATGAGGTCAGGCTTTTGGAATAAACACAACTCTCGCTTCTCTCCACAATACAGGAACGTAGCTGAACCTCAGGCATCCCCTGAATATCGTTCTTAACCATGAAACCACAAGATGTCTTACCTTTTGGAGCATGGCTGGGAAGATTCCATCCAGTCCTGGCGATTTATATGGGTCGAAACTTTGTATAGCCCGTTCTATTTTGTTGTTTGTAATTACGTTCGTCGGGATTTCGGGCACAATATCTCCTCTAGGTTCGAGATCTGCAGTGTCCGCACACCCTGGAAAGTGTGTACTGACTAGGTCTTCTAGAGAGTCCTCACAGCTGTCAGCCCACTTCCCGTTAGTTTTTCGTATTGTTCTTGGCATGGACGGATTCTTGGATAACAGATAATGTTTTTCTATAAATTGTAGAATAAAACTTCGCTCAACACAAGTGACCCGTGATGGCTACTTCTGGTGAAAGCAGTTAGCAGTTCTTTTTCTTAATTGGCACTATAGCCACTTACGCGATTTTGGACGAGTTTAACAAAGCGCGCCAGTCGTTTCTTTCTCGTGCTAACCGGCGCCAATTGGGCACACCAAGTGAAGCCAAGTCCTCCACCTGATCTTTCCAACGCAGAGGAGGCCTCCGTCTTCCTCTGCTACCACCAGCTGGTACCGCATCGAATAATTTCAGAGCCGGAGCGTTTGTATCCATTCGGACGACATGACCCAGCCAATGTAGCCGCTGAATCTTTGTTCGCTGCGCTATCTCTATGTCGTCGTAAGGTTCATACAGCTCATCGTTCCATCGCCTGCGTGCAAAGGTCCAAAAATCTTACGCAGAATCCTTCGCTCGAACACTCCAAGCGTCGCTTCATCGGATGTTGTCATCGTCCAAGCTTCTGCGCCATACGTTAGGACGGGCATGATGAGAGTCTTGTAGAGTGTTAGTTTAGTTCGTCGAGAGAGGACTTTACTGCTCAGTTGCCTACTTAGTCTAAAGTAGTACTTGTTGGCAAGAGAGATTCTACATTGAATTTCAAGGCTGACATTGTTATCGGTGTTAATGCTGGTTCCTAAATAAACGAAGTCTCTTACAACCTCAAAATCATAACTGTCAACAGGACGTGCGTGCCGATACGCGAGTGCGCTGGCTGTTTTTGGGAAGACAGGAGGTACTTCGTTTTGTCCTCGTTCACCACCAGACCCATTCGCTTTGCCTAACTGCTTTTCTTATATCATTTATCGGCGTAGTCTAGTGCTCCTATCTTACACGCTCTTATGAATTTATTGGCTGTCTAAAAAATTAAGTGATAATTTTAAACAATATAAAAAATATATCTATAAATGAACTGGAATTGTCAGGTTCAACATTTTATCAGTTTAGAATGTCTACATTGTCTAAACGAAAAACTTTTTCAGCTGGATTTTGAAGGCTTCTCTTGAAATTACTTTACTCGATAAAGAGAGAGCTTTGTAGAGAGAAACAAAAATTATAATTAATTGGCAAGCTTTTTTCTCATCTAGTGAAATAAGTTCATTGAATAATGAATTCCGCAATTTGCTTACAAAAAACATTAATTCAATACAAAATTAAGTTCCATATTTGCCTATGGAAGATATTATTTTTAATATTCTTTATTCAGTAAAATGTAATTAAAGTTACAGATTAATCTAATGTAGTCGCACTAGCTACCAGGGCTATCGGCTTATGGAACGTACTTTTTTCATACGTTCTTGGCCAGCTCTTCGCAGATGAGAATTCGGTACAATAAATTAAATATCAATTTAAGCTGCCCTCACTCACTCACGAGTTTTATTCTCCATTCATCTCTTTTCAAATGATTCAAAACTTTTTCATGCCCTGTTTTCATTTCTATTTTCTGCAATAAAATTTCACACGCAATATCAACATGTTGGCTGGACTTAGCCTTGTGCTTGGCGTCAAATCGATAATCGTCAATGAAATCAAATACATATATTTTTATTAAATATTATGATTGTCAATCTTTATTATTATTGCTATTATTTAGTTTGGTTTCCCCTGTGCAATTAAAAAAAACAAATCAGTCAACCCATTAACAAGCCTTATCTCTATTTACATTTAAACATTTTTTAAATTTATACGAAAATACATACATACATATGCAAAATATTTACATAATGCGTACATTAATGCTACGCTACCCATGTCCATAGTAATTTTTGTATTTTTTTTTGTTTTTTGTTTTTTGAGTACAAAGTATTACAAAAACATATTTTATTTCATCGACATTTGGAACTTGAAATCATTAATAAGATTTGATGCCTCATTTTTCAATAACAGTTGATAAGGAAGTATTAAATTACATAAATTTTTGCTAAACATTGTAAAGCGAAAGCCTTATAAATCAAAGTTCCAAGCTTTATTCGAAATTCATAAAAATTTAACAAATTTCAAAAAATTGTCATAAAAATTTTGAGCACCAGGTCGCCGTCTTTGCTCTTACAGGAATAAGCCCCAGTCTGAAAGCATTCTGTAAGCGGCCAAACTTTCTGGTAGATTTTTCGGGCGTTGTTCCTATTGGCTAGAATCTCAAGCTCCTCGCACTCACGTATTTCGGCCTTTCGTTTTTTTTGCCTGATAATACGCCACTCTTCCTTTTTTAGTTCCCGGTAGCGCTCCCACATAGCTCGCGTTGCACCCGATCACAGCGTGGCTCTATACGCAGTATTTCTTCTTTCTGCGGCAACATGACATTCCTCGTCTTATATATATATTATATAATATATAATTGGCGCGTACACCCTTTTTGGGTGTTTGGCCGAGCTCCTCCTCCTATTTGAGGTGTGCGTCTTGATGTTGTTCCACAAATGGAGAGATCTACAATATCAAGCCGACTCCGAACGGCAAATATTCCTCGTCTTACCAACAGATTTTTCGGGCTCGCCGTTATTCGATTTCTTCTTCGACCACTCGTGCTCCATCACTCGTGCATGACGCATTGTTGGGCAGTACTCTGTGAGAGCAGGAGTGAGAGTGGAGTGGCGAACCTTCTGGCTGTCTGTTGTGAGTGCAGCTTCTCGATGTAAAACCTTTCTTTACGTAGGTAGATGCACGTTTTTTGCTGCACAGAGGCGTGTGCGCAGTTTGGCTGCAACGAGGTAATGATCCGAGACGATGCTAGGTCCCCTGATCGTACGTACATCTAATACACTAGAAGCGTGTCTTCCATCTATCACAACATGTTCGATCTGGTTTCGCGTTTTTCGATCAGGAGACAGCCAGGTAGCTTGGTGTATTTTCTTACGCTGGAATCTGGTGCTGCAGACTACCATGCTTCGGGCCCCGGCGAAGCCGATCAGTCCGTTACCGGATGTTTCGTTATGCAGGCTGAATTCTCCGACTGTGGGACCAAAAATTCCCTCCTTGCCCACCCTGGCGTTGAAATCGCCAAGCACGATTTTTATGTCGTGGCGGGGACAGCGCTTATAGGAGGGTTCCCGGCGCTAATAGAAGGAATCTTTCTCGCATCGGTATTCTCTTCCATCGGTGCGAAGGCGCAAATGAGGAGATGTTGAAAAATCGCGCTTTGATGCGGATTATTGCGAGCCACTCGTCCACCGGAGTGAACGACAGTACTTGGCGTCGAAGTGTATCTCCCACACCAAATCCAACTCCGAATTTGCGCTTCTTTATATGGCAGCTGTAATAGACGTCGCAAGGACCTATGTTTTTTCTGCCCCGTCCATCGCAACTCTTGACGTCAGCCTCTACTCTTACGAGGGCATCAACCAGCCGAGCGGAGGCACCTTCCCCATTAAGAGACCGGACATTCCAGGTGCATGTCCTATAGTCGTTGTCCTTAGTTCGTTTGCAGAGCTTCCCAGGTTTCAGTAGTGGGACCACTCCCCCTGATTTCCACTTGTCAGGAATTATGAAAGTGGCCATGGGCATATTGAAAACCCTTGTGAGGTACTCTACTCCCAATGGACTTAGCTTTTTCAACATCAGCATGTTTAGTCCGTCAGGGCAAATATCTTTAGATAATTTCATTTTGTTGATGGCCCCCTGAACCACATCACTGGAGAAAGCAAGTGGCGTACTGTTGTTCGTCAATTTGTGCAGTCGTCTGGTGGCACTACGCTTGGATCTGACGGCCAGAGGATGCAGTATAAATTGACGGCTAAAATATATTGCTCATCTCTTCGGGTCCGACGAAGTGCGACCGCTAAAGGTGATATCCATCTTGCCGTTGTGCTTCGTCGGGCTCGACAAGGACCTTACGGCCGGTCTTTAAATGTTCTCCCCATTTAGTCCGCTTATGTTGGATTACCAGTTGCAGGATCCCAAATTGAGATCCTCTATGATTCAGCTAGGAAATTGGGACGTATGCCCATTAAGACTTCGTTTCGACTGGTGTTAATCCAGTTTCTTCACTATTTGCTATTAAATAAAATTTCCTACGAGGTACCAACTCACATCGTTTTAGTTCATATTGTACATGTCAAAGTCTATTGATTCAAAGAGAAACATCTCAAAACATGAAATTAATGCAACACCAGAAATCCAGAAACACATTTCCCATTCATGACCAGTCCCCCATCAAATGCGGTGTATATATATATTTGCTTACTTGTTTATTTGCATACACTGCACTTGCTTATTCTACAAGTGAATAAAAAAAATATAATTGCATACATACATACATACATACATGTGCACTTAAAAACCAGCTTATAAGTAAAGTTAGTGATGTTAAAGAGAAAAAGTTTGTCACTTCAAGTACTCAGACGAACAGTGTACTCATCGGCGTGGTATGACGTGATCATTAAAAAAATCGCTGTGTACATTCTTAAAAGTATTTGATTCCTAGAAACCGTAGGTAAACATCCGAAAACCTGATTATTAATGTAGAATAAACAAACAGCCATATACCAAGCACCAACTACGAGATAAGCAACTCGTCAAGCTACAGCGTCATAATCAACGCCATTCAGAGACTGTGCTGAGCAGCTTGACTTCGGAAACTGCAAATCAGTATTCCGCGATCAGTTTCGATTTTTAACTGCCCAAGACAAGTTCGCAAAATTTTCTGCTAAAGCGTGATATTTTGAAATTTTTAATTGAAAAGTGAGAAAAAACCAACAAAATGCGTTCCCTCAGTGCGCTATTTTTACTATTTGCTCTGGTGATGACGCCAGCTACATTAGTTGCTGCCAAGAATTTGGTCTGCTTCTACGATTCAGCCAGTTATCTGCGACTAGGTAATGCATTATTCTTCCTTCCACTTCTTCATGTAATTACCCAGTTCAATTACATGCGCTCTGCTTACAGGTTTTGCCAAGCTGCTACCCGCTGACCTTGAGCTCGGCCTAAATTTCTGTACGCATCTCATTTACGGTTACGCTGGCCTCAAACCGCAAACACTCGAAGTCTACAGTCTCAATGTCGATCTTGATATGTTCCATTATCATGAGATTACATTGTTGAAGGCGAAGTATCCAAAGCTGAAGGTGTTCCTTAGTGTTGGTGGCGATCGTGATGTGGATGAGGCGAATCCGCTTAAGTATGTCGGCCTCTTGGAGAGTGGACGCCAAGGACAACAAGCGTTCATTGATAGCTCTATTTCGTTGCTGAAGCGCAATGGTTTTGATGGGCTCGACTTGGCCTTGCAACTGCCACGTAATAAGCCACGCAAAGTGCACGGCACTGTAGGTTCTTATTGGAAGAAATTTAAAAAGTTATTTACTGGCGATTTTGTGGTCGACCCAATGGCTGATGAGCATAAGGCTCAGTATACAGAATTCTCAACAAATTTGAGAACGGCTTTGGAGCGCTCGAATCTTTCGCTGTCGATGACTGTGCTGCCTAATGTTAACTCGACTTGTAAGTATTTTGTGAGATGTAAGATAAAATCTTTGTAGGACAAATATTAGCAGGAATTGTGCAAAATTAAATTTTAATAGGCAAAAACTGTTAGAGATTTAGCATACAGTGAGACTTATGAATCAATCGTTTTGGGCTCAATAATTTTTTTTTTCTCATAATCATTCTTATATACTCACCAGTTTATTTTGGACCACTTATGGCACTCTGCTATCAGTTCTTCTGCGCTCAATAATTCCTGCATTTCCGATAAATATCTAACCTAAGTTATCTCGTCTTCTCGCTTCTTTAGGGTTCTTCGACATACCAAAGATCAAAAACAACTTCGAAATCATCAACTTAATGGCCTTCGATTTCCTAACGCCGGAACGTAATCCCGAAGAAGCTGATTACACTGCACCTATCTACCCGCTCACTGAACAGGACCGCATGCCACACTACAACATTGAATTCCAAGTAAACTATTGGCTGCAAAATCAATGTCCACCAGATAAGATCAATCTCGGCATTGCCACCTATGGGCGCGCTTGGAAAATGACATCGGACTCGGGTTTCTCAGGTGCGCCCGTCGTTCCTGAAACTTATGGACCCGCGCCAGCTGGCTCACAGTCACTAATACCCGGTCTGCTCAGTTGGCCCGAGATTTGTGCCAAAATGCCCAACAATGTGAATGCTGATTATCGTGGCGAAAATGCTCCTCTACGTAAGGTAACCGATCTGGAGCAGCGTTATGGCAATTATGCGTTGCGTCCGGCGGACGACAATGGGGAACACGGTATGTGGGTGAGCTATGATGATCCGGATTTCGCGGCGATCAAGGCGAGTTACGTGCGCACGAAGGGACTGGGCGGTGTGGCGCTCTACGATCTGAGTTATGATGATTTTCGCGGCCTGTGTACGGGTCTGAAATTCCCCATTTTGCGCGCTATTAAGCACTTCTTATAAGTTTTATTCGTGTACATATTTATGTAGTTTAGAATGATTATTGTGCTTAAGAATATTAATACGTTTAGTTTTATTTAGTTCTAATAGAAAATTTAATTGTATCTAATATTCCCATTTTACGTGATTTTTAATTGATTAGTAACAAAATAAAAGAGTTTTTCCAACTTGACCTAGAAAGCGCGAATATTTTTGGCGGGCGGCGTCCTTGCTTCCATGCAAGTTCCATTATTCTTTGTATTTTTTGCAAGCCCAAATGCATGAAGTAGAAATATTCTAGTAACAAATTCAACGACTTGCAAATCCTTCGTAATTAGTGAACCATATGTTAGATATATCTAGCTGCTCTGAATAGGTCTCACATAGGCCGCAAGGGTTCGTAGTGCTGCCAGTGTTGTTGGAGTCGTGTTAAATATAGTTCGTGATACATGATTTGGTGAGTTTTAATACACAGTTTAAGCTTTTGTCAGCAATATCCTTCAGAGATGAAAAGTATACCGACCCAGGCAGTTGTAACGAATTCTGCTTAGAGCAGAGGGCAAAGGCGGTGTTCTAACATACCCCTTTCTGCTTCGTATGGTCCATGTTGTTCTGGACCAATCCTATTTTAGCTGCGTGGTATGGAATGAGACAATGTCCCGCCAATATTTTAAATTCTTTTCTTTGGAGTTATAAAATAAATTGGTTGTTTTCGTGTTGCTCGTTCGTAGCATTATTTTGGCAATCCTGTGGGAGGTCGAGGCTGCCCAAATAGACTGCGCTTCCAGAGTTAGTTGCTCATCTAGTTCCGTTTTCAGAACTGAGACGAGGGATATATGTTCGACGTACTCATCCGAGGCAAGCGGGTGCCTGCTTGAGCAAGCTCGACAACTCTCTCATTTTCCTTATGTCCTGGTACCCAGTAAATTGAGACCTGTTTACTCGTAGAGCTTAGTGAGCCTAATTAGTAGCCTAATTTTATTATAAAAATCCCTTTCCAATTTATGGTATTGGGGCTCGATATTCTCCTACATACAGAATGACTTCCAAACAAGAGATGGTCTTAAGAGAAGCTTATTATGCATAAAATAAACAGGCACTGAACAGGATAGCCTGCCCCACTACAACATCGAATTCCAAGTAAACTATTGGCTGCAAAATCAATGTCCACCAGATAAAATCGATCTCGCTTGGAAAATTACACCGAGCTTGGACTCTTTAGGGGCACATATTGTTACCGAAACCAACTTGTCCGCTCAGTTAGCCTGAGACTTGTACAAAAACGCGAAACAATTTGAATGCCGAATTTCGAGGTGAGAATGCCTCACTACTTAAGGTAACTGATCTGGAGCAACGCTTAGGTAGGTATGGAATTCGGCTACCGCTGTGAATATGATATGTGGGTGAGCTAAGACAATTGAAGGAGCTCTCTACGCTTTCTGTTCTGATGACTTTCGCCGTTTGTGTACAGGTATGAAATTCCCTCTTTTGCGCGCTATTAAACATTGCTTACAAGTTTGATTTATGGAGTTATTTATGCAGTTTAAAAACTAATTTGTGCTTAACTTTTTACGGTTGTAATAGAAAATTGAATGCGGCGTCACGTTCGAGTATTACGTGATTTCTAATTGATTAGTTTCATTAATAACAAGCGCCAAAAGTCGCGCTGTAGAATAACCTTCTCCACTTGACCCTGAAGGCGTGTGGTTTTTGAGCGATTACTCAACGCATGTGTCGACTTGTGCTTTTCTTATTTGTTTGTTGATTTAATCGATTAATCTGTATATTAATAAACACGACATCAAATGGTGAAACAGCAGCACAAAAAAACACTAATAAAAAAAATTAACATCAAAATGTAAACTTTTCCTTCATTGTTATCTACTACATCCATTTATTGCGCTGTCTCTGCGTCAATCTCCGTCTCTGGCATTCGAAACAGGCGCGTAAAAATACGCATTCATAAGTAAATATTATTTGTATGTGCTCAGAATTTCGAATGCTTACTCACCCACGAACATCTTAACAGCCCCTCCGCAAAAGCGCCGTCAAACAATTTCCGCGCATAAGAAAACTAAACAACACCGCTTCATTATCACATTTTGCATACCCACTCAGTCGCTCCATTTACCGCACGAAACGCACTCAAAGCTCGCACGATCAGCTGCTCGATCTCGATCCATTTACAGGTCTATCACTACGCTAACTCCCGCTCTCATGTGCCGAACTTGATGTGAGCTTTGGCTGCGCCAAGCTCTGCTACAGAGCGCCTCACGCCCAGCTGCCCAAAACATTCAGTTCACTTGTTGCTCAGTGACATTTATAGTTCTACGATTTTAGTCTCAGTTTTACTTTTGTTTTGTGCAGTTCGTTCTGTTAGTAAAAAAGCGTGCCATAAATATCGTCTCAGCATTATTCACAACTTGCTAATCCAGTAATTATTGTAAGATGAAGTTATTCGTCTTACTTTCACTTGCGCTGGGCCTGCTAGTTGCCCAGTCGAGCGCCGCTAATCTCGTCTGCTACTATGATTCAGCCAGCTACATACGCGAAGGTGAGCAAAAAGTCTTTCTAGATAAATCTCATTAACACCATTTCTTTGTTTGTTTACTTGTCTATTCGTGTGCGTGTGTGTGTATATGTCCATTGTTTGTAAAAGCGCTAATTTATTGTAATTTGGAGATTTTTTCCCTATTTTGGCAGAACATATTTCCAGTACAGATAGTAAAAGCTAAGGCGATTTTTCTTAAAAATTTTGGAAACTGTCAGTAATATTTAATACAATAAATTGCGAAATTGTGTGGAAATTAAAGTCCTTGTCATATAATTAGAATTGGAATTGTCAAAAGATTAGAATCAAAGAATTGGAGTCTTTGTCCATCCGAAGTGTCTATTAATGATAAAGCGCCTTGTTCATTGTATAAATCTGGCGTTCGAAATGTGCCCTACTAATGCAACTAACTATAGACTTTCATCGATAGTCAACCGTAGGTATGAAAGTTAAGCAGAGCACAAATTGTTGGCTTGTCATTGTAGCAGATATTTTCTGCCTTGAACTCTTAACATGAACTTCTTGCTCTTTTCTTCTTCTCTGGCCTAGCCTAACCCTGTTTCGGGTAGGCTCTACTTGTGCCATATCTCCAGGTCACACGGTCCTGAGTCGTTTTTTCACTCACATCTGGACCTGCATTGCGTGATGTTTTTCAACTATTTCTCCATGTTTTTGGTGGTCTGACTGGCTCTGTTTTTAACTCCTTCATCTGCAACATTTGCCTCATAGCCTGGCGCTCTGGTCCTCTCATAATATGGCCGTACCAGCGAAGGAGTGTTTATTGAAGTGTGTAGTGACTTTGCTGCTACCAAGAATAAAGTTATTCTGTATTTTGTCCAACATTGTCATGCCGCTGGCCCAACTCAGTATATGCTTTTCTGCCACGTCCCACTTTATAGCACAACTAAGCTCAGCTCCTTTGAATAAATAATAAAAACTAAAGAAGCTGTCACTATTTAGGATAGAAGAATTCGAGAATATTACATTGCTGTAGAGCGTCACAATCTTTCCTAGTAAAAACTAAAATTTAAGATATGCAGACAATGGGTTTCGAATTTTAGAAATGTAGTCACCATCACTGATTTGTTTAGAACTACCAGTGGATGACTAAAAGCAGTATTTTGGAACAAAAATATAACCACTTAAGGAGTACCCTCTATAATATACCCACTGTCATTTTATTAATGAGACCATGTTGTTGTTGTTGTTATTGTTGAAGTGATTTTTTTTGTTATTGTTTTTTTTTTGTTTTTTTTTTTTTGAGTCAAATCCATTTCGTTAGATCCAAGTATAGCATCTCTATGTGTGAGATTTCAGTAATTTGCTGTTGGAAAAACTTATCGAAAGAACAAAGTGTTGCTCTAACTAAACCTGGGCATTCGCATAAATAGTGCAAAAGACTTTCTGTCAACCCCGCCGCCGCACAGCTGCCGCAGATGGGATTGAAAGGAAGGTCCAGTCCGGGTGCATAATCCTATACCTTCCAGTGACTAGTAAAGGTTGCAGTGATACGTGAGATGCTTGGACGAGAGCACCCTAACAGATAATTCGTCCTCTGGATGTTGTACGATGGCCATGTTTTTCTTGTTGTAGTGCATGTAGTTAATTGCTTCCACTTTCTTTCGACTAAAGTCGTGTGAAGTAATGGATGTTTTTATTGTGTTGAATGTGATAGCTATTGCTACCGCCTCTGTTATGGCTAGTGCCAAACGTTTTCTTGCTAGCTCATCTGCTATCTCATTATCTCCGATGCCCCTATGAACGGGAACCCATATCAGAGTATTTGCAGTCAATGGCCAAGCAATTCTAGTTCCTGTCTACGCTGTAAAACTATTATAGTTTGAATGAAATGGAATTGGAATGTAAGGCTTTTACTAGGAATTTCTTTGTATTGCTTTAGTGATTTGCATACTTCTCTGATTGCTAACAGTTCTGCTTGGAACACGCTGGCATAGTCATTAAGTCGATTAACTTGAGCGGCTCCGAATAGAGGCCAACTCCCGCACCACAGTACATCTTAGTACCTTCAGTGCGAGTTTCGATGTTGAATCTACCAATCACCTTCACTTTCCTCTATTCAGCTCCCGGTGGAAAAAGTAGTGCAAATTCTTTTTTGCAGTTAAGGTCGGGGATTGTGAAGTCTGATTTGTTTTTGAGCAGTGTGGGTTCCCATAGTTGTCCAGCTTCCTCAATTTCTGAGTCTCACCGCGCTGTATACCAGACGATATGAAACTGTATTTCTACCGACGCCTGAAAACTATTTCCACCTGAAGTCTGGTTTTTATACAATGTGACTTCATATTAGATATTCAGATAGTTGTACATAAATTTAAAATTCATAAATAATGTTTGTATGTGCAAGCTACCTATTATTATTATATGCATATCGGGTGTTTATTTGGCTGCATGAGAATTATCGAAATCGATAAATATGATTCGGCAGCTTGGCAAACTGTGTTGAAATTTTTGTGCAGTTACTTTGGTAAGTAATTTTAAATCGTTTAACGCCAAACAACGCTTTCAAATTTTGGAAATTTACTTTGGAAAAATAAAAAAGAAATCTGTTCGCGAAGTGTGGAAGAAGATGCCCAAATGTCGTTTCGTCGTCGGGCTCACCTTGTTGGCCTTTACCCTTCGACTACGTGGCAAATTTTTCGTAAGGATCTTGGCTTACGTGCCCATGAAAAACAGCTCGTGCAAGCATTGAAGCCAAATGACCATTGCTTTCGTCGTATTTTTGCTGATTGGGCTCATTTGGATTTATTATTTAGATTGATTGAAAAAAGTAATCAAAAATTCCACTGATCGAATGTACCATGTAACTCTTGGCCGCGGCGGGCATATGCCCGATATTAAATTCTAAAAATAAATTCCATGATTACCAGATTATAATAAAAAGATTCATTCCGACAATATTTTTTTTGTATTACCATTTTAAGCTCTCAAGCTTTTGAAGAAGACACCCGATATTATTATAACCTTCACATTTTTCCGATTGCGAGTACTTCTCACGTATTATGGGAATCACACTTTGTAATGGGATAACCATAGAACTCTACTGTCTATTTAGCAATAAAGCCACTTTGCTTAATTGAGGCTTTCTTGTTTATTATTCTTCAATAAAGTGATTTGCTACAAACCTACATAGCGTACATATATTTATATGCACTACACCTACTGTACTTTTTCTAAGGAAGTAATTAATATAAAGCAATTGACTATATTTTCGCAGCTGATCTCACTTATAATTACTTAAGTAAATAAGTAGTCAATGCATAGTTTTCTTGTAATCCGCGTCATACATACATACATATTTGTTGTTCTCGCCTTCGCATTAAAAAGTTAGCGAGCAATAAACGATAGCTCGATAGCTTAGTCCATAGCTTAGCATTATTTATTTGCTACATAGTAAACAGATTTGGCCTGAAAATAGCTACTAAAATTATCACTTGCTCTCGAAGCTTTATATGTATCAGCTATAGAAAGATAGGTCACTGGCTTATCAGGGGGTCGCGGTGTAAGGCAATGAACGTGGAATAGAATAGCAAATCGTTTAACACACTGCACCACTGAATCGCGAGTGATATGCAGAGTAGGAGGTGATAGCTGCGTTCAGTTCGTCAGCCCCTAAGCAGCTGCCGAAGTTGAAATATAAGAACCAGAAAAAAACACGAAATATATGCCGAAAATACAAAAATATTTAGGTTAGGTTGACCTTGTTTACTTGCAATTACATATAGACCGGTCCATAACGATACCAGATGGGCTACGTTAGTGATGCGCTTTCTGCCTGTTCCTATTGTGAATTTAAGGTAATATTTTCAACCCACTGCTAAGATGTCTTCCAAGCCACCAAACTGTGGTACTCCCTAATATTTAAAGCGCGTTTTGAATGACGCAGAACATCCGCAATGGAGATGCTGCACACTTTCCCTTCAGCACTCCCTACATATCCTGCATTCCTCGCTGCCCGAGATTCCTACCATATAAACATACGCTACTACTGGGCTTTGTTCCGTCAGCCCGCCTATCATCAACAGTTCTACAATATTTTAGTGTTAGTGATAGTATAAATCAGGTACAACTGAGCTCGTCACATTTACACTTGATCTTTGCGTTACTGCAAGTGGACAAGCTCTCCCTGCTTATTCTGAATTTTCCGATCATGTTTTCGTCTAGCTCTTTGCGTTTGTATAATATTCCTACTGACTTAAGCATTTCGTTGAAAAAATTCCAAGGATATAGAGACCCCGTTTTTCGCTATATCGTCTACCATCTCGCACCCTTCAATGCCCTTATGGCCTGGGATCCAATAGAAAGGTAGTTCAGAGTTCACTGTCAACCTTTCTACTGCAGAACTCCCCTTTCTGGTGAACGTTCTTGGACGTTATACGAAACGATGTAATTGCTTTAATGGCTGCCTGGTTGGTTGAAGTGGTAAGTCACCAAGAATCAAAATAGCGCCTCCGTACCTTTTTGTTGCCACATCCTCGCTAACCAACAAGTTATACGATTATTTATTCGCGACAATATCCAGTCTGTGCGATTGAAAAACTTTACATAAAAGGTTGTTTAGTCCAATTGGGCTGCTCTTTGAGGTTTTCAAAAAGCGGTTTGCCAAGGGCTAGCATCCTCACTGTCGATTCCGCAAGAATGTTATTCATGACTCTTGCCAGTTCGTCTGCTTTTTCGTTACCTTCAAGGTTCCGATGTCCCGGGATCCAGCTTAAGGTAACGTTATGGTTTACGATCATGGTGGTAAGGCTATTTTCCTACGCCTGACTATTTACATATGTAAAAGTTTACTGTGGAGTTGGTCCCAGTAGTAGGACCTAGTCTGCTGCCTTTCCAACTTAATGCAAAATTCATGCAATACCCCAATATTTAATTGGAAGTACTGATCTAAGTAATTTGCCTACACATTCGGATCCACATTACCGGAACGATTCATCAGCATTCTCCAAACGTCTCTGGGTTATGTTGATGCAGTTACAGCAACAAGCTTAGCAGCTATAAGCAAAAACCTTTTAAGACGTTTCTGCTCGCTTAATTTATTGTTCTCCATAAAATTGTTTCATTAAGCGAGCAGAGAAGTGCCGAATGAAATTCAGTATTTGTAGTTTTATATGCTTACATAAATTTATATTTATAAACAATGTACAAATTGAATAGCACATCTGAAATCGTCTGAATCAACATGAAATTCACAATAAACACAATAATAAACATAAAGGGTCTTTCGAAAGGCGCGCCTAGATGTTGTTTTAAAAGCCGAAGCCACGCAGAGACCATTTTGGGCCATAGCGATACCAGATCATAGTTCCATTTAGCGAAAATATGCTTCACTCAAGACGCGCGTACTGTTCGCGAGTTTTAGGAGACACTCAAGTTCCGGTTCAGGGATAGATTCTAGCCTTTCAAAGGTGAGAGCACCCAGATAGCAAAGTCTGGTCGCCGCTATTTTAAAATAAAATATTTGTAATATATAATTTTCACAGATAGGCTAGGTTTGGTTGACCTGCATCTTTTGCGAATCTAAGTAAACACTGCAGGTCTAACTTCTCATAATGTAGAGCTCCGAAGCATTTCAATCTGGTTCTAGCTAACGCTGAGCAAGAGCATAGAGGGTGTTTTAACGTTTCCCTCTCTTCCAGTTCATTGCAAAATCTGCAGCTATAGTTGTTTGTAATTCCCATCTTGTATGCATACGCCGCTTTTCACAGGTCGATTATGAATGCCGAATTATTGAGATCGTCGACGTTCAAGAATATCGAGTTGAAGATTGTTCAACCACATTTTGCGCTACAGCAGAAATATTCTCAACAGAATGCCCAGTTTTTGGTCTGCAAACCCTCTTTCTATCTTCGTTCGAACCAGTTTCTTGAAATTTGTTCACCAACTTTTGGATTGTCGACTGATGCGGACGATTATTTCCACCAAAAAAATCACAAATATTTACGTTATGTTGTTGTGTTAAAGATCGACCATTTTCATAATAAATTTTAATAATTTTTTTTAATTTTGTCTACTTAACAAATGCCAGAGATGACATAAAAAAAGTAGCCGCCTAGAAATTATTCAGTATTGACATCTAAGCGTCACCTTTGAAAGACCCTTTACAAGTCACAACTAATTGAAATTCCACAGTGTGCATAAAAATAATTATAATACAAAAGATAGTTATTGCTTTCACACCACACCTCTTCACCGCTCAATTGATCGTCAACACCTCGCAGCACATTTGAAATTTTTTTTTAAATATTCCACATCTAATTTTATTACAACTCGCCTAACTGGCTGCCGAGTGAGTCACAACGCCAATAGCTGGAACCTGTTAATGACGCAAGCGTTGTTTAGAGACAGTTTTGATCAGAGACAGCAAGCTGTGCTTTACATGCTGGATAAGGTTAAGCAAAAACAAAAACAAAAATAAACATTTTATCAAATCCAAATAAACAAACGCTCGACCGAGTCATACCGTTGTCGCTTTTGAGCATTTTTTTTGCTTTGTTATTTTTTCGGTAAATTACTTTATTTGCCTGTAATGATAAAAATATTTTGATTGTGACTGTTCGTCGTTTTGCGTTCCATTGCGGCCGCTTTATTTGCGTTATTGGCCGCCACATCCATTCAAGCATTTTTGTATTATTGTTTTGTATTTTTGTATTTTTGTCACGCATGCACCTCTATTTATGACTGCACAGTATTCAAATACGTACACAATAAATAAATTTTTCTATATCCACATTTTACTCACGCTCTTGGCAAAATTATAAATAAAAATCCGCAGGTCTCGGCAAACTGCTCACACCTGACCTCGAGATCGCACTGCAATTCTGCTCACATTTGATTTACGGCTATGCCGGTATTAATCCCACCACCTATCAGGTGCAGAGTCTACACGAAGACTTGGACGTGTATAAGCATCAGTATTCCGAGGTCACCGCACTGAAGCGTAAATATCCACACCTAAAAGTATTGCTGAGTGTTGGTGGCGATCAAGATATAGATCCCGAGCATCCCAATAAGTACCTTGAGCTGCTGGAGGGCGAGAAGGTCAAGCAGACTTCTTTTATTAATTCAGCCTATTCGCTAGTGCGTTCGTATGGCTTTGATGGCTTGGATTTGTCCTTCCAATTTCCTCGTAATAAACCACGTAAAGTGCACTCCGATATCGGCATGGTGTGGAAAAAATTCAAGAAGCTCTTCACGGGCGATTTCATAGTAGACGAGAAGGCCGAACAGCACAAGGAAGAGTTCACCGCGTTTGTGCGCGATGTGCGCAATGCTTTGCGTCCTGATAATATGATGCTAACGCTCACGGTGTTACCAAATGTCAATTCCTCCTGTAAGTGTCCATCAAATATTATTCAAGCATGTAAAATTTACTTACTTACCTAACAAACTCTATGTACAGGGTATTTTGACGTGCCAGCTTTGGTCGGAAATTTGGACTTTGTCACCCTAGCGACCTTCGATTTCCTCACACCCGAGCGCAATCCATCAGAAGCCGACTTCACAGCACCACTCTATGAACTCTATGATCAGAACCGCTTGCCACATTATAATGTCAACTTTCAGGTCGATTATTGGCTTGCACAGTTGTGTCCGGCTAGTAAGATTAATGTCGGTATTGCCGCTTATGGACGCGCGTGGAAACTAACTACCGACTCGGGCATGACTGGTGCGCCCGTGGTGCAGGAGGCAGACGGCCCCGCACCGGCTGGCATGCAAAGTCAGAAGGCTGGTCTTCTTTCCTGGCCTGAGGTGTGCGCCAAGTTGCCGAATCCTGCGAATGCCTACTTAAAGGGTGCCGATGCGCCGCTGCGTCGTGTTAGCGATCCCACCAAGCGTTACGGCACTTATGCTTTCCGACCGGCGGACGCCAATGGTGAACACGGCATGTGGGTGAGCTACGAAGATCCCGATACGGCCGCCAACAAAGCGGCCTATGTGCATTCAAAGAATTTAGGCGGTTTGGCTTTATTCGACTTAAGTTATGATGATTTCCGCGGACTCTGCACTGGAGATAAGTATCCCATTTTGCGTGCGGCCAAATTCCGTTTGTAAAATCTTCGATTCGAATCTATTTTGTTACATACTTTAATTTTGCTAAATAAACAAAGAATTTTTTACCCACAAAATGTTGACATTTTATTTCTGTATTATCACATTGCTAATAAACGTATGTATTTCCAATGATCTCGCTGAACCTTATACGCGATTGCTGATAAGTTTCTAAGAAAGCAAGTTTTTATACGAAAAATTATTCCAGACGTTGAAATATTATTTCTATTCGATACTTCAAACTGATTAGACGTACGAGATGAAGTTTTTGCTTGTCTCGCTAGCCTTTCTGGTATGCTCGGTATGTGCGACCGCGTCCGTGTTGGAACGCAATGTTGTGTGCTTTTACGATTCAGATGGCGCCACGCGTTCAGGTTAACTCCCGCAAAATACTTACTATTTCCCCAATAATATTTCCCTAACAGGTTCATCGCAATTCCACGTTGCTGACATGGAAATAGCACTACAATTTTGCACGCACGTCATCTACGGCTATGTTGGCATCAAACCGGACACCTTCCAGGTTATGAGCCTTAACGAAAACCTAGACATCCAGAAGCGGCACTTTGCCACCATCACGGCGCTCAAGGATAAGTTCCCATACGTGAAATTTCTACTGAGTGTTGGGGGAGACCGCGACGCCAATTACCACGAGAAGTATATTAACCTATTAGAAGCAGGTCGATCAAAGCAAGCAGTATTCATAGACTCAGTGCGCGACTTTTTGCGAAGCTACAACTTCGATGGTGTAGATTTAGCCTTCCAACTGCCACGTAACAAGCCAAGAAAAGTGCACTCGGACGTCGGTTCGGTGTGGAAGGGTTTCAAGAAGTTCTTTACTGGTGATTTTATTGTCGACGAGAAGGCGGATGAGCACAAGGAAGAGTTCACCGACTTGGTTAAGGATCTAAAGAATACGCTGCGTGTAGATAATATGTTGTTATCTCTGACGGTCCTGCCGAATGTCAACTCGAGTTGTAAGTACCTTAAGCATTATTATGAAAAAACCAACTTGAGTCAGAGGAGATGAAGTAAATAGAGCTGGGTCTAGTAGTGAAATGTAAATAATCAAATTCCATTAGCTGGGGGACCGATTTTTCGTCTTGAAGCTTTTTGATGTAACAACTCGGGCACCAACTTTATTTACTTCATCACTCTCTACACTTCCGATTTTCTACATCTACTGATCTGACATCTGACAGTTACAGAAGTAAATTACTCTGCACACTTCTCAATTACTTTCTCTAATTCAATCACTATTTTTCCCCCCTTCAGGGTACTTCGATGCGCCGGCGATAGCGGACAGCTTGGATCTGATAAATCTAGCCACTTTCGATTTCCTCACGCCTGAACGCAACCCCGAGGAAGCAGATTACACCGCACCACTCTACGAATTGCACGATCAAAATCGTTTACCGCACTATAATATTAACTTCCAAGTGGAAAACTGGCTGCTGCAACGTGTGCCTGCCAGCAAGATCAATGTTGGCATTGCTACCTATGGACGCGCTTGGAAGATGACTAAAGATTCTGGTACTACTGGTTTGCCTGTAGTGCCAGCTACGGAGGGTGCAGCACCAGCTGGTCCATTCACAAAGACACCAGGCCTTCTCAACTGGTTGGAAGTGTGTCAACGCTTGCCAAACCCTTCGAATATCAATGCAAAGGGCGCTAATGCACCTCTACGTCGCATCAGTGATCCCACCAGACGTTACGGCACTTATGCTTTCCACACCGCAGACGAAGATGACACCAATGGCATTTGGGTGAGCTATGAGGATCCTGATACGGCCGCCAGCAAAGCTGGTTATGTGAAGGCGAAGAACTTGGGTGGCGTAGCGTTGTTCGATCTCACTTTGGATGATTTCCTTGGCCAATGTACGGGCGATAAGTTCCCCATGTTGAGGGCTATTAAATACAGGCTGCTTTAAGTGAATGGAAAAGAAATTAAAAGAATATAATTCAAGTGTTAGATTTCAAATAATGCAAACCTGATTGCGGTTAAAATATATCTGAACATATTTTGTATTAGATGTTATTTTTAATATTTTACTGTTGCCATTTTAAAGGAGGGAATTATTAAATATTGGAAAGAAATTAATAAATTAATTGGTCTTAAAGTTTAAATGGATGTGAACTTTGCCTTCAACTTCAATATTCCAGTGGACAATAACACCAGCTTTCCATTGGTATTCCTTTAAATTTTTGTTAGGAAAGTTTGTTTCTTTCTATCAAAGACTCAATTAAAATTAAAAAATAAAATAAATGTGCCTTTACAAAGACAGTAATTTTTTTTAGAATTTTTTATCTGGGAAATCGGTCTGTTTGTGTAAGCTCTAACTCGAATAAAAATTTACATAGCACATGGGCTGGAAAGTACCGGCCCCAACAAGGAAAACACTTTTTTGTTCAACATTAGCTTTATTCATCAACGTGATTTCCATCAAGAACGACTCAATCGTTCCAGCGCCGCTCTAACATGTCAATACCACTTTTGTAGAATGATTTATCTTTTACCTCAAAATAGGCCTCAGTTTCAGCGATAACCTCTTCATTCGAGCGAAATTTCTTACCGGCGATCATTTTTTAGGTCTGCGAGCAGCCAGTAGTCGCTGGGAGCCAAATCTGGCAAATACGGCGGATGTGGGAACAATTCGTGTTAAATTTATATACATAGCTTTGCCATTGTTTTAGTTGACTTGTGACACGGTGCGTTGTCTTGATGAAATGGAGCAGTGAGCAAAGGCGGCACCCACTTTTAACAGGGGCTTGTGAAATGTTCATACAATATAAAGCCAACACTTCAATTGATGTCTTTACAATGTCAGCTAACTCAAGCAACTGCACTTTTCGATCGATAAAAACGATTTTGTGGATTTTTTTACGTTTTCTAAATACTTCTCATAGAAACCATTTGGCATTCGCATTGACTTCCTTCTTTCACGCAAATATTAAGATGATCGCCATAATTTGAAGCTAGAGGAAGTTGGTCTAAACAAGAGTCAGGGATGTATGCGCCAATATCTATTATTGATATTATTTTTAATATTAAATTAGTAACAGGGTTTAGGCCTTAAAATATTTATGTAGCTAATCTGAAGAAATGATTTTCTTCACACAACTGTTGCAAGGCATTAAGAGTGTTTAGCATCAAACTAAGCTGAATAGGATTAAGTTGCGAAATTTCTTCCTATTTGATTACTCGTAGTTAATCTGATTTTGTGGGTACATGTTTTGGAAAACCCGCACCAAAGAAATATCGAAAGGGTTGAATAAGCAGCCAAATTAAACCTAAGCTACCCACAACTAGAAAAATATCCTTCAGAAAGACAATTAATGTTTATTGAAATGAGCTACGCACATTTCCACTGAAGAAAATCAAAATTATCATTAAGCCAAGAGAAAGTTATGCATTTTTTTTCTAAATTTTAATTACTGCCCGCGTGAGTGGCACAATATTGTGTATCTTAAAAAAGTACTTGAAAAGTCTTAGATGGAAATCAGAAACACCTGAGCACACGCGGACGAATGCACAGCACACCCACCATCACCTGCAATGCTCTATACCCTTTTGATGGCATCTAAATGAGTGCTATCGACGAGGATAACAACTCCTGTGAGAAATTTACTATAGATACTCGTACTTGAATGGTTATTAGGCACAAAGGAAGAATAGCAACGTCGAGTGGCGGGACTGCGATGTCAGTTCGTATTACAGTTGGCGCTCGGTGGCATTCGCTGGGGTTGCGAAAAGTTAGAAAAACTCATGCTAAAGCGGCAAAAAGGGTAAGACGACAGGAATCTAAAGCTTAACAAAATATTGTTTTAAAGTTGTTATGATTGCTACACACGCAACTAAATATATTTGCCTCAAGCGGAGCGGCAGCCCAGTGGGTTTAGGCTGTTAAATGAGCTGGCATACCTGCTCTTAATTGTCAATACGAGAATCCTACCGCCTTTGTATAATAATTATGTTTGTTACCACATAGCCATTGTAATGAGTAAAAGAAAAAGTTTAATTATTTATTACATTTATTGTTTGAACTGAGTGTTTTTGTTGTAGATAGTACATTTGCTTGAGAACATAACAGTCGGATAAAGTTTCAATTGCTGTTGCCGAGGGAAAGCAGGGCAAACGAGAGGGGATATTAGTGGTTAGTGCGCTTGGCCCTTTGATGTGGATAAGTGACTGTTGGCGTAGTTATTATTTTATTAATTAAATTATGTTAATGTTATCGCTTTCCCGAAAGCTCACCGCAGTAATTACAGTTCTTCAAAGAATCGTTTGAAAGTAAATAATTAACAATTATTTACAATAATACAAAAGTTTGAGGGGAGGTTAAGGATGAGTTCGTCACATTACTGAGCGGATTTAAAAGTTCCGATAAAGGAGAATTTATGTATGTATGTATGCACAAGAGCACTTAAATTTGAATTTTGAAGACTTTAGCCTTTGACAGTCTGCGATTCTTCTAAAGGGTGGGCCATATAGCGTTTGCTTTTTGAACCACCTATTTTTTTGAGAATAGTAACACAAATGTCATGTCAAATGTGTTCATAATTTACTTAAAGGTTTGACATTTACGAAATGGGACGCTATACGCCTGAACAAAATTGGGAAATATTGAAAACCTATTTCTAAAGTGGTGAGTCTTCTTCTTCTTCCGCGGTTACAGTAAATGGCGAGCGTTACCGTGACATGCTCAACGAGTTTTTGTTTCCTAAAATTAAAGAGGATGACTTGGACGACATTTGGTTTCAACACGACGGTGCAACTTGTAAAGCCAGTCGTGGCAGTCATTTGGCCGATATTATTTTTCATTCATAAATGACAATGTCCAATCTTCAAAATAAAAAAAAAGATTGATTCGTTTTTTTATAGCCGATTCAAAAAGCAAATTTTACATGGCCCACCCTATACTACAGATAATCTCTTTTTAAGCTGGCCTAACTTCTTACATTCCTGCTATCCCAAAAAGCACAATTAAATTATGTATACCATTTATGAGTGCTGTAATATAAAAGCGGTGCCATCCGAAATGTCCGAAAATCTTCGTCCCCGTGTCTTGGTTTTTAAATTAGAAACAGTCAAAAGATTTCTCCGGAGGTCGAGTAGATTTAAAAAAAACTAAAAAGGGAATCCGAGTGTAGTACAATGCTTTTAATTGTGTCTGAATGCTGTACTTGCTAGTCTGTCCCGTCAAACAAACAAAAACAAACAACGAAAAGCAGTCAATAGGGGCCAGAACCGATCAGTAGCTTGGTGGTACATTTCTGTGAATTTCGTAGCTTTTGAAAGAGAGAAAAACTCGCTACCCGATATTTACTTTTCTTCAATTGACGCTGTTTGCTGGTCAGCTAAACCATGTGTCATCGATCGGAATAGGTGATAATCGGACGGCGCAATATCTGGAGAACATGGCGGATGGGGTAGGATTTCACATTTCAGTGTTTCCAGGTAGGTTTTAACGGATTTGGCAACGTGCGGCCGAGCGGTGTCATGCTGTAGAATCACTTTTTCGTGCCTCTCCGCGTATTGCGGCCGCTTCTCTCGCAGCGCTCGCCTCAATCGCATCAATTAAAGTCAATACCGATCCCCAGTGAAGGTTTCGCTTAGTTTTAACAGTTCATAATAAATAACATCAACTTGGTCCCACCAAATACATAGCATAACCTTCGCAGCGTGAATATTCGGCCGAGGCGATGAGCAGTCCCCCTTTATTTTCTTTGGATTGCTGTAATGAATCCACTTTTCATCTCCCGTCACGATGTGATGAAGAAAACCGATCCTTTTCTACCGCTGAAGCAGTTGTTCACAGGCGAAACAGCGAAAACACGACGTTCTACATCCCTTGGTTTTAACTCATAAGGAACCCAAGTCCCCTGTTTCTGAATTGGCGGGTAACTCCTAATACTGAAACAAGCTTTTCTTGCGTTTGACATGGATCCTCATTGCGCAATGCCTCCAATTCAGCGTCTTCGAAGGTTTTTGGCCTTCCTTCACGCGGACGGTCGTCAACATTAAAATCACCGCCTTTGAAGCGACGGAGCCAATATCGGCACGTTGTTTCACTTAAAGTAACATCTCGATAAACTTTTTGTAGCTCTCAATGCGCTTCAGCCGCCGTTTTATTCGAATGAAAGGGGAAAATCAACACTTCCCGCAAATTACGCTTATTCGACACAAATTCAGACATTTTCACAAAACCAAAAGTATATGATACCAAAACAAAATCACTAATGTGTCGAAGTAATTTGTTTGCCATATGTCTAAACTTGGTTTATGACGTTTAGGTTATGTTAGGATCGACTAGCACACACTGCTGGTGGCATCTATTTACAAACAGCGAGAACTTAGTTGCCCACCTAATACATATCAATCTAAACACCACATACAAATAAATATCTGTGATTATTAATTTAAAAATTTGCATTTTCCGCATGAACACTGGGGGTATGCGCATGTAGGTATTTATAAGAAAATTCTTACAACCTAACAGCAGAGAAATCAATCAAATGCACGAGGTGGAAAAAATTCAAAAAAATCATTGCAAACATCGCTAATCCAAGCCAAAACGCTAGCCGATCCCCGACCAAGAAGCACTAGTATTGCACACAATATATTTACTTGGCCTATTTTTGCAATGTAAATAATATACCATTACGAGAACAACAACAACTAGAAACTAGTAAACTGATAACAAAAAAAGAAATATAAAAACATATAAGGGGAGCAAAAATAATGGCAGCAAACAATAGATCTGACGTTGTCAAACTAACTATTCAGATACATACATACTTACATACATATAAGAGTACCGGAAACAATAGCAGCTATATTGAAAGACAACAAAATATCTTCACAGGTCGCAAAATATATGCATTTCTATGTATGTACGTCCTCGCATTTATAAACGAGAGCAAGAAAACAGTGCATGTAAGAAAAAAGTTTGGAAAATCTGAAAAATACTAATCTGATGCCTTTCAACACAACACTAAACAAGGATTCGATATGAATCAGGACATGTGGATATGTAGCTACATATATTATATTATACATATGTATGTGCGTGAGTACAACAAATGTGTGCTTGTATGCTCCTAAGTGCTGCGTGCAGATTGTAGATATAGCAGCCGCCTCTGATGCGGTGATTACACGCTTCGACGCCACCAACAATACAGACGAGCACCCACGGAGTGAGCCATACATACATCCACACATTCACACATACATGCATTTGAATCTGCTCACAGCATCGGTGTCTAATCCGACTGGTGTGCAAGGCGGGGTGGGTGAGTGTGAGACACAAAGCGAGGTTCATTGTTTGCTGAAGGATTCTAATGCGAAATGCGTGTGTATAGGTGCATGTGTGAATAGTTTTGTTGCTGTTGACTGTGATTATGGGCATTTTGACGTATAATTGGTCGTGTCACATTCTTCAACTTTCTTGCTTTCACTTCGCCCTTTCTGCTGCTTAACTTAAATTCTGATTTTGATTTTGTATGCGGTTGCCTTGTGCATTGTTATTTCCATTGTTATTTGTAAGCAGTATTGGGAAAATTATTGTCAACAAGCCTTACATAGCAGCCTAAGTATTTGCTTTTATTTTTTATTTTTGTTCGTCGGAAAAGTACCCATAAGTAATGTGGGACACATTGCGCAACAGCACAAAAAAAAACAAAAACTGTCCCTAAATACATTTCTCTTCTGGCGGCAAATAAGAAATGAATTATTGCAAAATAATAGCCTGGCTAATATTACTTTATATAGTACAACATTTCATGTGGTTCCATTCTTATGCGCTTTCTTTCAAAAAACATAGGCCGATTTAATGCCTCACTTGATTTTTGAGTTGTAGACACTTGAAAAAATATATGTACGCGCAATTGCGAAAATGCGTAGGTGACTGATGTATAAATCTGGAAAGGGGAGCATAATAGGTATACATTTACGCCCCAATATTACAAAATACATTTTTTAATGAACTTTATAGAATACCATTTTCATTTAGTGAATTTTATCCTTCAGCGAGTTCGGAAAGATTCTAATAATATTCAGAATTTATTGTTTTACCAGTTTGGAAGTAATCCACAAACAAAATTTCTTTCGCATCCCAAAAAACTGATGCTAATACCTTCTGGACCGATTTCTTGACAAGAACTCGTTTCGCAGCCGAATAATCAGGTTCATACCACTCCTTTGTCTCTTCTTTTGATTTGGGATTATTGGTGATATACTCAAGTCTCATTCTTATGGAAGAATGGATGCACAAAATCCACTTCATCCTTTCGAAATGACTCTAAATTTCGCCTAGAAAGTCGCATTCGAATGTGGTTCTGCTCCATTATTAGCGAATGCGACACCCATGTGCACACAGCTTTCTGAAACCCAATACCTCAGTCAAAATATTGCTACCTGCCTTAACTTAAAAGGGGACTATGTGCAAAAATTAAAAAAAAAAAGTTGACTTTAAAAAATAACTCGTTTTTATTTTGCGCGGACTTTTCAAACAGCAAATTCAATATGGAAACCGTAAATCACTGAAAATAAAAACGAAAAATTTTGTCCAATTGTTGATCTTCTTTAAATCGATTAAAGAAGCTTTTTTTATACCATAACCCATCATTGAAATTTCCACAATGGTTTCCAAACTGATGCGATATACACGGATTTCTCTAAAGTCTTTGATAAAATCTCCCATACGATTTTAGTAACTAAATTGGCTTGTCTCGGTTTTAATTCTACTTTCTTGCAGTGTTGTAGTTATCGATGGAGTTTCTTCGAAATAGTACATTGTCACCTCTGATGTAACTCAGGGTAGTATTTTAGGACGTTTGTTATTTGTTTTGTTTGTTAATGATGGCCCCTCACTTTCACTTTACGGTCGGACATATAGATTTTCAGTGTTTTTTCAACGTTTTCCGGAATAACGGCGTCATTTGCCCTTCCAGTAGATGGAATGCCATCGGTGTCTGTACGACCACGTTTGAATTCGGCATACCAATAACAAATGCTTCTTTTTGATGGAGCAGAGTCCGAATAATGTTTTTCAAGACATTCCTGGCATTGAACAGTATTTTTTTTCATTAAAAAACAATGATAAATCAGCACACGGAATTGCTTTGAATTCATTTTTTTTTTTAACTCAAAAGTAGCGTCACTTAAAGCACTGTAACTTGTAAACAAATGGTCGGATTAACATATGATTTTGACAGTAAGCCTAAAAAGGTTGCCAACTTTCGAAAAAAATATTGATTTAGTACTAGTGCCGCCATCTATGTGTCAGTCACACACATTATTGAACGTCCTGGTATTTGTTCGTGTTTTTCCTTTGCTAATTTTCTTCTCAATGCTGATGATCTAAAAGTGTACGGTGAAATAAGAAATTCTAGTGATTCAGCCGCCCTACAGTCCGTGTTGAATAATTTATTTTCCTTGTGCCTTATGAATCGTCTATTTCTTAATATTAAAAAATGTCATAAAATAACATTTTCTAAGCTTCAAAACCCCCTTCATACCTCTTATCATATTAATTATACATATCTTCCGATGTGATACAAGATTTGGGGGTTTTCTTTGATACAAAGCTTTATTTTATCACGCGGAGACGGCATAATTCTCCAATTCACTTGCAATGCTCGCTTTTTTTAGACGGCACTCATCGCACTTCACTGACCCATATACTCTTAAGATTTTATACGCAATTAAAAAATTACTTTCTATGTAAGAAATCTAAATAATACCTAGTATATATTTGTTATTTTAGTTTCTTAAGTATTAATTTTGTTAATAACTTCTATATATTTTTAGCAATGTAATGGTTTCCTATGTTGTTCATCTAAGTTTTCTACACTTTTTAATATTAAATTTTGTAAATTTGTATTTTAGTTCTGAAATTTATATCTCAAATGTCTGTTCTGAATTTTGTTAGATACTAAATAAATAAATAACTACATAAATAAATTTTTGTAGAACGGATATTTTCTAATTACTTCGATCATTTAAAAGATGCTCAAATTACAAATTATAAATAAATTATATTTTTCCCCCGAAAGGAAGCCACAACTCAGTCCACAATAGAATTATGACACCCCTCCAACGCATAAATAAACTAAATACCTAATATCACTTACTCCCCCAAAATGTTCGTGCAACAATTACAAATTCATAATGACATTTATTTACTTTGGCCGCAGAAGAAATGTTTTGCACCAAAAATGCGGCTGAAAGGTGGAAAAAATATGAAAGCCAAGAAACAGCGAATATTCACAGAAGCGCGCGCTGCGACGCCGAACTAATTCTATAAAGGAATAAAAAGACATGCAAATAAAGGAGCAACAAAGGCGAAAAAAAACACCGAAGTGGACGATTACAAAGCGCATAGAAATTATGTTGAACAGCAGTCAAAGTGAGCGCGAATATCAAATTATCAATTGTGGACAATGTCAAACGAAGCGGCCAAACTGGATGTGGACGACAGGCCGAATCGCAACAGTACAGGCAGGAGAAGAGAAAACGAGCTGTGGGCGCTAATGTGTTTTATGAAGTGAAGAGAGAGGAGCAGCTGCTGAGCAAAATGAGGAAAAAAACGCGAAAAGGACGAAAAGCAGGTATCAAAGCGTAAAAACAAAGCGTGGAAAAAAATTTAAGAAAAAAAAAATAAAAAAATTAAATTAAAAGAGCCAACGATTTCTAGGAAAACTAGTAAGAAGAAGCTTTTCATTTCCGACTTGCTGGCTGTATGAGTATGAGCTGAGAAAAAATTAATTTTGCGTACACGATGATGGATGATTGAATAGATACGCGGGTGGGTAGACGACAGTTGACGAATAGATGTATGAGGGGTTGCCAGACCGGCTTAGATGTCCTGATGGGTGTATGATTGTATGGACAAGTGGATTGATGGACGAGTGGTTGTTAGGAAAGCTGACGCTGTAATAAGGTGTAAAAGGTAGCTGGATGCTTTTATTATTTTTTTGCTGCTTCTGCTGCTGCTGCTCTGGGATGACAGTTGGCTTTTACTTGCATTTGCCTTTTATTCATTAAGTGAATTAAGCAGGAAAAATATTTTTTGTTCATTAGCGTTTTTTATTTAATTTTCTTTTATTTATCCGCAAAAAATTGAAGCATCAAAAGAAAAAGTTTACATTTTTCAAATGAATTTCAACGACCCCCTCTAAAAATGCTTGTTGCCTTCATAAACAATTACATATCAATGTTTTTTTGTTTTTTGTTGAGGGCAAGTAAGTAAGGAGGAAGGGACATAGAGCTGCGTTAATGAGATAAGATGTTTGAGTTTTTATATGCTTTGACAATGTTCATAGTCGATGATAATTTAAATTTTATTTAATTTTCTTTTTGGCTACAAGTTTGCAGCACAATGACGCGAATTCATAGACTTTTATTTATGTATATGAAATTTATGTATGTACGTATATATGTACATATGTATATGAAAAATTTCAACTTTCTTGGATATGGAAAGTTTTCAGTACTGCAGACTTGAGCTGGCAAAACTCAAACAATAAGCAAGTCCGAAGATCGTAATCACAATTTTTGATGATAATCGTGGAAGAGTCTTTAAAGGATCTGCTTTATTAAATTTCATTCTGAATGCCCAGTATTTTAATGGGGAATGGTGAGTTAGTCCGTCTAGTTGAAGCTGACCCTAAGTTGTGCATCAAGCATTAACAATGCAGGAGTTTACTTTGTAAGTTCAACAGTCGGAAAAACATAACGGAAGTCTATGCCATCTTGAATGTAGCATCCTGGCTAATTAAAAAAAGTGACGAGGTGGTAGTATCGGAATTTGTAGCGACAGTCAAGATGCACTAAAAGCCCTTGCCAACCCACGCTGCTCTTCGAAATAAGTCGGTAAATGTAAAATAAAACTGAACAGTGTTGCAAAACACAACAGATTTTGTCTTATTTGGGTGCCTGGATATTGCGGTATTGCAGGGAACGAGTTGACTGACAAAGTGGCTAATGAAGGCAGTGCTAATGAAGACCCTGCAAGCATACCACTGGGCGCAAAGTCCAATCCTTTCTAGGAGCCAGTTCTGCATCGATTCAACTATGACGACTTCATGAGGTCTACCCACAGAAGACATTGCTCTGAATTGGACTCCTGCAGAGTAGCCATGTGATTTGTGAAAGAACCAAACAGGAAATTAACGACCTTTATCTTAAAACTTAGTAGGAAAGTCCTCATAGTACTGCTGGGTCTAATCACAGGGCGCAAACCTGTGGTCAGCAAATGGCTACCATGGGAATCATTGGTGAAAAGAACAAAAAATAAGGGAATGCTAGTTTGGGGGATACCTGAAGACGCGATGAATAGTGTTCAAATAACGCTGCCAACTGTTACAAAGCCCCGCCCATCAGTTCAGTAGGATTTGATCCAGGCAAAAATCTTGAAAGAAAACCAAAAAGATGGCAATTTCAGCAAAAATAAACGATATGATACTGTGTCAAAAGCTTTCGAGAATTCAGTGTGGATAGAATCCACCTGGAACTTACTTTCAAGAGCAGGAAAAAAGTAATCGCTGAAAATAGCCAGATATGTGACCGTTGAGCGATTGGTGATGAACCCTTTTTGGCTTGGAAAAAAGAGGTTTTTAACGGCAAAGAACATTTTACAATTTGCAACAATTTCAAATAATTAGGAAACTGAAGATAGCTTTGAGATCGGTCTATAATTGCATACGTCATTTTAGTTGCCACTTTTAAATACCGGGGTTACAGACGTTTGTTTCCAGTCGCCAAAAAAAATATCTGAGGGCAGAGTGTAATTGAAAATAAAGATAAGAGACTCAGCTAGGCAAAAGGAGTTGTTTAACAAAAAAGCTGAGAGACCATCTACATCGGTATGAGACGAGGCCCTAAGATCACGAACACCTTTACTTACACAATCAGTTGAAATGGTTAAAGACCCAAAGTTTAGCGCGGATTCACTAGGGGAAGCATAACCCGCTAAATTGCAGTCAAGGTGGTTGACAAAATTGGCGCAGAAAAACTCGGCGAAAAGTTTCGCGAGCCGGAAGCAGCCCGTGGCATTTGCGACGTGTATGGAGAAGGTGTCATAGGCGAGTCAAGTGCTACACGTCACAAATGCCCCGGGCTGCCTGATCGACACGGTCAAACCATATTCCTTCACGACAATGCTAGGCCCCATGTTGCACAAGTCGTGAAAGCCGCACTTTAGGAGCTCGAATGGGATGTTCTTCGGCATTCGCCGTATTCTCCGGACCTTGCATCAACCGATTACCAATTTTTCCGCTCGCTGTCAAACCGTATGAAGGTCGTTACCTTCGATAACAAAGAGGTCCTTAAAAACTGGCTCAACCAGACCAGACTTCTTTGATGCCAGACTAGGCGATTTTTGGCGAAACGGCATCAACAAATTGGTCGAGAGATGGGAAGATGTTTACAATAAACAGCAACAGCGCACATACGATGATTGATTAACTTTTTAATATAATTAACGATTATTGATAGAGTAAAAAAAGCAGCCACAGCAGTCTATACATGCAAAAGAATTGTGGGGGCAAAATGGGGCCTAACTCCAAAAATAGTACACTGGCTATATACATCAGTGGTACGGCCTATCATAACATACGGTGTCCTAGTTTGGTGGTCAACATTTAAGAAAAGAACGACAGTAAAACGCCTAGAAAGTATTCAAAGGGATGCTAGTCTCTGCATAAGCGGGGCACTAAAGACTACGCACACGGCAGCGATGAATGTCATGCTGCACTTATTACCGATTGAGGCTTATTACTGATTGAGGCCTACAGCAAACAGCTGGTGGCGAAATCGGCACTTAGGTTAAGGGAATATTCTAACTTAGCCACTAACAGAAGCGGTCACGCAAGAATACTAGACGAATACTCCTTCCTACATCAAACGACAGACTTTTGTAGCTCAGTAGAGTTGCATTTAAACACATCCTTTACCACAACTTTCCCAACGAGAGAAGATTGGGGCAATGGGGTAATGGACAATAGAAACGGAATCAGCATATATACTGATGGTTCCAAGCTAAATGATCAAGTAGGCGGAGGTCTTCATTCGGAAAGAATGAATGCCAACATCTCACTCCGGTTACCGGATCACTGCAGTGTATTTCTAGCTGAAATTGTATCTATCAGGGAAAGTCTGCTAGCCCTAAATAAAAGTGTCCTCAAGGCAAGAGATATGAATATATATTCAGATAGCCAATCGGCCCTGAAAGCTTTAAAATCGCCTAATAGTAACTCGAAGACAATAAAATAATGTATCGACGTTCTGACAGAATTATCACAGCACTTAAGTAATAAACCTGATCTGGGTGCCGGGTCATAGCGACATAGAAGGCAACTGTAAAGCGGATGAACTAGCGAGATTGGGTACCACATTACCATTTATCCAACCAGACAAAGCGAACATACCTATACCTTTAGCAACTGGTAAGATCCTTATATAGGGTGGGCCATGTAAAATTTGCTTTTTGAATCGGCCATAAAAAAAAGCTAATCAATATTTTTTCAAACTTTTTCTTTTATTTTGAAGATGGAACATTGTCATTTAAAGTCACAGGTTGGTTCAATGAGGACAATGTAGAGTGAGGAGAGGGGACAGCCGTGGTGGTAGCACAATGGCCCTACAGCAGGCCTAGGTGTGTCAACCGACAACCACTATACCTAGGTTAGGTTGTAATGGTTGCCCAATAGGGCCCACTTGGACGAAATAGTTTGGTTCGTCCTTTGTGATACCATTGAAGGACAAGGAGGGGGGAGGAAGGGAAGGGATGGGGAGTGGTGAGTGCTTGTGGACTACGAACGGTGACTAGTCCGCGGTTGTGTTAACCTCATTATGCTGCTGATGTAGTTCATCAGATTTTTGTTATCAACGCCTGCTATATCAGCAGGCGCAGAAAAGAAGTGAGAACCAAGGTATTTGAATCTTAGTCCTGCGAAGGCTGGGCAGCTTAGGAGCAGGTGCTGAGATGATTCCACCTCATCCTCCATACAGCTGACGCAAAAAGGACTCGAAGTAATTCCGAGTCTCACGGCATGGGTACCTCGCGGACAGTGCCCCGTGATGATGCCCACGAAATTTGAGAGATGACATTTTGTCATCCCCAGGATATCCCTCGAGCGCCTCCTATCTAAACGTGGCCAGAAGGACTTCGCGACCCTACACGTTCGTGTACTTGCCCAGCGTTCGCTGAGTTGGTGCATAGCCCATCCTTCCAGGAGTAGAGCGCAGGTTGTCAGGGGGATCCCGATCCTCTCCTTTCGCGGACACATTGCCTCACAGGTCCCCTGTCTGGCCAGCTCGTCGGCTTCGCAGTTTCCTTCAATGTCACTGTGACCAGGTACCCAAATTATCTTAATATCGAAGAATTCTGATGCAATCGAGAGTGAGACCAGGCATTCCCTGACCAGCTTCGAGTGCACCATAATAGAGCCTAGAGCCCTAATGGCCGCTTGGCTATCGGAGTAAATATTTACCTTTTTTGCAGTTATTACGCAAGTAAGTAGCCAGTCAGCTGCTTCTTTAATTGCGGCCACCTCTGCTTGGAACACACTACAGTGATCCGGTAGCCTGAATTTGAGTTTGATGGGGAGCTCTTTGCAGAATACTCCTCCTCCAACCCTGCCATCCAACTTCGAGCCATCCGTGAACAGGTTAACGATGCCCTGTCCCCAGGTGTTGCCCCCGCTCCACTCCTCGCTTGGTGGAATATAGGTGGAAAAAGTTCCGCTTGGACTTAGCGAAGGCACACACTGGTCCGTCGACGAGGGGATGAACTCAAAGTTTCTGAGGATGCTTGAGTGCCCATATGTGAGGTTGAGCTTATAGCCCAAGCCCCTCAGTCTGATTGCGGTACGAGCAGCGGCGATTCTGCCTGCGATGTCTATAGGTACCACATTTAACATTACATTAAGCGCCAGAGTAGGAGTAGTTCGAAGCGCCCCACTGATCCCAATGAGAGCGGACCTCTGGACTCTCTCTAGCTTTTTGACTGATGTCGTCCTCTCCAGTGAGTTCCACCAGACAGTGACTCCATATAACAAAATTGGCTTTATTATGGTGTTGTAGAGCCAGAATACAACTCTGGGCGAAAGGCCCCACCTTTTGCCAATTGCGCCTTTGCACCCATACAAGGCGATTGTTGCCTTCCTTACTCTCTCCTCAATGTTGGGCTTCCACGTCAGCTTGCTGTCAAGGATTAGACCTAGGTACTTCACCTTGTCAGAAAGCACCAGTGGAGCGCCCCCCATCGAGGGGAGTTGAGCTCTGGGTATTTTATATTTCCTCGTAAATAGGACGAGCTCCGTCTTAAGAGGATTCACCGATAAGCCGCAATCTGCTGCCCATCGAACAACTACGTTCAGATATCCCTGCATTAAATCATACAGGGTATCTATAAACTTTCCTCTAACAATTAATGCCACGTCATCCGCGTAGGCAATCACCCTACAGCCCCTCCTCACCAGCTCCTCCAGCAAGTCATTGATAACAATGATCCAGAGGAATGGTGAGAGGACCCCGCCTTGCGGTGTGCCTCTGCTCACCTGCCGGCGGAGAGAGACGCCGCCCCACTCTGCCACGACCGTTCTGTCGCTGAGCATTCTGTAGATAAACCTGGAAAGATCGGCTCCGACCCCCAGTCTATCCAGAGCTTTAGTGATTGCCTCCGGGAGAACGTTGTTAAAAGCCCCCTCAATGTCGAGGAAGGCGCCGACTGCGAGTTCTTTCTGATATAGAGACTCCTCAATATCTTTGACAATTGTGTGCAGAGCAGATTCCACTGATCTGCCTTTACAGTATGCATGTTGGGCGTGCGACAAACGCCCCCGAGGAATTCCGCTTCTTATGTGTAGGTCAATCAACCTCTCAAGGGTTTTCAGCAAGAAAGATGAGAGACTGATTGGCCTAAAATCCTTTGGGGAGACATGCGAGCTCTTGCCAGCCTTGGGTATAAACACAACCCTCACAGCCCTCCAAGATCCCGGTATATAGCCCCTGGCTATGCAGCTCGCATAGATGGGGGTCAGCCAGCGGCATGACACCACTACAGATTTCTGCAGTTGGGCAGGTATGATGCCATCAGGACCAGGTGACTTGAAGGGCCCGAAGGAGCCAATGGCCCAGGCCAAGCGGTGCTCATCCAGCAGCCAGCCCCGGTTCTGAAGACCGATTGGTGTACTTCCCGAGCTGGTGCTGCTAGATACCGGATTCGTTGGAAAATGAGCGTCGAGAAGCATTTTTAGTGATTCCTCGCCGCTCATCGCCCAACGTCCCGATTCATCCCTCAGGTATCCCAAGGGAGCCGAGCTCCTCGTGAGTATTCGTCTGAATCTTGAAGACTCATGACAGCCCTCCACGCTTCCACAGAAGTTCCTCCAAGAGTCCCTCTTGGCCTTCCTAATTTCGGACTTGTAGATTCCAAGTCCTACTTTATACTGTTCCCATCCTGAGGGAGACTTAATTCTTTTTGCCCTATTAAAGAGGCGTCTGCACGAGGCCCTAAGCCCAGAGAGCTCTGCTGTCCACCAAGGTGGTTTCTCCTTCTTAGGGAGCGTTCTAAGTGGACAGGAGCTTTCAAGAGCCTTATTACAAGCTGAGGTGAAGATCTCCACCAGATCATCGATCGCTCTCTCCGAGAGATCTAAATTTTCCCTGGGTGCTTCGGGGAGAAGGTTCAGCAGATTCCTGCCGTAAATATCCCAGTCCGTTCTCCTCAGATTCCTGTAGGAGAGTCTTTTTGGACGAGTTTCTGTGAGAGAGAATTGAATATACCTGTGATCCGAGAAGGAGTGAGTGTTAAGCACCCTCCAATCGGAAATTCGATTTAACAGTGAAGAGGAGGCCAGAGTAAGATCCAGCACCTCCTCCCTGGTTGCGGTAATGAAAGTGGGGTCTTTACCCCTGTTGCAAATAAACAAGTCTTCGTTTAAAATAAAATCAAAAAGTAACTCACCTCTTGCATTTATGTTGGAACTTCCCCAACAGGTATGGTGGGAGTTAGCATCCGTCCCTACAATTACGCCGGTTTTCCTGCGTCTCGCTTCAGCCAGGGCTTCCCTCAGCATCATTGGAGGTGGCTCCACCTCGTCCTCATGCGCCATATATGCCGACATCAGCCATAGCTTCCCCGCAGGGCACTCTAGGCTCACAGTCACAATGTCTTCATTGCTAAAATTAGGCAAGATAAATGCATTAAGTTCCTTCCTGATGAGCATACAAGATCTTGGTTTACCTAACCCGCTGTACGCCATCAGTTTGTATCTTTTCGTCCTGAGTCCAGAAATGCCGCTGCTGCTCAGCCACGGTTCCTGGATCAGAACTATATCAACTCCACCTTGTTCAAGGTGGAGCAGTAGATTGGCGGACGCCGCCTTAGAATGCTGAAGATTTATCTGAAGAATAATCATCTTCGATAATCCTCTCCAACATCCCAAGGTCGGTGTCCTCACATTCCGAAGCCAGAAGCCTCTCCTCCTCCGCCCTGTCGAAGAATGACCCTATGCTGATAACGGACCCTGGTCGTGAGGGAGCGTCACCAACACTGTCAGCCTCCGACGTGACGGAGTCTATCTCCATGTCCACAGGAGCTTCCTCAACTGTGGGCCCTTCTTCCTCCCGCACCTCCGGATGAGCAGAGGCATCCGCTCTGGTATCGCTTTGGTAGACCCTAAGGACTACCTTTTCGAAACCATAGCTGATAACCCCCTTTGTTTCAGCAAGAGGGCCGAGAGACTCTGCATTCAGCAGAATCAGCGCTTGCCGATATGATCTCTCGGTCTTCTCCACCATAACCACCTTCCAGTTGTGCGTGGGGAGTTTCGGGTTGCAGTACCGGAGGATTTCCTCCATTCCCTCTGAGGTAGAGGGTTCGGAAGGGAGCCAGACACGTGCTCGCGGACGCATAGGTAGATCCTTTTTGTCCACCGCTTTCAGCTTAGCTCCCTTCCATACCTCTCCCACCAAGGCCACTGCCGCCCTGTACATAGTAGCTGACCGTTCGTCAGCGCAGACAATTCTTTTAAACGTGCCGTAGTGCCATCCGGCACTTTCACAGCAGGGGGGGTCCAGGGTTTTCCCTTACTACCCTCATGAAGACAGCGGAGATGGCGGACGCTACTCTCTTCCATTCCTCCCTGGAAATGGCGCCGTCCTCCCTAGCACTGTCCATGACTCCAAGAGTGATGTGGCCTGCCTGTTTAGCGACTTCGCTAAATGATTTGGGCATGCCGCCATCAGTCCTGGGTCTCTTTTCGAGGGAAACATCCTCCTCCTGGGATCGCTGCCTTTTTGCCCCCGAATCCACTTGTGGCGCACTCGCTCCCTTTCCTCTGCCCTCTTCCGCCCCCCGTAGAACCTTCCTGGCCCACTCAAGCGTCTGAAAATGTTTCTCAGATAGCTGAGAAGCACTTTGGTCGCCGTAGCGCTCCAAGATTTTGGTCGCTAGACGGAGGTCGGAGAAGGACCGTTTGCTTTGCCCTCTCTGCCGTTTAGGCTTAACAGGGGGTCCCCGAAGAGACAACCCCGAAGCCCCCGGAAAACTAATGGAGGACCCCTTGCTGGTACTGGCCATCCCATCCAGTACTGCTAAATTAGGAGACGCAGTCGGTTCCGCCTGCGGCCTCCTACCTACCATAAGCGGGTTCCCGCTTGTGACCCCCACGTTCTTGCTGGAAGTCGGTTCCGACTTCCCCTCAGGGTCCCCCTCTACTCTGCTAGTCGCTTCCGACATTTTTCTGCCACTGGGAACTTCAGCCCTCAGGGTAAGACCCCGGGAGAGTTTACGAGGGGGCGATTTCGCCCCTCCTATCCTGCGAGAGATGGTTTTAGGACTCGGTTCCGAGTTCCCGCTACCATCTGAAGTTTTTGTTGTTTGTTTTGTTTGTTTTGTGTTATTCATGTTTTATGTTAATTGGGTCCCCACTCGAAGCCGCTATCCAAAGCCCGTAGAAGTGTAGTCGTCCCTTAGAGGTCCCATGGTTGCCTATGCCGCAGCAGGGAGGCCATGCGAGGGTTGACGCATGCCCTCATGAGGCATGCGTTCAGAGCCAGACCGGACGCAAAGACGGGAGTCCTCTCAACCGCACCTACACCGCCAACCCAATGGCGACGGGTTTGGAACGTACTCCGAGGCCTGCCAGGGTTTTAACGGGACGGGGGCGGTCACGGCATTAGCCCACCAGCCATTTCTGTTAAGTTTCACCCTAACATACTCAGGTGGCAGAATGCCGCAACCACCGGCACAGGTTCAAAAGATTCCAAATCGTACAGAAAGAAAGTCCAAAGACGAAAGCAAGGGTCGTCACCGTTCAGGTTGTTAGGCCGTTCAGGCCGCAGATCATTTTGCGCTATCCAGGGTGCACCACGCGGAGGCGATCTGCTCTACACCCCCACTATACCTACCTACCTACCTAATATAATTATTGTTTTTTTTTGTTTAGATAAAAGTCTTCGGTAAAAACGCTACGAACTTATTCCGCAACCTAATAATATTGGTTCCGAAACTCAAAATATAATTTCGGCAAATAATTTTGTTTAAATAGTTAAACTCTTTTAAAAATTACCGAAATATAAGAAGATGCGTGGAGACACTGGATTATTTATAAAAGTGAGAAGTTAAGCCGGTTGATTTGAAGAGGAATATAATTGAATCCAATAGGTTTTCAGTACGATGAATGTTATTGCGAGATCTTGTATGGGAGTGTTATCCACTCTGCTTTATCCACTCTCTGAGATTTCCACTCGATTATGAAATCAATCATATTCAACTAGTTTATTTTTTCCCGTGCTAGCTGTCTTCACTTAAATCCCTTAAATAAAGTCAATTTTTTTTTTCATTTGGCCATTTTAATGCAGAAAAGGCCTCTTCCTTATAAAATTCGAAAACATTTCGTTCAAATTTCGAAAATTTGCTGGATATGTATGCATTAGGGCGGGTCGATTTAAAAATCGCGTATTGCTCTGTGAAAATCGTATTCTAGGGATCAAAATAAGAAAGTTTGCCGAAGGAACCATATCTCTAAAACGAATTTTGATGTCCCCCAATTTCAAAATATCACCATTTTTGGCCTTTACATGAAAAAATCAGCTAAATGGCTATGTTTTTTCTTTATAATAATATTTATTATTTATTTATAATAATATCTATTTTTTCTCTTAAGAAATTTATTTAGTCAGAACATATGTAGATGAAAAAATTAATTTAAGTGAGTTATAGAAAAGAAACTAAAAAGTTCGACCCAAATTGGGGGACATCTGAATTCGTTTTAGAGTTATGGTTCCTTCGGCAAAGTTTCTTATTTTGATCCCTAGAATATGATTTTCACAGAGCAATGGGCGATTTTTTTGCCTCCCCACAAATCGACCCGGCCTAGTATGCATGCATATGTAGGTAAGTGGATTTACTCAGAAAGCTTTCTTGATGGTCCACATTCATGTATTTCATCCGAAATTCGATGATTGAGTGAAATAATACTCCCAAACTGGAGAAGACTCGCATATCCACAAGCACATAACGGTTTTCAGTGATCATTCAATTGAAAATTTGTTCTCTTCTGTCGGTTCTTCACTCGTGTAGTTATCAAAATTCCTTTGATAAAATATTAAAAAGTACCTTAATAACGGCTGTACGGTTTAGCCAGGAAATAAAGGATAAGAAAAATGAGAAAGCAGTCCGGAAATGGCTTGATGTACTTCTGGCGCCAAAATCCACATGCTGTTTTTATAACTGTTGTTGGCTGTATTTATTCCCAACTCAACCCCCATCCACGCTTCTCTTCCTTCTGCAGCACTCTTCTATATAGCGCCTCAAAGTACTACAAGCTTTCGTATAGTTGCGCACCTAATATACAAAATGTGAGTATGTGTGTGGGCATGCAGTTCATTTGACCTTCGCTTGGCTACTCATATTCATAATGGTCACAAAATAACTGTTGTTTACTCTAAGACAGCAAGTGTCAAAATACAACAGCAGAAGAAGAATTTGTATGCAGATAAAAAAGGGAGACAGCAAAAGAAGAAGCATTCAGTTGAATACTTGGTAGCAACAGGAGCAAGCGCAGGGGCAAAGCAACAACAGCTTTACTAACTGTTGGTCAGTAAAGTTCGGTTGGTAAAAACCAAAAACCGCACAGTTCGCAACACTGGTTGCCTCAAATGACTTCGATGGCTGTATGGCTGTATGGCTGGTCAGTTGCCGAGCTGCTGGCGCCCCATGGTTTTCTGCTCAATTTACGTCCCTCTTGAACAACCCGGCCACAGTTGGTGGCGGCGACAGTGGAGTCATATTACCTTGGCACACACTTTGCTCACATATTCGTATATGTGTATATGTGTGTATGTGTGTTGTTGGTGCGTTTTTACGCCCGCATTGGAACGCTCTAGATTTTTCAAATGCATTGCATGTGTGTATGTGTGTTTGTATGTATGCGGTATGGGCCTTTTCTTGGCCATGTTATAGCTGCTGGCCGCACTTGTTAGCTTTTGTCGCCACATGTGCTGCATTGTTGTTGCTTTGTTGCTGTTGTGTCTGCTTAAGTGTCGCTTACTTATGCATGTTTTGCGTATGTGTGTATGTACTTTATGTGTTTGTGTTTGCATGCGAGTGTGCTGGTGTTTATTTTTTGCGCCAGTCTGCGGTTCCACATGTTGTCATCCTCCCAGGAAAAAGTAACCTTAGCCTGTTGGCAGTCACTTGTCTTGTTGCATCGATTTGAAAATCAATATCTGTTCTGTGGTTTTTGGTAGGCAGTGATATTTTTTCTTGTTGTTGCCGTAGCTCAAGCTCATTATCTGTGGACAGTGTTGGTCTTACTGCCATTTCATTATTAGTTAGGGTAGTTTGGTGTTACCTTTTTTGGGGGTTTTGTTTGTTAATAAATGGCAAGCAAATAGCAAAGATACTTAATGTAATTACTATAATTATGAAGGTAATTAGATATGCGAAAACTTATCATCGAAAAGATATACAAAATCCATAGATAAGTCATTATGCCTGCCGATTCGTGTAAGTGCATTTGCATTGGTTAATTGCCGACTTACGCGCTTTTCTTGCTGGAATGTGCTTGAAGAATATTTTGAAGTTTTCTATGCCATTTTTAAATCTGCTTCATCAAAATTCGACCTACAATAAATTTCTTATGATTAAAAAGTCAATTTGAAGGGCAGCAAATATCGGGTGTTTTTTCAGCTCCATGAGAAGCATCGGTATCGATAACTATGGATTGACAGTGAGGTTTGGCAAGTCATCAGGGATCGTTTAATGCCAGAACAATACTTTAAAATTGGGAAAACTTACTTAAAAAAATTAATAAATAAATCTGTTCGCGAAGTTCTAATGTAGAACACTGGCGGCATCGGCATCGTCGGCCCTTATTTACTCACATGTACGGGCAATGTGTGTGTGTGCCCGTCGGGAATAGATGTGAACGGTTAAATTTCAAGAAGATTGATTGATTATATGATTTGACTATGGAAAATATTTTTCAATATTTGGCTTTATAAAAAGAAACATGGAGTATTTTAAAGACCCATTCACTCCTAAATCGTTTCACGTATCAGTAGTACGTAGCCGCCCTGATAGGTATCGGTTTTTAAATTGAAATAAAACAACAAAAATTCAAATTGTTTGAGCAACCTTTATTATTTTTGTGTAGAACCATTCATGACATTTATTTTTTGAAGGTAATCCTTTTCAAATGTTGGCCGCAACTCGCAACTGTGCCGTAATTTGGCCATCCGTAAACACCAAGTCTGAATGACTCATTGGAGGACTTTGGTTGGTATCTCGTGAATAACTTTAGTGATGATGGCTTCCAATGGCTCAATCATAGCTTGCTGTCCACAAAGCATTTAGAATTTGCATACCCCCACAAATGAAAGTCCAAAGATGTGATATCAGATTATTTTGAGACGAGACGAGAAATAAATTGGTCACCGAAACGATGATGCAGTAAATTCGTTGTTTCACGGACTCAATGGCAAACAGCGCCAGCCGTCGTCTTTTTGGAACCAAATATTGTGGAGATCATGTGCTTCAAACTCTGGTATCAAAAATTCGTCTATCATGGTTCGATAGCGTTACCCATTTACTGTTACATTGGCACCAGCCTCGTCATTGAACAATAATGGGCCGATTAATCCTCCAGCCTTTGGCCGCACCATACGGTTATTTTCAGTGGATGTAATGGCTGTTCTTGAATGGTTTCGGGTTGCTCTTTATCCCAAATACGGCGAATTTGCTTATCGACATATCCATTAAGTTAAAAATGAGCTTCGTCGCAGAATTCACTCATACGATTTGTAAATGTTGTTGAGGCGTACGTCTCCCCATGATGAAATGTCAATGAGTACTGAGAAAAATTATGTATTCAGTTTAATAGGTGCATCGCATGATCTCACACAAAAACCTTATTGGAGAAAGTACCTCCATTCACCCTTTACATACTTCGGCCGCCGTCGGGAAATGGGTTGGTGCGTGACTAACATTCGAGAGCGTTTAAGTTCGAATCTTCGTGCATGAAAAAGCAAAATGATAGAAGAAGTTTTTCTCTAACAGCGGTCGTCCGTCGGTGCATTTCTGCATAAATAAGCTCTTCATAAAAAATCATTTGCTGTTCGGAGTCGGCGTAAAACTGTCCGTTTGTGAAATGACATCAAGAGGCACTCCACAAATAGGAGAAGGAGCTCGGTCAAACACCTACGTGCCAATTATTTATTATTTTTATTTATTTTGTAAAATGAAGACGATTAAATAATGATTGATCAAATGATACATAACAATACCAGGATTTTTAGAAAACTTTAACTCACTAAAAGTAGAAGATATTGATTGTTATTTAGAGCTGGAAGAGGACTGATCGAACATTTGTGTTGACGCCAAAAGTGGAAATTAGAGTTAGTTAGAAATTTTATGGAACTGGTTTTAACTTTGAACCCGATTTTGAACCAGAATGAAATATTTTGAGCCCTACCAATACTTCGAGCAATTTTTCCTTCAAGAACTTTATGAGGAAATGATATTCAATACAAACTTATTTTTTGTGTGAAAATATTAGTGTAATCTTAAATAGCAAAAATGGCATTTTGAGATCCAACACTTTCGATAGAGCTTTTTAAGAACACCTAAAATTATATTTCGTTGATAGGACAAAAAATTACGTACTGTGTAGAAAATCGGGGTTTCCGTATCTACATAAAGGTAAACCTCAACGAGAATTTAGTCCGCTGGCTAAGTTTTTCTTCGCAATTTTTCTTAATTTATGTAAAATGTTAACTAAGTCTTGGCATAATCTGTAGCGTCGAACGCTTTTTTCAACTCCTCTAACTTGCTGCAAATATTATCACAACGAGATATAATTGCAGCAGAAACTGCTGGGGTAAGCAGATATTATGAAACAAGTCTGTCTGTTTGGCAAGCACGGATGGAAAATGTAATAGATACAATCAAGGATGATTTACCAGATTTGCTCTTTAACTATGGAGGAAACGAAAACTGTTAGTGGAACTTCGGTTGAAACGTTGGGAGATTCGGCTGCCGAAATCTGTTGACCTGAGTGAATGCTATTCACTAGAAAATATTGAGATCAGTCCATTTGTTATTCTCACGACTCATTCTCATTACTACATCGCTCGCCACTCTTTTCACTGAAATTCAAGATGAGTCTGTAGTCAACACAACACCTTGGTAATATTTGAGTAAACACATCAACTCAACTAAGCACTCAAAACTTGGAAACACCTAAATTTTATATTAACTTCTTGCATTCATTCCATTCAATAAGTCCCATCATTCCTGCCACACCCCCGTACTGCCGCACATCGTAAAACGTTAATCTCATTTCATGCGAAAATACTATTTACAAAAAGCCAACCATAAGTGAGGCCGGCACCGAGACCGACTTCCAGCGCAAGTAAACAAATTCAAATGAATTATTGGATCCATTAGCAAATCCACTTAAAAATTACTTACAGTTTTGAATTTGGCCAGCGAACTTTATAAAAACTTTATACACTTCGTTAAACTTTTCATGTGGCATAGAGTGGCTGCACTGGGTAGCACAACAACGGCAACAACAAAAACGGAAGCAATGAAATAATAAATACAAAACGGAGAACTAACTGTAAATGGAAACAACTACAGAGTTGGCTACATGTAATTAGAGCGGTGCGAGTGAAAGAGAGGAGAGTTAGAGAGGAGTGCAGGCGGGTGGCTGCTAGGAAAACTCAGCAATTAAAACATTCAGGAATTACTATTGTAATGCAGCGGGGTAAGCGCGGCCGAAAGGGTTAAGGAAATACATTTGCATAGAAAAATATGCCGCAGCATCTTCAGGTCGGTTGATTTGCTTAGATACCCGAGTTGCTGGGCTAAATGAGTGAATACGGATAGTCGTCGGCTGCTAGCGCAATATGAGCTACTCGACGATGAGCGACGGTGGTGTGTGTGCGGAGGGTCAAAAGTTGTAGATACTTGGTGAAGCAGTGATTGAGGCGCATCATTTAGGTATTGAATGTTTTTGTTAGAAATTTACAATTTACATACGAATGCGATTGCAATTTTAATGAAAATATTTTTTTAACTTTGCCGTATTACATCGGGTAGGACAGGACTGGCTGACTGTGTTGCCTGGGAGCGCGTACAGACGTTGTTGTTTTACAGCTTTGTTATTATTATTGTAAGAATTTATTATTTTAACCCTTTTACGAAAGTTCGACTGGCTAAGAGATGCGAAGGAAGCCACGCACAAATTTCACTCAAGTCACATTAAATTTCAATGAATTGCATTAAATGTTCAGTGAATCGGAATTGGCAATGAATATTGTTTGAAGAAGAGGGGACTGTGCGCTATTCAGGAAGATGAAAATATGTGTAAAAAAAATAGTTAATTGTAAAAGACGTATATAATAAAATAAAATAGTGAGAAAAAAATTAGAAAAAACAAAAAAGCAAAAAATTGTAAAAAAATTACAAAAAAACAATAATAATAAAAAACACAATGATGAAAAAAATTAAAATTGAGAAAATGTTGGTCGATCCTTTAACACTAGATATCACTTCTGTTTTTTTAATACTAAGGCCCATCTTCGTCATTTCCGATTTGAAATAAATTCGGATCTTTTTACCAGTTTAGTTAAATGATTTATTTCTGTATATACAGGGTGTCCGGTGCTAGAATACTTCTTACGCGATTTTGGCCGAGTTTAACTACCCAGCGCCAGTTGGAAACACGAAGAGAAGCCAAGTCTTTCTCAACCTAATCTTTCCTACGCAAAGGAGGCCTTCCTCCTCCTCTGATACTACCAGCTGGTACCGCATCGAATACTTTCAGAACCGGAGTGTTTGTATCCATTCGGACGACATCACCCAACCAATGAACCCGCTGGATCTTTATGCGCTGCGCTATGTCTATGTCGTCGTAAAGCTCTTACAGCTCATTGCTCCATCGCCTGCGATAGTATTAGGTTTTAAATTTAAATATTCTCTGTAACCACGGAGCGTATGACTGGGGTTAGCTTCGCTATTCGTGCGGTTGATTTAGTCACGATATCGCGATGGACGGGCGAACAACGTACATTGGCAATTGAAGCGTATTTCAAGCGAAATGATTCATGTGCAACCGCTCGTTGTGGATTTTGTTTACGTTGCAATACTCGACCTTTATGGGATACACCAAGTGAAGATTTGATTCGTTCATGGGTGCGAAGGTTCCCGGCAACAAGTTCGGTGGCAAACAGCCTATGACCGGAGCCCTGCCGGGCATCGGGAATAAATGAAAAATATTAAATTTACTGCTACAAATTTACACGATAATCCGCATCAGTTCGTGCGCAAAAGAGCGGCTGCCCTGGGACTTCCAAAAACTATTCTTCATGAAATATTAAGAAAGCATCTTAGACTTCACCCCTTCAAAATTCAAATCGTGCAAAACCTTAAACCTAACGATTGCAACTGCCGTAAAAATTCTGGCCACCCAGGTCGCCCGATCCTATTCCTATGGAATTTTTTTGATGGGGTACCTCAAAAATAAAGTCTGCGAAACAAATAGTTAAAGAGCAAACCTTGGAAATCTATCATCGTCTAGCCAGATTCAAAGAGTGTATCCGACGTAAAATAATTAAAAAAAATACAATCCACACTTGTCGTCTTTGTAATAGTTATTGAAACAAAGTTTTCTCATTAGTTATTATATTTTAATTTAGTCTGTTTAGTCTAGTTCTGTCACTGATTCATCCTGTATTAGTTAATTTTTCAGTTTTTACATACATTTTTTAACTTATAGATTAAATAAGCAAATAAACAATTTTCCGCTCAACTTCTACTTAAAAAATTTGAGACTAAGAAGTGTCACCTAGACTTAAGAGACTTTGTTAAACAATTTTAAACAACTATGCAATTTTAATGCGTTCATTGGCTGCTCAGATATCGATAATCCTAGACAAAAAGATCTTTATCTATTGAAGGTCCCATATTTCAGTGAGAAGTGGTTATATTAAGATCTGTGGAAAGCAAAAGTTGCATAAACAGGTTATCTAGCCCATGCAGTGGCTTACCAAAAAAAATTCTAAATCGTGAGCCCAAAAATAAACCAAAAAAAGTTTAAATTTGTTCCACCCTTTTTCCTGGGATTGCTGACACCCTTCGCATTTTTCGTGAAAAAGATTTCTTAAGCTTCAAATTAAAATAAATAATTGGCGCTTACATCCTTTTTGAGCTCCTTCTCCTATTTGTGCATATTTTTAATTATCGCCTTCGATTCCATTTTTCAAAATAGTGCTGGAAATCTTCCTATGCCAGCTCTCATCCAAGGTCTGGCGGAGAAGGTATACAACTGGAAAGGTATATTTGTTGGAAATTTAAAAATTTCGACATACTTATTTCAGGATATTGTCAACTTGACTTATTTTCCAAACAAAATTACGAAAATATTATAACAGCATTGTGAAAATTTCATTAAAAAAAATGTGATGTGTACAGTAAATAGCTTTGGTGGAAACTTAAAACGTGGCGATGTTAAAATATTTAAATACTTTTAATTTATTTACAAACCGCTTAATTTGTTTTTATTTAATCAGATTCATTTTCATTATAAATGTTCGGCGTTCGAAATATAAAATTGAAATGTGTGTAAATGTGTTTGCTCGCCACAGCGAAAGCTTGGTTTTTTATTTAATTTTTTTCACCTTTTAATTTTGTTAAACTTTTTAGCCCAACCTCGCACTTGCAACACAGGCCACGCCTTTTATATTCGCGTTGCACAGTTTTTATTTTATTTTATTTTTTTGTTGCCTTCCGTTTTGTTCGTATTTTGCCCATTTCACGCTCTTCACGTTATTTTTAATGTAATTAAAAAACAATTGGCTCTCATTTAAAATTCATGGAATGCAGTTTATTTTTGTTTGTTTGCCACAGTTTTTAATTTTATTTTATGTAATTTTCTTTTACCGCAATTTACGACTATGCATGGCGTTGGCAATTTTTCATTGGCCATTTCAGCATTTTTATTTATTTCGTTTCTTTTCGTGCTACCCGCTTCCCCACTTCACAGTTTTCGCTGCGCGTTTTTTAATTCATCGCTGCGGTTTTCATCAGTATTAATTATTATTATTTATAGTTTATTTATTTTTGCTATTACTGTTGGTGTTTTTGCTGTTGCTGCTGCTGCTGCTCTTAGCGTTGTCAATTTTTATTTTTGCCATTAACTTCGCACAATAAATGTTTACATTAAAAATAAAAATTAATTAAAAATTTAAAAAGCATTTTATCATTCCCATTTGCAATTTTACGAAAGGCTAATGGGTATTTATAAAGATCCACATGAATTTATTTGCACTAGGGATAATTTCATTTGTGTGCACACATACATACAGTTAGTAACAGAAGTAAGTATACAGCGGACATGTTTTCAATTTTCCCCCATTCGAGTTATAACAAAATTGTGTTTTATTTACATGAATGAAACAGAAAAATCGTATTTAATCCAAATAGTGACAAAATTATGGCTTTTTATGTTAAACTTTATAAAAATTCATGTCTCAAAAGTAAGTATACAGTTCATCATATCATTAATTTGTAAAATCAAAAACATAATTAAAATCAAATCCTAGTAGTAGGTGGTAGGATAACCATTAGACTTTACAATCGTTTTAAGTCGTGATGGCATTGATTTCACCAAGTTTTCAGTTACAGCAGGTGGCATTTCTTTCCATTCCTCTTGAAGGACGTTTTCCAGTTGTTCCTTATTTATAATCGGATGTTTACGTATTTGACGCCTTAAATGTTCCTATAAATGTTCGATTGGGTTGGTATCCGGGGACTGTGGCGGTGTTTTCAGCTATTTTCGCACATTGTACTCGTATAATAGCCACTCTCGTAAAGGGTTTTTCAATCGGTGCGGGTCGATTTTGGCGCCCTGTGGCAGCCATTTTGTTTTGGTGACATCTGTCAAATCTTTTGTTTCTTATTCAGTTGTTTATGCCAAATCATCATGGCAAGTTACACGATTGAACAGCACGTTCAAATGATAAAACTTTATTATCAAAATGAGTGTTCATTAACGCAAACGTTGCGCGCATTACGCCCATTTTTCGGTAGACGTGGTGGACCTTCCAATTTCTTATGGCCCATATTGAACCTTATGGATCTAGACGACATTTGGTTCCAGCAGGACGGCGCTACGTGCCACACAGCAAACGCCATTTTATTCCATTTCAACATCTACCCGCCCTTATTGAAAAACCCTTTACAATGTTGGATGTGTGCTTGGGGTCATTATCCTGCTGGAAGATAAACGTTCCTCCAAGGCCCAATTTCGTAGCGCTTTCTTTTAAATTATTTTTCAAAATATTTAAATAACCATATCGGTTCATAATATTTTCGATAAACACCAAGTTTCCAACCACGTTCGCAGCCATACATTCCCAAACCATCACAGAGCCCCCTCCATGCTTCACACTGCCGGTCATATTGTTTGGATCCAATTCCGATCCAAATTTCCAATTTTCTCCAAACTCTCATTGCCATCAGATCCACAGATACTGAACTTATACTCTTCAGAAAATATGACTTGGTTCCAAAACGTTTGGTCACATTTGTCCGATTGACACTACTCACGAAGGGCTTTTGTTAGAAACATTGCGCTCATGATAACCAGCGCTATGCAAAGCCCGGCGAATAGTTTGGGTGCTAAATTGTTTCCCAGTCTCATTTTCAAGTTCAGATTTCAATTTGGGGGCACTTATTTTGGGGTTTGTCCTGATTTTCCTTACGACTAAGCTTTTTTCTCTGGGCGAGTCAGACGCCCACAACGCTCTTTATTAGTGGTGCTTCCCGCACTTATATATTTATTCACAATCTTTTGAACTGTAGCAAAACTCCTATCTATCAAACGACCCATTATTATAATCAGTTTATTAAATCCTCAGAAAGCTCTTTCCTCTTAGTGCCATTACTAAAAATATCGCAAAAATTAATACAAAACGTACTTCCCTACATTTTTATACTCACTTTAATTATTTCCTTTAATAGCTTCAACTTTTTTAATCAATACGTGAAAATAAAAGTTATGCTAACTGAACAATCGTTTTCTGTATACTAACTTGTGTGACATAAGTTTCGCTGGCTTCAAAGACAAAGCAAAGCGTGAATGACGGTACCTGAAATTTACAGCTAAATTAAGACGCATGTGAAAGCTTATCCCAGTACACAATTACCATGAGTACTCGTAAAATATTTTGATTACATATTAAGTAAAGGGTTAGCGTCAAACAATTCCATAAATCAGGCTTCTGTATACTTATTTATCTTACTAACTGTACAAAGTACTTTGAGCATACGAGCAACTGAGTGGACTTAAGAACTAAGGCTTTGCATCCCAAAAATATTTCTGCAAAAGCCCAAAAATTACCTCTTCTCAGAATTATGAACAATCTCAACTAAATGCTTAGCAAAACCAATAATTTAAGAAAAGAAATTCCGTACACTGAATTGAACAAAAAACATTTTTTTGTAATAAATAAATCAGACATTAAATCTTTAAATCGTAAGGCAAGGTTGTACCCTGTCGCCCCTTCCCTTCGCCATCGTCCTTGATGACGTCATGAGCCAACTGACCCTGCACAAAAAAGGCAGCTTACGGAGTTTCACCAGACATCTTGAGGACCTGGATTTCGCCAATGGCATCTGCCTCCTCTCTCACAAACTCTCTGGCATGCAAGCGAAGGCGGACAAACTAGTCGCGCTGGCATGCACTGTCGGACTGGAGGTCAACAGATGTCTACTGCAGGCTAAACAAAGCAAGGGCGGCATTCGGTCGAATTCGTACGGCATGGGGGAATTCGCAAGTCTCCAGGTGCACTAAACTACGAATACTCGGCTCATGCGTAAAGGCAGTATTGATGTACGGAAGCGAAACATGGCTGGTCTCTAACACCATATCACAGAGGCTACAATCCTTCAGTAACAAATGACTCCGCATCATCTGCAGAATATTCTGGCCAAACATCATCAGTAACGACGCACCTCCACAGTGCGAACGAGGAACCCATTCTTACGCAAATCAAAGGCAGAAAGTGGCAATAGATAGGTCACACATAGGCGTCCCGCAAGGGAGCAGAAGTCGCGGTCGACAAAACAAAATTTGGAGCAGGTCGATGCTGCGCGAACTAGCAGATGTCGACATCTCATGGGACGGTGCAAAAACAACAGCACAGAACCGTGTACAGTGGAAGAGTCTTGTCGAGGCCCTATGCTCCCGAGAGGAGTGAACAAGGAGAAAAAAAATCGTTTTACCTCTCGGCATAAGGGTAAGAAGAAAATAATTTAAAGATGATTTATTTCAATCTTTCATTCTAAAAATGTAATAATTTTCATGGGTGTAAAAGAAAATAGACATATGGAACAAAATTAGAATAATATTAAATCAAATCTTAAGAAAACAAGATAAAATAATATTTAACAGTTTATAGTTATTAATACTAATCGTCGTGACATCGAATTTGCGAGTAACTGAGAGGCATTAAATCCGCTTTTTGCCATTTCCTCTTGCTTAGCATTTTTAAGGCGCAATAGGCTATTAAACTGGCGTCTGTCTTTATAAACTTGCTTGCTGAGAATACTCCAGAGGCCCTCCATTGGACCTGGGTCTGGACTAACTGTGGGCCACTTCAGCAAAGGAATATTTTTTAACGCAAAAAACTCCTTTGTACGCTAAGCGCTATGGATTGGGGCATTGCCCTGTTGACATGGCAGCATTCGATAAAACATTTTTCAAAACCTCTCCGTAATTTTCTGCGTTCAACTTATGCAAAATAAGCCTGCTCAATTGAAATAAAACAACGAACAACTAATTGATTGGGTGATTTTTATTATTTTTTGGGCAATCTTTATTATTTTTTGGAGATTATCTCTTTCAAGTGTTGGCCGCAACTGCCTTATTCAGTCAACCCTAAGCACTAATTTTGATTGAAAGAGTCACCGGAGGACTTCGGTCGGTATCTCGTGAATAACTTTAGTAATGTTGGCTTCCAATGCCCCAATCGAAGAGGGTTTATCCACAAGGCATTTCAACTTTACATACCCCACAAATAAAAGTCCAAAGATGTGATATCAGATTATTTTGAGACGAGCCGAGAAATAAATTGGTCACCGAAACGACGACGCAGTAAATCTATTGCTCCATTGCTGACAAGTAGCGCCGTCCACCATTTTGTTAGAACCAAATGTTGCGGAGATCTTGCGCTTCAATTTCCGGCATCAAAAGCTCGTTTATCATTCCGCGATAGGGTTCGCCACTCACTGTTACATTGGCGCTCGCCTCGTCTTTGAAGAAATATGGGCCGAGCCTATAGGCCGCACCAAACGCCGCATGGTTGTTTTCAATAGATGAAATATCTGTTCTTCAATGGCTCCGGATTACTCTTCAGCCCAAATATGGCAATTTTGCTTATTGATGCAGCCATTAAGCCAAAAATGGGCCTCATTGCTGAACACCAAAAGTTAGCCTCATCTCAGCGTACGATGAACACTTTTCACAGAGTGTCAATTTTCGTAATACAATTTTCCGATTTCTACACGTTGTTGAGACGTAAGTTTTTCCAGAATGATATGCTAATGAATACTGCAAAAAACTATGTATTTGGTTTGACAGTAGTCACACGTGATCTGTCAAAAAACCCTATTGGAGATGGTACCTCCAACCTCCAACCCGATCATCCTAATTTTATGAAACAAGTTTAAAACCTTAACATTCTTAGGACCACTTTCGGTATACCTAACTTCTATGCACTTGAACATAGAGAAGCATTTTTAAAGTTCATGAATGTTTTATTAAAGTCCAGAATCTCAGTTTCACTATCGTCTTCTGGCCATAGCATAGACTTGATTTCATTCTCAGAACTTGTATACACTGCAGTGCTCTTAATGTGCCCATCTGCTTCCTTCGGAATATTATATAGCGTTTTCCAATAACAGCGCAGGTGAATGGATTGCGCTAACGAGAGATGATGCACGATTTTTTATGGCCGGAACTCGATGGTATTGATTTGGACAACGTTTATTTTCAACAAGACGGCGCTACGTGCCACACAAGCAACGAAACCATTGATCTTTTACGGGAAAAGTTTCCCGACCATGTTATCTCTCGAAGAGGTGATCATAATTGGCTACCCTACAAAGATGGAATTCGGGAGGCATAGGGCGGCCACTTTGCAATTCGGTTATGGAAAATTTCATGAAAAGGATATTGCCCTGTAAGTGTGGTCGTGGTGGTCATTTGCCTTAAACTATTAAGGCCATACCTTCCTCTTTATAATGAAATAAACATCCGATCGTTAATACTAGAAAATATCATTTTTCTTTGAATATCAAAATAACACCTCTGTTTGGAAAACCCTATAGGTCTCACAACTACAGTTTTCGCGTTTCCAGATTATTTGGGATGGTTGCACTTAAGAGGGCAGCTCCGCCAGCGCTTTCAAATATTCCTTTTGGCTTTTTTTCTTTAAAAATTCATTTACAATCCAAAGAATATCTTTTCAACGTTTTAAGCTTAATATAAAGTCTAAAAATTCCCTATAAAGTCAGTGAAATGATAAGCGTCGAACGAAAGATGAGTAAGAAGAAAGCTTGAATCGCATTTTTCTCGAAATACGTTTTTTTCGCGCTGTCGAGTATAACTCAAAAAGTAATCAAGATATCAACATGAAATTTTACAAGGATATTCCTTAGCATATTGGCCTTTGCATTTACCTCAAATTTTCTATTAATTATCACCAAAAATATTGTTTTGATCAATTTATCAAATAAAAGAAACATTTTTATCAAATAAAGAAAAAGTGTAATATTTTCTTTTTCACTTTAAATTTTCATTTTGCTTTTTTCATTAAAAATAGGTAAGTGCAAGGCAGAGAAAAATTAAAAATTTTTTCTGGTTGATTTCAGTTGATAACAAGAGGCTGTACATTTCACGGCGCAAATTAAAGGAACCACGTTTGAGCAGCTGTAGCGCCGCTATTTTTTAATTTTTTATTAACAAACAAAATTTGTGTATATTTATTTAAGCATAAGTATTAATATTTAATTTTTTAAAGTAATAAATACTCTCAGTTTTTCGTAAAAAATGTTTGAAAAACTCGTAGCCTGGAGGAGTTGCCCTAGAGCCATTATTTTACTTTGAAATATGTAAAGGGAATGGATGTTACGCATAAAACGGGTGCAAGATATTTTCGAATGAAAACAAATAGAGGCTGAGCACTAAATGAGTTTTTTCGCGTTCTCGTTTCAAAAAATCACTAGAAAAGCTCTGAGTTCGTAACTTAGTCCACTTCACAGAACTTCATTCAATATGAAAAAATAAATTGCCTATCCACTCAGCCTTCTAAAAATTACCACCTGCTCTGAAAAAACGCTCTTAGCTATTGCAGTCTTCTGCGACCAATATTTAACCTTTTTTGTTGACAGCAAATGAGGCCCTCCAGTTCATAGCCTCTTGGCTATGCATACATCCGCATATATGTACAAAAACGCGCACCCAAATGTGCATTGATACAAATAATGTATTGTCTGATAAAACAGATTTTTACACTCAATGAATTTGTGAAAATAAATTACAATGAATCCTTTTTTCACACGCAGCAAACACTTACCTACATACACGCGCAAGTATGAAGTCCAGCGCAAGCCACTCAACGAGCACAGAGCGTCGGCAAACACCCACACAAAAGCCACGTGTGTGTGTGAACGCACTCATACGCACCGTCATACTCTGGCGTTCTCTGTGCCAGCTCAGTGGTCATGTGCACTCTTTTCACAACTCGTTGGACAGTAAAATGTTTTCTTTTTAATGTTGTTGTTTTTGGTTTCACCAGGAATAACTGTAAGGCCTTTAGGCGTGGCATAAAAAACAAACGCACGCAAATATGCCGTTATATCCTGTGTAGGTATTTTTCCCAGCGGCCTTTCAGTTTTTTCCCCAATATTATTTTTATTTATATTTACACATTTTTTTTTTAATAAAACAAAGTAAAAATTTATTTATCTCCATTATGTTTCTTAATTATTGGTTGTGAAATATTCATAGGCTCAAATCCAGCTGTGAAAAAGTTATGAAAGGCGGCTTAAGCCTCAACAAAAAAATTAAAAATAAAACACAAAATAATGTGAAATAATAAATGAAAATTCATATGTGCATACGCATGTGTATGGGAGGACATCGCGCACAATTTCATGGGTCAATAAACTTTGAATAAATGCTTATCTGAGCACATAAATAAATACGAGTACGTGTAGGGTAGGGTATGAAGTGGGCTCTGAAGGGCTGGTTAATACAGACCATTGAATTCGTTTGAGGCGCAAATGAGATTATATTTTCCATATATAAGAAATGAGTGCACTAAAAATGTACTGACGCCGATGCTTATATGAACAGTCTCTTACTTAATAATATTAGTGGAATATTCAAAGTTGTCTCTATAAAATGTTTAAATTTTTTAGTGCACTTTACCAAGAAAAGAACTCGCAATTCGCAATATGGATTATTCAAAAAGAAACCATAAGCCTTGATAAATAAATTGGGCTGGCATAATTTCGTGTGAACTTGTTTTATCCTTTATAACTAAGAAACGAACACTCAATGGCCGCGGTATTCCGATATGTTCCATTATATATTTTATTTGATTTGAATCGATCATGTTTTAACCTTAGTGTCACGATGGTGGTGGTGGAGGTGTTGTCTGAGTGACACATCCCAGCCTCAATTAGCACAAATGATGCCACTTTGATACACCAGTGGTAGAACCACTACTTTTTAGTCGACTTTTTCGTCGAAACGTATTGATTTGACAATGAATCTGCCCATGTCGTCTACCTTTCTGGAATGGTTTCCCAAAGGCCAGTAGTTGGTTATTGTTGACGTAATTCTGAATATGTCTGCTCTAGACTTTCTTATTGTAAAATTTCGAAAAAAATGGTTTTTAAGCATTTTATTCCGCGAATTTTCTTTTTTCATTTGTTTTAATTCATATAGAAATTATGACATTATAAACAAAAAAAATTTTAGTTTTTTGTATTCAGGGTACTGACGCCGATGCTACAATGCCCGCCGATTGAGAAGCCCCACTGCGACCTTCCTGGAAGAATTGAGTGTACATCCGCCGTTTTAAATGATTAAAGTAAAAAAAAAATGTATATTATTTTAATATATAAATGAACTGTATGCCAATTTTGAAAAAAATATATTGACTTCTTCATTTTAAATAATTTTAATGAACATCAGGGAAAATATGGCCGTTAACAGGTATCTTAACAACTCGTTAGTTCTGAATTTGTTGAAATTGGGTCACATTTCTTTAGTTATTTTGCAGGTATCCGTGTAATTCCATCTGTCAACGGCCTGCTTCTGAAATAGGGAGAAGATCTCCCTTGTGCGCATGCCACCTGTCTTGCCTATGTGCGTATGGCCAAGCACCCAGATGAAAGTGATAGCTGTCGTGTGCGCTAAAGCATTAAGTTCTTCTTTGCATTGTCTGACGATTATTGAATAGTTTGTAGTTGACTTTACAGCTAAGATGATTGCTTGACTATCTGAAAATATTCATATTTCAGGTAGTTCTTGTGGATGGTTTTTTATTATCCTGCAAGCTTTCCTTATCCCGAGAATTTCTGCTTAAAAAATACTCAACCGTCTCGCCAGGCGAAAAGTCTTTGGGGTTTCAAGGTATTTCGAATATACACTGTGGCAATCGCCACAATCCATCTTGGATCTGTCAGAGTAAAGTGCAGTTCTACTCTCTTTGACTACTGAATTCAAATCCCAATCCTTTCGTGTGGGGAACTTTACCTCAAACTCTATTCTAAAGTCTAAAGTATCGGTAGTAAAATGTAATAAATTGCCAGATTTAGTAAGGAAATGCTTCGGTATCATTTATCTTGGTTTACTTGGAAGGATTTGTAATTTGAAGGAATTGGCAATTGCATCACAACAGATCTGTATCGGTCTGTGTCTTTTTTCGTCTTAGCATTGTGGATGGTATTTCACAGGATATCTGCTGGGAAATGATGAACCATTTAAACAGATTTATTTTATTTGATTTTAAATAGCAAATTTCAGTTCTCCTCAGCAGTGAGTTACATAAGATTTACGACGGCATAAACAAAGTGCAGCGAATAAAGATGCAGCGGCTGCGTTGTTTGGGTCATGTCGTCCGAATGGATGCAAACACTCCGACCCCGCAAGTATTCGAAGCGGTACCAGCTGCGTTGTAAAATCAGATAGGGAAGGACTCGGCTTCAAACTTGATTAAAAAGTTTGAAATATTGATTAAAATTGTCGCAATTTTTCTAATTTTTGCATGAAGCCTGAAAATTTAATTTAAAATAGTGAAAAGTCCTTTAATAATTGTGCCTCCAATATCCCTTTTGAAGTTTGTCGCGCAACACTCACAGGCACACAGGATTACAGCTTAAAATCGTCTAACCATGATTTCTAAAAATATTTTTAAGAACTGATCTCCCAAAGTACTATAATACAGATTAATTAGCCTTACGTAAAACGTTTTAATGACAAGAGAAAATGAGTAATTCACAACCATTTGTAACCAGACCTTAATTTATTTTAATAAAAATTAAAATAAAAAACAAAATTAAAACAACTAAAAGAAAAATACTAAAAATACCAGTTTTTAAATTTGTTATATTTTCTTAGTTTTTTCAATTGTAGAGAAAATTGTGAGGCACAACTAACAATAAATGTATATAGACATACAAACGATCATATAAGTATATGGCAAATGTATGTGGTAATGCGGTCACCCAAATCAAAAGTAATTTCAAGCATGAAATTTTCAAAGATGGCGCAAAATGTGCAGCTTAAGAAACGAAAAAAAATCAAACGACACACAGATGATTTCCACGCCATCATCGACATCATCTGCCTCATCTACGACAGCTACATAAGTGGCAAACAAGTAAAAAAGAACAACAAGCAGTAATACTTAACTGCCGATATCTACAGTATGCCAACACACCTGGCTGCATATATACATAAATGCATTAATACAGTACTGGGCAAAATTTAAGCACCACCTTGGTAAATTTTTTTATATTCATTCGTAGTTGAGTAAAAGCTCTAAGAAGGGCTTGCGGTCAGTAGAGTAAACCAGAGGTCGCTGCGCTCAATAAAAGTGAAATAAGATTAAAAAAAGGCAAGAAAATGTATCCAAGTGAATTTAAAAATAAAATAAACCATGAAATTTATCAGATTTTCTTTTATTAAAGAAGAGGTATGGCGGGGCTGTAGGCTGGCTCATAAGGCCAGGTTATTCAAATTCTTAAGAGTATTCCTGATGACTGCAGAGCTCTTATAGAACTTTCCCCTAATCTTTAATTGCAGAAATTAGTGCAATTACTCCTTTTCGAGCGATGTGGCAAAAAATTTCGAATGTGTCAGAAAATATATAAGTTTTTAAACTTTATGACACAAGATAAATAAAAAACCGCGGCATGAAGACTTCTTGATCAAAACCTCAATTTAGAATTATTCTACAACCTTTTCTTATTAAGAAACCATTTAAATTTGGAAATTAGCGAAAGAGCAAATAGGAGAAAATGGAATTCGAAACATTCAGTTGACAACCAACAATAAATCTTCCATGCCGATAAATGGAAGCAGAGCCAGACCGGAATTCAATTAAACTCAATTCGACTGGAGTATCCCAAAATGGAGGACTGTGTGACTCTCTGCTGAATCTTAGTACAAGCCAAAGGATTCGCAGGAAGGAAGCCGTAGACACAGTCCAAAACAAGAGGCTTGATTCCTGAGTAACTTAAAGTAACTGGAGAATATTGGGAAGGCAATACAATGATCTGGCGTGACTTCTGCCAAAGAATTGGGTTAATTTAGAAAGTTAAAAGGAAAAATTATGAAAAATGCCAGCCAAAGAGACTGAAATGCCAGTTAAAGCAAAATTTAGGCTCAAACTAACAATTCTAAACTATGTAAAGTCGGGTTTCAAAATAATAGAAGAAATTTTCCTGAAGATTCAAACAAGACGTGAAGGTATAAAATTTGCCTGAAATGAGATATTGTAGGATATTATTTCTTATCTGAGGGAGAGTGGGGGAATCAAAAATAATGGGAATGCTTCTCACGCTGCGGCTCGAACTCCATTGCGGCCATTTTTTATTTGAGCCTGATAGCTCGTAAGCTTTGTTAGTGCATGTTAATGCCTGGAGGCTACTAATTCATTGAGCTCTGTGAGAGTTTTTGAGATTGAGAAGTCTCGTAATGAACCTTGATCTTTGGTGAAGAGCGATTTGTTGGAAGTTGCGGTATGATTCCAGGAGAGAAGGAAATTTAGCGCAATTCGCTTAAACAGTCCTCATTAATTGGATATTCTATTGGATTTGGGAATAAGTTTGTAGAGTTTTTACTAAAGACTTATATTTAAACAAAAAACAATGACTATATCAATAAGTTAATCAATCATATCATATATGAGCCGTTGCTGTTTACAACCTCTTTCTACCTATCGACCAAAATCGCCTGGTCTGCTGTCAAATAAGTTGTTGAGCCAGTTTTTAATAACCTCTTTGTTATCGAAGCTAACGCCCTTTTTATGGTTTGACAGGAAGCGGAAAAGATGGTAGTCGGCCGGTGGAAGGGCCCGAGAATACAGCGGATGCCAAACGACCTCCCATTCGAGCTCTTGGAGCGCGACGACATGTGCAATATGGGGCTTGGCGTGGTCGTGAAGGAATATGGTTTGACCATGTCGATTAGGAATTTTCAGTCGTAAAGCCTCATTTACGCGGTGTAGTTGTAGAGCTCCCTCTTGACCGTGGCATTCTTTTCAAGCATTTTCCAATGCACCCTGTCCTTCCAGTCCCACCAAACACATATCTTGATCTTCTTTGGATAAAGATCCGGCTTAACTCTCGGCTTTGGCATATCTCCTGGAGCCATCCACTCCTTTTTTAGCTTTATATTGATGTTTAGGCTCCATTTCTCTTCTCCCGTGACGATTCGGTACAAAAGCGCGGTTTATGACCGCATGTTGGTCGATGGCGGGCGAGATGCTGAGAAGCAATTTGGGTCGACTTTGTTCGATTTTTTTCGTTGAGCTCGGGAGGCACCCAGGCTCCTAAGTTTTCGGTGAATCCCATTGTATGAAGACGATTGAGAATCGTTTTATGATCGCAGTACATTTTCTTCGCCAATTCACGACTGGTTTGGTGACTGTTCTTCTTCAAAAGTCATTTGAGACGTTCTTCATCGAATTCAGAAGGCCTTCGGCTGCGGCACGTTTCATCGACGTCAAAGTCGCCATTTTTAAACATTGCAAACCATTCCCGTGCTGTAGACTTGCCTACGGCATCTACTCCATACACGTCACACATGTCCCGGGCTGCTTTGGCAGCTTTTTGACCTCGATGAACAGCAAAGAGGACCAGGTGTCGAAAATGTTGATTTTTGCCTCCTGGGTATTCCATTTCTAAGCCTCAAAACTAATAAAAAATTAAGTAAATCAAAAATACAGGTAACATAGTTTTGTGGAGCGTGAAGAGCTCTATCGAATGAATACTTACCCTTTGCCAAACAGGAAACAAGTAATTGTTTATTAAAATTAAATATAAAACGCTATGAACTTATTCCCCAACCCAATGCTTATGTAAGGCAAGTGCCATAGGAATAAAGGCTACGTTTCATCCATTAAACTTTTTTACTGAAAATCATTTTTCGATTTGGTTTCGTATCTATGAAACATCGAATTACACGAATTATGTATTCTAAAACACGTTTTTTTTTTCAGAAACAAAAACAACTATACGATATTCAAAATGTGTGCTTAAGTTTTGATTGACACTGTAAGAACTCACACACATGCATAAATACGTACAAACAAATAAAGCCACTGCCTTCAAATTCATCTCACCCTCCATAGCTCAAGCACATCTCTGCTCAGTGCCACCTCCAGCAAGCAGCCTCGCGACAATGTCTTTCACAGCGAATCAAATCGCATTGTAAGTGTACAACTTCCAATCAAAACTTAATTTGTGAACTGCGAAAGCTGCGCGAAAGGCAACAAACAAAGAAGAAGTTGCAACAACAAGAAAAATGTGCATCTACAGCAACAATGGCAATGCGCCCGCTCTGAACATGATACTGACAGCATCCATCTTCTGCTGCTTGTGAAACGACAACCACAGCCAAACAGCAACAACAGCAACAACAATTACTTCAACTGCATCTACAACATCAAATCTAAAATTACAAATTCAGCAAACGTACGCGAAATTATGCGAAATGTGTGTCTGTCTGTCAGTCTACCTGCTTGCCAGCCTGCCCGCCTGCGTGCCTACCTACTCCGTGTTTCATCGTTGATCTGCGCTGCATTTGTGTGATGAATGCTTTTGTCTGTCGGCAGATGTGTAGCTGTCGTCGTCGTCATCCTTCGATGAACTGCTTTGGCGGCTGTGTTGCCGACAAAACTTTTCATTCAATGGCATGTTGCTATTTTGCTGCCGTTATTATTGTTGTTGCTGCTATCTCGCGCTGCCATCTGCCGCTGTTGTGGCTGCTGCTCAAATTGGAAGAACCGCGCCTAAAGCAATGATTTTATTTTCATTTTTATTTTTTGAGTTTTGCAAAAAAAATTTACTTGTATTATATCTTTTTTTTCTATATACATATTTGAGAAACACAAAACGTTTTTCTTTTTAATTTTTATGTTATTTATGCATTTTTTCATATAATATTTTTTAATATTTTCCTGTGCCACATTTTGCTGCACTTGTGGCAGACTAACTTCATTGAGCAGCAAACGAACTTCCCGACAGCGCCGTTGATCGCAACTTCTACGTCAATTTGGTGTAAGCACACCAAGAAATACATGCCTACATACACATTCCCACACACACACACACAGCTGTAATAATCCAACTGGAATCTGCGATGTAGTTAACAGTACATATCTTGTTTTCAGCCTAGCGACCACTTCGCGAGGTGCATTTCGAAACGTGACCAGTACGCGCATAATAACTAATCAAACCGTTTGGCCTTTTCGATTAGACATCTTCTCGAAAGACCTTTTAATTCTGATTAAGACTTTAAATTCTAAAAAAACGATTGCATTAAATCCACAGTGGGGATGAATTCTCGATAAACGAGGGTTTAGAAGACTCAGATATAGCACCGAAAAAAGTCAGTTATTTTCTGCATATTCTCAAGACTCCAAAACAGGACCAGTTTTGGGGTCACGAGTAAAAATAGTTTGCTTTTCTTCATTTTTCCTTGTTCACTCCTCTCGGGAGCATAGGGCCTCGACAAGACTCTTCCATCGTACACGGTTCTGTGCTGTTGTTTCTGCGCCGTCCCATGAGATGTCGGCATCTGCTAGCTCGCACAATATCGACCTTCTCAAAGTGGTTTTGGTCGACCGCAACCCCTGCGCCTTTGCGGGTTCCATACTCGTAATGCTATCTGGTGGTTTTCTCAATGGGTGACCTATCCATCGCCACTTTCTGCCTTTGATTTGTCTAAGGATGGGTTCCTCGTTCGTTAATCTCCACAGTGCATCGTTACTGGTGGTGTTTGGCCAGAATATTCTGCAGATGATGCGGAGGCATTTGCTGATGAAGGATTGAAGAATCCATCAAAAATAGTGCGTTATGCAACTCTAAAGTCTTCAAAATAGAGTAAAAATAGTGAGTTATGTCGGACTTGATATTGGAATGAAGCTAATACATATAAATCCTCTGTGAACTCAAATAATCATATCTCATCAGTTAAGCGAACGGTGGAGTACTGTCGTGTCCACTAGTCTGTCCCAAATGATTTCCGCCTCTCTCCACCCCGTCTAAGACTAATTCCCTGTGCATCCTCCAAGCATCAATAAGCGCCTTCGATGGCATAAAATAACGGTATATGTAACCATCAAAAATAGCACGGCTTGCCAAAAGTGAGCCCCTTATAGGATATAACAATATTATTTTGCCTGCAAGTCTGTGGGGACGTGTGGTCTTAGAAAAGGGAAATTACACAACGTATTTCTGAGGAAAGCACAGATCAAATGGGGCACCATTTCTTCATGTGCTATTTCAAAAACCCTTTGGCCCCAGAACAACGAAGGGCTCAGAAAGTCCTGTGGTTCTAGGCCATTCAATTTCCAAACTCGTAGCTGTGTTTACCGATCATTGGACGATGGGGGCAAACGCAGAAAAGCTATTTTACCATGTAATCCCCATTGCAGAAACTTCGACAGCCTGGGGCAGTGCTTCAACCTTAATCCCATTAACCTTGTCCATTATATCAGCAGCTCTAGTTGAATGTACTTATAGACTTATATTATGCCCGTTGGAGGTCTCATAATGGTGTCAAAACTGCGAGACTGGAGACCAATGTCTCCAAGACCAAAGCCATGAGAGTTAACCATAATAAAGCAAGACATAGAATGGTTTATGGTTGGCCGGTGGAATTTGTCGAAATCTTTTGCTATCTCGGCTGCACTATTACCGCAGATGGCGAAGCAGATGAAGATGTGGACAGCAGGTTAAACCTAGCAGGGTCGGCTTTCGGATAAATGCATACAATATGGGCGAGCTTAAAAATCTCCTGGCGCTCTAAACTGCGATTATTCAGCTCATGTGCGAAGTCCAGATGGTTGTACAAAAGTTAAACATGACTGGTCTCTAACACCATCATACAGAGGCTACAACCTTTTGTCAACAAATACCTCCATCAACTGTAGAACATTCTGGCCGAACCCCATCATCAACGACGCGCTGTGGAGATCACCGAATCCTTTGGCAAATTAAACGCAGAAAGTGGTGAAGGATAGAAAACCATGTCATCACACGCAGATAGCTTCATGAGAATGACACTAGGCTGCAACTCTCAAGGGAGGAGAGGTCGCGCTCGGCCTAAGAATACTTGGACAAGGTCGATGTTGAACGATCTAACGGATGTTGGCAACACGTGGGACAGCGCCAGAATCGTGTACGATGGCGAGAAATTCTCACTTTCTCCTAAGTACGAGATGAAGACTCTAAGTTAAGGAAGTAAAGAGCGAACCCGTCTGATAGGCACATAGGTGCATTTTAACTCATGTTATAGAGTGCCTGTACCCCTATGCCCCAGTCCAAGAGCAGATATCAATAAAACTAAGGAGCATTGATGATTTCCCCTTCCTATTTTCCAAACAGCAGAATCGTGTTTTATTGCGAATCCAATATTTGCCAAGAATAGTTGCTTATTTAGCTTGAGAAGCCTCTTTGATCGCCTCAGAGCCACTCGAGGTTAGAAGAGCATGGCTGCGTTAAATGTGCTAGAGTACTGTGTTAGCCTGCCGAAAAGCAATCCACAGGCAACAAAATTCGCACACTCTACATTACGTGCTTAGCATGATATTAATTATGTGAATTATGACTTGACTATCGAAAGAAAGACTGGATTACTACAAATCTTCAGAATTTGAAGACGATTACCTCAGCCTGAATTAGGAAGCTCTAATTTAAAGTCATCGAGTGTTTATGTGAAGAAGCTTTCTATGCAACTTGGCATGAGCTACAAACCCCTTAATGAAATCACTGGTACTAAAGAACTGAACTGATGACATAAGAAAGCGATTTTCAGCTGGGTATATGAGCCCAATGGTGTATAGTAAAATTTAATAGCGCGTGTGTATGTATGCACTATATATGTGCTGTGAATGGAATTGTGAGACTCCTTGCAGAACCGTCATTCACTCATCCAGCATCAGTCCATCCACCCAATCATCAATGCATCCACTTGCGCTGTCGCGTTCATTCATTACGTTGTTGCAAAGGAATAATGGCGGTCTCGAAAACCAGTGTCAAGTAGTTGGAATAGCTGGCGAAAAAGAGTACAATATAAATATATAGAAGTATATATAAAAGATATGTATGTATGTATGTATGTATGTATGTATGTATGTACGTTTGTATGAAAAACATTTATTTGCTTGCAATAACAATATGGCTGTCATCAACAGGTAAGTGCAGCAGCAGCAACAGTCAATCAAATTTTAGCTCAAGTTGATTTCCTGTCCAAACGTAGCCATGCATTATTGTAGGAATCGGATAATTGCATACATAAGTACATGCTGGCATTACAATATACAGGGTGTAGGTATAGAGTGATTTTTGGAGATATGTTCTTCGATTTGGCTACACCGTTTCTAGTGATAGTGATAGCGCATTTTACGAGTTAGAAATGTTTTATGACGTTACAGCAATGATAGTAGGCCATCTTTGACCCGAGTTTCAGTGAATTATTATAACTAAAGAAACGTGGCGTGATACGACCTGTGCTTACATATGGCTGTGAACTATAAAGGGCTGGGACATGTGGCTAGAATACCAAGAGAGCGATCAACGAGAAAGACACTAGATCTTCGCCCAATTGGAGAAAGATAAAGGGGACGCCCGAGGAAAAGGTGGCTAGAAGATGTGAAAGCTGAACGTAGGAGAATTCGCGTGCGATATTTGTGGGAAGTGGATGTAAATCGAGATCGATGGCAAGAAGCTGTGAAGGAAGCAATGGTTCACCAAGGACTGTGACGCTAAGAAGAAGAAGAAGAAATGGACATAGTTTTGAAAATAATTTGCAGAATAGTTGCCAAGCAATACCTTTTTTAGAATAATGTGAAGTAAGAAGCACTTATTGCAAAATCGTAAATTTAACACTTTACCAAAAGCTTTTATTATTAAAATGTATTCATAATTTTTATTAATTGACATATCCTCTAACTAAAAATAAAAAGAAATTCTGTCGCTTGAAGATTTAAAAACAATTGTCATACTTACCAAAAAAACATATTTTTCTTAATAATCTTTCAAATCGATGATTAACTAAATAATAATGCGCTTAAGTATCTAGAACGGCTTTCTCGGTAATTTCTACGTATCAATGTATGCAAATTTAACAGACGCATTCCTTTCTTAGGAATGTGGCAGAGATGCCTCCATTTTCGTTGAGCGTCTTGAGCCTGTCCTAAAAGTAGAGGCTCCCACTGCTATATGTCACCTCCGATCGGCAGATGCTAATATTTTTATAAGTCAATTTTTTTTTGTGGCAAAAATTGCACTCCGAGTTTTTCACTGCGTCTTGATGTTATTCCACAAATGGAAAGAGCTACAGTTGTAAGCCGACTCTGAACAGCAGATAATTTCTATGAGAAGTTTGACTGAAATACACACCGAGGCTTGCCATTGCCCGCCGAGGAGCAAACGCTATTGGATCACTATTAGAAAAGCATTTTCTATCATTTAGTGTTGCAATGGAATAATAGTCACACACAATCCGCACACACTCGTGAAATAAAATATGAATTAAACAAATTTTCATCGTCAATGTGTGAAGTATGAAAATATCGACAGCCTATAATTTATTCAATTTACGCTTGGAAATTAGGTATCTAAGTAATATGCGCACATTCATAAATTTATGTAAGTATACACCCAATTTCTTCCATATTTGCAACAACGACAAGAATTGCCTTCCGGGCGACAATGGCTGACTCGCTGCCACAAATCCTGAACAGAAGCTAAGGCGGCGAAGCGGTTGCTGTTGCTATTACTACTTCTATTGCTATTAGTGCATTAGTTGTTATTGTTGTTTATCTTCTAGTTATTTTCGTTGTTGGTGTTGAAATTTCATTGCAGTTGTATTTCCTTTATGGCTGTTACTGCTGCTACTGCAGTAGTTAATTTTGCTGCTGCGGAAAATTTACTAACTTCCAATTGTAAGAAGTTGCTGTTGTTGCCTCGCCTCGTGTTCAAAATTTACAAGTACGCCAAAAAATACATCAGCCACTACAACAATGCTGGCTAAAATTGCAACAACTGCTGCTACAAGGTGCACGCTGGTATCCGCAAATCGGTATGTGTGAATTCAGAGTACGGCAGGTTCAATAGTAGATGGAAATAGAAAAGTTACAGGTTTGGCAGATCGCAAGTTCCACAATAAGATAAGTAAAAACTTGTAAGCGATTTTTAGAGAGAGTCGCTCAAAGAAAAGTGTTTATTAATAAGTAGGAAAATCGATTTAAGTCGATTTTTCTATGTCCTTCTATACCCAGATTTATATTCAAGGGATCTATAGTTGCAGTTGGATGAGTGGAATAAAAAATTTGAGCGAATGACTAAGCCGATAATCCTGGTAGCTTGTGCTTAAATACTGTTTTGTAATTTTAATTATAATTTTAAAATAAGCAATGGACATCTAGAACCTCTAGAAAGTATTGGACGGTTCTATGCTAATAGGCAAATATTGACCTGCTCGCCAACCTTAGAGAAAATTCTGAATGCGAAAATTTCTCTGAAAAGAGGGAAATCGCCTCGAAATGAGCGGTTAGCAGTTGAATGGTTTTAAATTTGAACAAATAATCGATTTTTTTGGGGAAACCGAAAGGTTACCTCCTATGTGGAAAGAATCCGTTATCGTGAAATTACCCCAGAAAGAGAATAAAAGGAAGAGCTGGAATTGGAGAAGAATATCTTTGATGCCCACAATAACAAAAGTTGCCAACAAAATTTTACTCAAACCCATGTATGAGCATCTAGATGGCTTAATAAGAAAAAATCAAGCAGGCTTTCGACCAGTTAGATCCTGTGTTCCATTTATATATGTAATACCCGTATTATTATTGAACAATCTGACGAGTTCAACTCATAGTTTTATCTAGCGCATGCTGACTATAAATAAGCATTCAATTCTTTGAACAAAAATAAAAATTGTATTTGGTGAATTCTTTGAATAAAAATTGTATTTGGTTGGCGCTAAGAGCTGAAATATTCTGTCCAAACACCATCAGTAACGACGCGCTGTGACGACGAACGAGGAACCCATCCTTAGGCAAATCAAACACAGAAAATGGCGGTGAATAGGTCACACATTGAGAAAGCCACCGGATAGCATCACAAGGATGGCACTGGACTGGAACCCGCAAGGGAGCAGAGGTCGCGGTCGACCAAAACACACTTTGAAAAAGTCGATGCTACGCGAACTAGCAAATGCCGACATCTCATGGGATGGTGCAAAAACAATAGCATAGAACCGTGTACGATGGAAAAGTCTTGTCGTGGCACTATGCTCCCGGGAGGAGTGAACAAGGGAAAAAATAACAAAGAGCTGGATGTGTTCCAGAAGCCATGTTCTTCATTGTGGGCAACTAATCGATCCCTTTGCTTGGCATAATGGTGTAAAACAAGGCTGCGCTCTTTCGCCTTTGTTATTCATAACTGTGTTGGATTTGATTTTTGAAGTACCCGACCAGCAACGGCTTGATATCAAATAGGGATTTAACAGAAAGCTAATTGAATTAGAATATGCGGATGATGTAGTAGTGTTGATTAACAGTTCTCAGGATATACAACAAAATTTAAATATCCCGACTGTGGAATCTAACAAAGCTGGCCTGACAACAATAAAACGAAAACAGTGAGAAAAAAAAATCGCTAAGTTAAAATTTCTAACATTTTTCAATCTCTTTCCATTAAATTTTTTTTTAATATACATTTCTCGAATTTCTCTATATTAATGCAAATTATGTTTATTTTGTCAAATAAAGGGGTTTCCAATTAGAGGTCCCGTAAAAGATCTATGATTTCATTGTTTGTGTGACACTTGTTTGAAAAAGACGTTGTCCAGATCAATACCATCCAATTCCGGCCATAAAAAATCATTAAACATTTCTCGATAGCGCAATCTATTCACCGTAACTGTTGCTCCCGCTTCATTTTCCACAAAGTAAGGTCCAATGACTCCGCCGGACCATAAACCGTACCAAACAGTTACACGGATAGAGAGGCTTTTCAACAACAACTCTTGTATTCTCTGAGCCTCAGTTCCCACAATTTTCCTTGTTAACGAAGCCACCGAGGTGGAAATGATCCTCATCACTTAAGATGAGTTTTCGATGGAATTCCGGATCATTTTCATGCATTTCAACGACCCAATCAGCAAAGACACGGCGTTGTTGATGATTGGCCGGCTTTAGTTCTTGTGTTAACTGGACTTTATAAGCCTTAGACCTAAATCTGTATGCAAAATACGGTGTAATGACGTTTGTGGAATGCCTAATTCCAAAGAACGACGAGGAATGTACAAACCTGGGTTTTCTGGGTGTTGACTTTCGTCTACAACAGCAATATTTTCAGCTGTTCTTGAGCGACGTGCACGGGTTTTATTCTTCACAACATTAACTCGAACGATAGACATGACAAACTGATTATGCTGCAGGGCAACGCCAGATCACACGTTGCTAAATTGGTTCAGAAATATTTTATGTATTATTTAATTGTTTAAATAATTCGTAACTTTGGCTAAGACGGCTAGTACGGAAACTTATTTCCATACCCAATATTATTAACTTTTTGTGCACTTTTCTCATAGAGAACACCGGCAATAAGAGGACAAATTTTTGAGTCACTAACTGTCTTCATCTTTCCTTTAATTTTTTCGTTTATGCAAAATACTATTTTTTAGAAAGAGTTTCTGCATGGGACTGGTCAAGTAGTAGTTACGATTTAACCCCTATCGAGAACTTTGAACATGTTATGAAAGCCCAGCTACGAAAAAAAAACACAGGACTTTCGCTTAGTTAGATTAGATCCTCTAGGAAGTATGGCAAGACAGTTTCGTAGCAGAAATATTGCCTATATTGAAAGGTTCAATATCAAAACCCATAAAAGGTAGATAAAAAACAATGAGGTTCTCCAAGAACTCGAATGCTGCTGTCTGACTTCCTCGAAAATTAGGCAATGCTACTTGGGTGCTCTCAGTTTTGTAAGGCTAGAATTTATGCCTGAACTGGAGGTTGAGCGACTTCTAAAATTCGCGAGCGGTACGCACATCTTGAGCGATGTATATTTTCGTTAAAAATGGGACTCTGATCTGATATCGCCAAAATGGTCTCTGCGTGGCTTCGGCCAACCAGTATAGCCTAACCTAACCTCACAAAAATTAGTTACAGCGGGTGTAGGATATTTTGCATTCTAACCATTTTACGTTTTCAAATGACTTTTCAATCCCTTGGCATGGGAACTTCAAAATATTTAGTATAAAAAAAATGTATGAGCAAAAAAAAGAAAAATTTTCAGTCCTCCACATTTGGCTAAAAAAATTTGTGAATTTTTAGTTAACTGCATTTCCGCCACTGTACATTTATTTTTTTTTAACCTTATCACCCAGCGCAAAAAGATACGAACATGAAAGTTTATGCTTGCCTCCAGTAAATAGTTGGCACTACAAAAACAAAAACTGTAATTACTTTTGCAAGCGTAAATTGCAACATGTTGCACAAATGTGCATTCAAAAGTGCAAACAACAAGTGCTCTAAACAACCAGACACTCCTAGAACTTGTGTGCGTAAAAAAGCGACGGCAAAAATTACTAATAATAAAATTTTCTATTTACATTTACACTTTTTAATATAAAAATTGCGCTAAAATGCATAAAATGGCCATTTGCCGCAATATGGCGCCGCTGATTGAGTGCAACGCCACGTCAGTTTATTTCTTTTTCGTTCATTTGTCCGGCTGTGCAACGGTACAGTTTAGTCTGCTATACTGCAAAAATAAGTGCTCTCACGTTCACCTACACCCCCATCCAACCCCACCTACAGCGTCATAAGTGTAATGCAATTTACAATTTTATTATATAAAATGTTTTTATGTTGCAACGTGCTACACTCATTTGTTGGTTGCAACAATGACACAAAGTCATTAAGTTGCCGAAGTACGAAAGTGCGTGTGTGCATGCGTGGCTCGGTGTGCTGGTGATGAAAGGCTGCGTTTTTGTTGGCAAACTTTTGCTATTGAGAATGAGCGTTTCAAACGGCACGAGTGGTGACCGTGCGTGTACATACATACATACATACGTATGAAGCTTGAATCAGAGTGTCCACCATGAATGTGGGCTCCGTTCGGTAATGGCGAATTTAATTTGAAGATTGTTTGAAAGACCGGAAAAGGAAAAACAGAAAAATGGTCACATGCACTGCAAGAAAATTTTGCATGAAATCAGTATAAGAAATAATTGACGACGGCGATTACTCCAGCCAGTAGCAGATTCAGCTGAGTGTGGCAAGGGTACCTCTATATGTAGGTCTGCTTGTGCGGCATAATGCAAATTTTCTAGCCTCGAACTTTATCTAGCGCCGAACTACTGAGGAAGGTTGAAATTTGAAAAGGTCGAGCCAAGGAGCACCGGGAGATTTGGTGGCTACTAAAACACTCAGGCTAAAACGCCCATTGTATTTAAAACTCTGGAAAGGGGGTAGATAGTCAAGGGGGGAAGGAGAAACGGATCAGAGAAAGAGATAGGAAAGAATATATACAGAGATAGAGATAGTTAGTCCTGTGAGAATTTTCCAGATTATTTGACAAATCTGTAAATATCCTCCAGTTTTAGAGAACGAATATTACTCATTCCCATGACATCGGAACCCAATACCCGTAGTCGCGCTCTAGCAAAGGCAGGACACTCACAGAGAAAGTGCTCAGTGCTATCCGCCTCCTCCAAGCAGGACAGGCATACCGGGTTCTCGATGATTCCAATGGTGGTCATATGCTGACCCCATGGGTTGTGTCCTGTAATGATGCTGACCATCAACCGAATATCTTTCCTTCTAAGTTTTAGTAGAAAGTTTGACAGTTTTCTGTTCGGACTTGTCACAAAACACTTTGCAGTTCTGCAGCGTTCTAGACCGGACCGACGTTCTTTATACAGATTCCCTACATAGGCGCTGATCTAATTCATGATTCCTGCTGAACTGATTCCGATTATTGGCTCCGGCCCTTGTGGGGGAATCGCTGATCCACGGTTGGCCAATTTATCGGCGATTTCGTTTCCTTGAACACCGGGATGTCCCGGAACCCACATAAGTACAAGCCTATTTTGTCTTGCGACAGAATTAAGCTTCTTCTTACATTCTCGAACAATCTTTGAGGTTGGCTTCGCGTTCTCCAGGGTCTTTAGTGCAGCCTGACTGTCACTAAAAACTCCTATCTGTTTCCCGCTCTATCTCCTCTCGATTATCCATTCGGCTACTTTAAGGATGGCAAAAACGTCCGTTTGGAAAACAGTTGCTAGGTAGGTTAACCAATCCGATGTGGCGACTGAAATCCGCAACAGGAAATGAAAATCGATCTGCCACACCCTGTGGAAGAGTGACGACAACATCGCTAAACAGGTGCTGCGATGGAACCTCTTCCAACAGACAGGATGAAATGTAGGTGGACCACGAACCACCTGGCGCCGTTCAACGGATTCGCAACTGAAGTCTTTGAATAAGACTCGGAATGAGCTTATTTGAGGTGTGCCTCTTAATATTGTCCCACAAATGGAGTTACTTACAGATTCAAAGCCGACTCTGAACGGGAAATGGTTTTTATGAGGAGCTTTTTCATGGTATAAATGCACTCGAAGGTTTGCCATTAGCTGCCAAGGGGCGACTGCTATAAAAAAAAACTTGTTCTCTCATTTTGGTGTTTCATGCACGGAGATGCGAACCTACACACTCGCGGGGGTATTGTATATATATAAATAAATCCTACGAACTAACATTCAGCTGCTCTTATTTGCAATGATTCAACTCTGTTTTCTTTATTTTGAATCTTACTGTTTTAATCAAAATGTCAGAAACATCTCAAAGGTGCCGCCCCACCAATGCTATGTGGGGCACATTCCCAACAATACTATAGCAATCCTCCCACCTCGGCTAAACTCTACCATGGGACCACAAAAGTATAACATCTGGGTAGAGTCGCTTTCATGTCCGAAGACACAGGTTCCTCTCCTGCAGACATAGGAGGGTTATACGTCGTCGTTAGTCCCAATTACACTAACTGTGTTCACGGGTGATTTTAAAGTAGAAGAAAGATTGGAAAAGTAGCAATAGCATTATATGCGGTAGTGGGTTCCGTCTTGTCTCTGTCCAATATTGTAGTGCGTGTTCCACTCAAAAGTCTGTGCTTATCGTCGGTTCGTCATAAACGATCCGCCTACTGCTCCTGCTGTAACTGTTGTTGAATCGCCTTACGTTTCCAATCAATAAGGCGGAGTCGCATACTGATTTTAGCTGTGAACTGGACTATCTCCCACTTACTGCTGGTTGCGTACATATTTCGAATGGGGGTGCTGCGGGATTGTTGATGAGCCAGGCCTTGCTCGCGAGTAGCTCGTTCCTCTCTGAACCGATCGCAATAAAAAATCACGTGTTTTGCGCTTTCGTCAGTATTCGGGCAGTTTGGACAAAAAGGCTGTCCGTGCCCGCTGAGCACCTGCGAAAGGTTATCACCTTGGTGTCTCTTCTGTTTGTGTCTGTGTGGTTTTTTTCTTAACCACTCATCAACATCAAATTAGTTTGTAGGTCCAATACCCGCTTTGTGACTGATCCCATCGCTGTTGCTACCGGCCAATTGTCAGCAATCGCTCAGCTGCTTTTTGCACTGGTGTGAGCCGTCCTCCTTGCACGTTATAGAGATGATTCATCTTATCTACCAAGAGGTCCAGAGGGAGCTTTCCAGCTATTACACATGATTCAACTTTTAGAGTACTAAGAGTGGGTATTGTTGTTATAGCAGTTTTACAAAACCCTACCTAGGTCCGGGCTGCACTTAGTGCCGTTCGTTAAGATCATCTAATAATAGCCATTTGAAACATATTATATCTTTCGCCGGTGTGTGCCCTAAGGAAGAGGGGCTTAATTAGGCTAGTCGGTTTGAACAGGTATGTGGAGAGGTGGCTTCTTCAAACATTTTTAACATATGTTTATTAAAGGATAGTCCATAAGTTTGGTTTAAACATATATTAATTTCTGAGACAGCTCTTTGCCGCTGGAAATCTTGGGCAGAAAATCAGTACCATATTTCCGCGAAACGAAACCGCTTTACGTTTGCACAAAGTTGGAAAATCTTGTAAACTTATTCCAAAAATCGAAGTTATGCAGCCCAAACAGTGCATTTATTAAAAAAAGTCATATTTCCTGACGAAGCGCATTTTCATCTCGCCGTCCATAATAACAAGTGCAACTGCCACATTTGGGAATCCGAAAGTCCGAACGCGGTCGTTGAGAAACACAAGAATTCTCAGAAAGTGACAGCTTGGTGCAGATTTTGGAGTGGTGGTACCATTGAAAATGCTGCTGGAAACACTACTTTGGTCAATGTGAGCGCCACAGAGCCATGATAAACGATTTTATATGGCCGGAAATTAAAAAGATCATCTTAGACAAACTTTGGTTTGAGCAGATTTGTGCGCCATGCTACACAGCTCGTGCTACCGTCGATCTTTTGCGCGCAAAGTTCGGTAGTCGTGTTATCAGGTGTATCGGTGTTATCAGTTGGCCGGAGCTATGATTTGACGCCGTTAGATTTTTTATGGTGGGGTGCCGTGAAGGACCGTTGTTATGCGAGAAATACATTAAGAAGAAGGTTCTTAAGGTTAATACCAAGCAAGCCATTCGTGAGATGGAGCCAAAAGCCATTACCAAAGTCTTGAAAATAATGGAAATCTCTTCCAAATAAAATTATAATATACTAAGAAAAACATTTTTTTTTGTTAATTTTTGGAATTTTCAAAAACATACCGTGATTTGGACCACCCTGTCTGTCAAAGTTTACCCTGTATTAGTTGTAGCTCAACATGTTACAATATGCGGATCGTATTTGAGGCCGCCGTAGCTGAATGGGGGTTGGTGCTTGACTACCACTCGGGAGTGCGTGGGTTCGAATCTCCTTGCGTGAAACAGCAAAATTATAGAAAAGTTTTCTCTACTAGCGGTCTTCCCCCGGTAGACATAGCTCCGGGTATATTTCTGCCATGAAAAAACCATCTGCCTCATAAAAACCCATCTGCCGCAATTGGCTTACAACGGTAGGTCCTTCCATTTGTTGAACAACATCAAGACGCAAACCACAAATAGCAGAAGGAGCTCGGCCAAAAGCCTAATGTGCTCCCCAATTATTATTATTATTTCTCTAATTGAGGAACTCTTACGCATGATAGTTCTTTGCGATAGGTGCGGGTTTGTTTCCGTTCTCTTTATTAATTCTTTATTCATTTATTTTTTAATGATGGAAATATTCTGGCATAATAGAGCTAGTTTAAAGTTCCGAACTTTTTCAAGTGTCTTTTCAATTTCCTGAAATACGGCGATGGCCTTTCGGAGCGCATTTTTTGTTAATCAGAAGAGAGAACTACATTACTTCAAAACAAGTTGGAAAGAGCGGAGGGAACTGGTTTTCACATGCATCAATTGTGTGATGGATAGCAGGAAATATTTTGTCTTGTCCTTGGTCACCACCACCACTAGTGTCATTAGCTTGTCTTCCTAGGTCAGCTCGGAAAAAATGTGGCCTTTGTCGGACTTACTGTGACACTCTTTACTTGATGATTATTAATCTTGACCTCTTTTATGTTCAGATCTATTCGTTACACTTCATTACGCAGATTAAAAAAGTAGAACAAACTCCCGATATCTAGGAAAAACGTCGGAATTGTATGCTCTTAAAAATAAAATGGAGCCCTGACGATTTAGTGCTACAGCTGAGAGAATATTTTCCAGAATTTCACGATGTGGTTGGGAGTCAACCGCTCTCAAACTTCGTTTGGTGTCAAAAAGAGCCAAGTAAACGCGAGGCATCTTTACCTTTCGAATTATCAAGTACTGACTGTCTTACAGTGCACTCATTTGCATACAACTACACAGTTTATGCTTCTACACTCCGCGCAAATACTCGACGCCGACCATGAATCCGCTTTAACTAGACCAACGGTGGCACCACAGCAGTGCTGGTGTGGCTGACTAACTGAATTGAGGTCCACCGAGAAGCGAAATGACGCGACAAGTGCAATTTGTGCACAACAACATGCAATGCCACAGTGAAAGCTATGGTGAAGTATGTTGTGATATGCCACCGCACCACCTATGCAAATGCATGCACTGCTATCCCATTGCCGGCCAACTCTGCATGCGTATGTATGCAACCATTTGAGCGCGGCAGGCTCAGCGAGCGGTGATGACGATGTCATTGACAAGACCCACAGCGACGACATAGAGAAATAGCAAAGGTGGGCCTGAATGGGCCATTTTTTGGACAGCTCACTCACCCAGCCATGCAACCGTGCATTGGGACGTGCACAAATATGGCGTCCCGAAAATGAATGAAATAAAAAGAAAAAAATAATACAAAAATAAATATAAAAAATGCTAAAATTTCGCGCGCTCTACTCGTCTACCTTGGAACTAAGTGTGTAAGTACATATATTTAGAAGGGGGCATCGCTTCTGACCGCCATTCTGTTTCCCCACCACAAGCGCCGACTGCAAATACGACGATTGCAAGTGCGCACAAATATACGCCAATTATGTTGTAGAGCCCGGCAAAGTAATTACTGCGATCATAAAATGATATTATTTAAATGGAACCGGGAAGGTGCGGCTACTGGTTTGCGCAGTGGGGAAAAGGAAGACAAACTTTAGTGCTTTAGCTTATCCCAGGTGACTTGATGGTTGGCTATCGCTCGAATGCCGCACGTAAACAAATTTGCAAAACCATGTTTATATGTATGTATGTAGAAGCATAAGTAAGTATGTATTTGTAAAAGTTTGTTTTTTAGAGATGAGTGTACATGAGTTTCTAAAAGTATATATTCTAAGCACCAAGCGGTAAGGAGCGGCATGAGCAGTGGTTCCTCTGGCACAGGGGAGTTGTCGCTAATAGCTACTATAGTCAAAAGCCGCTAGAAATATGTCTGCCATTTCAATCGTTCTCCACATTTATATCGCTTTTGTTCTCATACTTCGGTATTTATTATTGTACGCTTTAACAATGCAGATTCTGGATGTTTATATATTCAACAACATCTGCATTCTACTCATATCTCCAAATGGATGAAAAACTCAGAAGAAGAACTATTACAAGCATAATCGCTGGAATATTTTACTACTTATCCTTGAAACCTAGGTAATTCTGTTGACAACACAAGTGCATGGCTATCAAAGGAGAAACAACTTTAGGTTCCAGGAGGTTCCGTAATCACGCAAATGATGGTCACTTGGCTTCAACTCATGCAAGAGCTGTATTTTACAGGCGCGTAAGCCCACCATCAACCAACTGATTGAATTTTAAAATTTCAAATATTCACAATACGCCAAATCTTGGAAAAGACCCATGAAAGGAGTATTGACACACATCATCTTTTTGTTGACCTCAAAGCTGCATTCGACAGTACGAAAAGGAGTAACTTATAGGTCGCGATATCTGAATTTGGTATCTCCACAAAACTCAATACCAGCAGCGCCATCAGAACTGGGAAGAACCTCTCCGAGCCGTTTGGGTGACTCGCTGTCGTGCGACTTCTTTAACCTGATGTTGGAAAAGATCGTTCGAGACGCAGAACTTAATCGCTCAGACACAATTTTTTATAAGAGATTGTCTCTTGCCAACAAGTGCTTCTTGGGAGTAAGTAGGCAGTTGAGTAGTAAAGACTTCTCTCGATGAATAAAATTAACACTCTCATCATGCCTGCCGTATCGTATGCCGCAGAAGCTTTAACGATGACAATATCCGATGAGGCGTCCCATGGAGTGTTTGAAAGAAAGATTCTGCGGAAGATTTTTGCACCTATGCACGTTAACAACGGCGAGTATCGCAGGCGATGAAACAATGAAGTGTGTGAGCTTTACGACGACATAGACTTAGTGTAGCTCATAAAGATCCAGCAGGTACGTTGGCTGGGTCATGTCGACCGAAGGGGTATAAACGTATAAAAATAAAATGTGGTTGATGGTAGCAGAGGAAGAGGAGGGTCTCCTGTTATGTCCAACTGCCGCCGGTTGACATGAGAAAGAAACGACTGGCGCGCTTTGTTAAACTCAGCCAAAATCGCGTTAGCGGTTATCGCGCCAATCAAGAAGAAGTAGAAGTCTACAACTTTGTGTACAGTTGAGAATGACAAAAACCGACATTTTAGCGCCCTCTTCCACACTTCGCTCTATGAACTTCGCGAACATTTTTTTTTTTTCAAAGTAAATTTCCACAATTTCAAAGCGGTGTTCTGACGTTAATCAATTCATGATGACTTGCCAAGCCCTACTGAAGAAAAATGTGAGCTTAGTTTGTTATTCTCAGCTGTCAAACCACAGTTATTAATATCCATAGTTCTCATCCAGCTAAAAAAACATCCGGTACTTGGTACATCCAAAACCAAAGGGGTGCCGTCTATAATATACCTACATGCGTTCTAGCTACCCTCTTTGCGGAGAACATTGAGAATCTCTCGTACCAATAAAAACCACTTTACATTAGTTCCCCATCACGTCCGTCACATTGCGTGGCACAAAATCTTACACAATGACAAAATTCTAAGAGTTGGTCTTTGGAATGTTTGAGAGAAGGCTTTTGCTGGAGAAAGTGAGATTTCTGGCGAGAGCAACGGCGGATAACGAATATTGTGCATCACAAAAGATGGCGCAATATCAATAGGCGCAAAATTAGTCACCCAGCTGCAGTATACAAACTAACAATCTATCACTCAAAATCATTTTTTTTTTTAATTTATTAAAGAATGTATTTTAAATTCGTGAGTAATTTTGCCTTGTTCTTGTAGCTCAAGTATATATTTGTGGTCAGAAGTTCATTTCCTGAAACCAACCCACGGCTGAGCTTCTAATTGAATTGTCGACTCATTCGAACTCCTTTGGATCGACCGTTTTCATAATAAGTTTCTAAAACTTTTAAAATTTTTTCTACTCGACAAATACTAAAGATGACATAAAGAAGGTCTAGAAATTATTTACTACTGACACTACTGACGTCTTTTTCGAAAGACCCTTATAACCCATGCTTTTAAAACACACGTTATTCGAAAAGTAGGGTGACTTTTTATTTTTCTCGAGAATTATTTATTTACTCTTCAGTAGCCGTCCTCTTGAACATATTCCTCCGCAGATATTCCTTATGATCAGAAAGTACCGGAAATGTTAAATTTAAACAAACCGCGGACCTGGGAAGAAGGCCATCCCTTCGTCGACCTACCAGGTGTGCATGGAGGACTGGTTTAAACGTTGGCACATTTGTGTTGCTTCAGACAGGTCATATTTTGAAGGAGATAAAATAAATTTGCCTGATATTTAACTCTGTTTTGTTTTCTTTAAACATTTCCAGTACTTTGAGATCATAGGGTAGCACACTTGTGCCAACCCTTTTGCCAATCGTCGAACTCTTTCCGGCCAATAAATCACATAGGTGTGTTCTGAGCTTTTCCAACGATACGTCCTTTATCTCCACAATTGTGGCAAATTTCATTTTGCCACAGGTACTTTCTGTTTTGGCTAGAAGAAGACGTCGCAAAGGGCCAAATACGTACTCACTGGTTTACGTACTCAGAAGAATTGACCCCTTACCAAAAAATTTAAATATTTTTATCAATTTTTTTCGATAGCAGAGCATCACCGAGCACATCACAACACGTCAAATCATTGCATCTGGCAAAAACATACAAAATATGTCATAGTTGAAACACAAAAACAAAAAGAATAAATAAGAAAAACGAACATACGTGCTCGCCAAACTTTTTAAGCACACCTCGTATATTTATAATAAATTTTTGGTAACACACATACATATGTACGTATGTAGGTAGTTTCATGCGCAAGTAAATATGCATTTATGGCTGTTAGTTAGTTGGTTGCCGCTTGCTCGCAAGTTAATTACTTTTTTAGTACTGCTAGTGTTACGACTATGTGACTGTCGCTCTGTGTCCGGTACCCTTAGCCACTCTGCAGGCTTCGAGTTGGCAATTTCGCCTTAGCGGCCACCAACTGGCCATTTGCATTTGAAAATTAATGGCGCTAGCTCTAGCGAATATATAGTAATTTCTTATTGGTACGTAGACGAGCATTCATACATACAGAATTGTGGTTGTTGCACCTTCCTTTTTCTACCTGTGGCACGGGTGGCGCTTTCAGTTATCATACTTATGCGGATGTTTATGTATGCACATTAGGGTGGAAGCTATTTATGAAATTCTTGGTTATTTAAATAGTGGTAAATATTTATATTTATTAAGTATAAAAAAATATGAGGACATTCGGCAAAAAATGGGTACTGAAACCGTATATAAACCACTCGGTGTACGATCATCAGACCCACTCTGACTTATGCAGCTTTTGTGTGGTGGGGAGCAGCGCAGACACAATCCAATCTAATGAATTTCGTAAAAGCCCAATGGTTGGCTTGTGAAGGAATAACAGGTGCGCTCCAGTCGACGCCTCAGGTGGCGTTGGAAGTAGTCCTACATATTCCTCCCATTGATATATGATATTTGTTAAAGGTATAGTGGCCTAATCTGCCTCTAGGATCGAAACAGACTATCTGTTTCCCAAGATATATCTGAACAAAGACTGTTAAACACGAATACCCGACAGAAAGGATTGACAGACCAGAGTCAAATCAGATGCTGGTGGTCATCTTATATATACTGATGGATCAAAGATGGGCAAGGGCACTGGATCAGGAGTTTACTCGGAACAATTAGCCTTAATTTGCTCTTTTAGACTCCCAATCCGGTGTAGAAGACACCAAGCTGAGATCTACGCTATAAACCAAGAAGCAAAAACGATAATACTAACCATTCGGAATCCAGAGAGAACGTTGATTCGAATCTCGGTGAAAAACCAAAATGAAAAAAAAGTTTTTTCTAATAACGGTCGCCCCTCGGTAGGCAATGGCAAACCTCCGAGTGTATTTCTGTCATGGGAAAACTCCTCATAGAAAATATCTGCCGTTCGGAGTCGGCTTGAAACTGTAGGTCCCTCCATTTGTGGAACAACATCAAGACGCACACTGGGCACTGGCCTTAGCGCAGAGCAACTCAAATTATGTTAATAATGCAGGCGGTCGGTGGCGATTATTTTTTACAAAATGTTTCACTGGAGGGACTACTACAGTTACCTTTTTCAATAAGATCTAAGAAACTTACTTAGTGGATGGAAATCAAATGCAGATATCACAATGGGTCTTAGGACCACCGAGTGTCTTGTCTTAGACAAGCAGAACTTAAAGAAAAAATTTACTTTTAAGACCTTCCTTTATTTGCCAAAGAACTTTACAATCAATGCGTTTGATCTGCCTAAATTCCACTCACGGTCAGAATCGTCAGGTAAATAACGATTTTAAGGTATTTTAAAATTCGAAGTAAATCAAGGAATCAGTGAAATGGACTACGTATACGACGCAGCAAGTACGTACAGTTGTCTGATAATATATTGGACTCTCACTTTTTCACTACACCCGCGGATGTGGCTGGTTTAAATATCACGCACCAAGTGAATTTTATCAGCAGCTTGAAGCTGGTAATACAAATGTAATTAGCCGCCGTTTGGTCATCATTCTCCAATCCAAAGTCCTTTCTTCTCTTTTTCCCCCTTTTTGGTACTTTTCCCTCTGTTTTTCCTCTGGATGGCATCGCGAGAAATATACATGTTCTCAGAGAAGTATTTCAAGCACTCCGATTAAAAGCAAAATTCTTCAGATTAAAAATCAACGAAAACAAGACGAAACATCTCGCAAGACTTAACATGTTGATTCGACCAGTTGCAATAAATGGATGCGAAACGTGCATATTGAAAGCGGATACTATTAAATAATTAAGCCTATTGGAGAGAGGAGTACTGGGTCCAGTACGAGAAGAACATGGGCTCTATCGCATGAGATAGTGAGCTAGAGGAATTCCTACAAGAGGAAAAGTTGTGTGGTTTGCCAAATCGCATCGCATCCGATGGCTAGGACACGTTTTCAGAATGCTAGATGAAAGAATACCTTCTAGAGGCTCGCATGCTTGGTGAAAAACGAAGAGGTCGGCCCCGGAAGCGATGGTTGGACGACGTTAAGGACAATCTAAGAAGCAGAAGCGGATGCTTACAAAGAATAGTAATGCTATGAATGATGATGATGATGACGATGACATCACAATGGACGAATTTTTGATGCTTTGCCCAAGTGGGCCCGTTGTGTGCGCAGCCAGTTATCCTCACCCAATCTTGGCTTCGCTGGAACGGTATTTTACACTGGTTTGCTGTACGTAATTGAATATAAAACCAAAATCTATGGGAATCCATTACGAAACTACCAAAAATTACCGAGTGAAACCTAAATTATTATTGAAAAAAAGTGATACACCAGATTTTATTTTTTTTATGTGTTTCGAAAGCAAACAAAAAAAATGTTACCAAAAAGCTTTCCTCAAACTTGAGTCCCTAGTCGGAACCTATGAATTTCTCCGACGAAGTTCAATTTTCTTATTCAGTATAGTATTTTTTTTTCTTTTTTGAATATCCCAATATTTCTAGAGGGTGTCCCGCAAAAAATTTAATATCTTTACCCCCGGTAGAAACTTTAGCCAGCCTAATGTGCATGTATCTGTATGCAGCTCCTGGCTCACATGCAAGTCAAATGCATTTTACATTTATATGCAAATTTATCGTTTGCATGCGAGTAACTTCACAATTTGGTGGTTGCATTGGCGGTTGTTTTGCTTCATATTTTTTTAAATTTATAATAAATATGCGTATGTTCGTTCATTCATATATGGAAGTGACGGGCCAAGAGCGACCAATGGGATCTTGGCACTTTTATTGAGTTTGAAAGTGCATAAAAAATGAGTCCCCAAGGCAGTCAGCAGCGGCAAAAATGGAGTCGAAAGCAAGCTTAAATATTCAAAAAGTTATTATTTCAAATAAAAAATGGCTGCCAGGCAGTAACACTTGAAATTAATAGCGCCATAATATTTATAAGCTGGTGCCAGGTACAGACGACGCCCATCTTTGCACAAATTCTACTACGACTACTTCATATTAGTTACCAAACTCAGCAGGCAACAAGCCAAGTCCAAAATATTTAATGGGTTTCTTGTTGTAAATATAATTGAAAAAATTTATCAAATACAGATCAAAAAAAAGTTCGCATTAGTTTAGTTTAAGTGAAATGGCTGTCGACGCCCCTAGGCCTGTTAGAGGCCCCTTGTGATACCACCAAGCTCTCTTCTAAACCATTGTGTGGCCTTTAAAAAGCTGGCTATAGTAGCTAGTTTGAGATTCACGACATCCGCAATTTTGCCCAATTTCATTAGTCTTCTACACAGAGCTATCCTCGACTCTCTCTTCCTCTTCTGTGTACTGGCAGCTTCTAATATATGTAGTAATTTAATGGTGCCCCTAATCTACTAGCATATCTGCCAATTAGACAGTGTCTAGATAAGATACTTCTACGATTGATAGATCCTTCCTACTTAATTTAAGCAGACTCTTAGGGCGGTCCACGTTCCATTCGGGCCACGTTTGCCTACAGATAGTAAACTTTTTCAGTGGTGGTGTGTCTGCCTATTAAAAGTTTACACGTTGCCAAGAGCATGGGTATGTCCACCTTGTCTTGGCTAGTTTGGAGTGACGAGCCCAATCTAGCTAACTTATCTGCCTTACAGTTGCCTTCAATGTTACTATGTCATGGCACCCGTATTCGATTAACAGAGAAATACTGTGTAAGTATTTTTAAGAATTTGTAACTCTGCTCGTCTTAGACGAATGTTTACATGGTACGAGCGACTTCAGAGTTGTCTGACTATCGGAGTAAATGAAGATTTCTCTAACTGTGACTACGCTTTTATTTAACACTAGCAAACCCGGCCCCCTTCGCTGGGCACACTAAAATAGAATAGATATGGTTTAGAACAGAAAATATATGGTTTTCATATTATTTATTTCTTTATTCTTTATTCAAGCGCTTTGGCATAAAAAATATTTTTTGTTTTTCTATTTATTTTTGAGTAAATATAAAATATAAATTGAAAATCAGGAAAAAAGAAGATTGTTTTTCAATTTCAAATCAACGCATATGAATAAACAATCGTCTTTTTTCCTGATCATCCATGAATTTTTCGTTTCAATTTATAAGTTTTATTAAGCATTGGAGCTTTTTTAACCATTATCCATTTATATTTTTCAAAAAAAAAAACGAAAAAAAATTGTTTTTTCCACGAACACATAATTTCATTCGGATTTCACATTAAATTCTCAAATTTCGTAAGAAATTATTCACTGTTCCAAAATCCACTCCAAAAAACTTCACAAACAATTTTTACATGTTGCACTTACGTTTTTTCCTTATGGCATCCAAATCAGAAAGAAATATTGACACATTGTAACTCACACTGTCAATTTGACAGTTCAGTTCCGCCCCAAGCGTTAAAAAAGTAAGCGACATTACGGCTGGCTCAAAAGAACGTTGTACCCGTTGCCACTGCACAGTGGTCCCGCTGCGTAGGAAGAGCGGTCATAGGAACTTTTGGCGTGATAAATGACTTTTTAGTACGTTTTTAAGTTGATAAACGTTTTTATTTGTTAAAAAACATTAAGACATATAAAAAGTAATATATATATAATAAGAATATATATAAGATATAATAATAATAATATATAATAAAGTAATATATAATTAATATAAAAAGTCAAAGGAAAATTAGGTACACACATTTTTTACATAAAATTTTTTTGTTCCGTTTAAGGTTTTGCATAAATCTTAAATTATAAACAGTAATAGAAAAAACATTAAATTCCGAAAGGATGAGTTAACTTATTCTTATTTATGAACATAATAAAATATTCACTTTCCAAAAAGTTAATGTACTTAGAAATACAAAACTTTTAACTCAGTAAATCTAACACTTCTCTTGACATCATAGATTTCTTTTTACATGGTAATTTTCGTAGACTAGATATAAATGGATCGGAATTAAGAAGAAGCCTGTGTAAAAGATCCGTGTTAGTTACAGTTCTTGAGTGCTTTCTGGTATTGTCACGTCTGAATTGTTTCACTAATTTATTACATGATTCAGCTGCCTCCTCTGATAATTCTCCAATTGATAATAAACAATGATCGATTACCTCCGACCCATGAATGAGCACTTTATGAACTGATGCAGGTAAATTATACCATGAATATTTACTAACTAGAATTTTAGCAGTGTCTAGTGCGTATATTTTGAATTTATTCGAATTAATTTTAAAACCAGATGAAAAACATTGTAGGAGATAACTACATCTGTCTATAACGTGTTTGTCTATTCCTGTGATTTCGGATGATATGGTTGAATGGAGGAAAAATTTTCGTGCTGTATTTCCATCATTAGAGGTGCCACCTCCTCCACTTCGCGGTTTGTCAACTATCAAACCTAATTGTTCTCTAAACTCCCTCTGAACGAATTCCTTTCTCTTAGCTAAAAGTGCTTTTTCCTCAGATGAACGTGCTTGCCACCTTTTAAATTCGATTCTATAAGAAACATGAATAAAGTATTCAAAAAATCTAATAATCGAATAATCTGATAAACCAAATTCAAATCTACTGGAGTTTACTTGTTTGTTTCTACACTTTTCTACGTCATTCATTTCTGTAGGTGTCGCACCACAAATCTAACATTTACTCGTAGATGAGTCACATAGGTACAGATTAGACCCTATATCAAGCGCAGTCGCAGGTCATCGCAGCTGGAAACTATTTTTCCTTAAAGAGGACATATGTAAGAATATTTTAATGTATGTTTCATTTGTGCGAACTCGTGCGAACTTAGTTAAAACTTTACAAACTTCTTATAAAACAAAAAAAATGGGAAATTTTAAAGTACGTATTTCGTACGGTCTGAAAACCCATCAAATAATAATTAAAAAAGATAAGAAAACATTCAACATGTTTTACATACCTTCAACTTGAATTTTTATTGTACAACAGGTCATAAACACAGTAATTCTTAGAAAAATAACACTTCCCGGAACTGCGTAAGTACGGAGCGGAGACCACGCTAACTATCACTTTTCGAATTCTCTTACTTTGGAGGCACAATTATAAGTGAAGTGTTTGTGCAGTTGAAATTTCTTTTATACTCTAAGATACTATGACTAATGAACTAACATTTAGCTAAATATTGTTGCATAATTTTAACATGACTATTTTCATCCAATGTCCTATGGCGGAACCACTGTGCACTGCTCCGAATTACAACCAAACTTTACGAAACCCATTTTCAATACTTACTTAACAATGTGCATAAGTTTGGTTTAATTCGGTGCAAAGACACGGCGGGTCCACGTTTTGGCATATATTTCGAGACCCTAGTCATCAATAGGTATGAAAATTACCCCGTATTAAAGCACTTATCAACAGCTTTCATTTGATACCCATATTGTACATATACAACCAAAGGTTACCCGGGTCCACGTTTTGACCTATATCTCGAGACCCCAGTCACGGAGCGGCATGAAAAATACTCTGTACTAAAGCATTCACCAACAGCTTCAATTTGATATCCATATTGTACAAACACATTCTAGGGTCCACGTTTTAGTCTCTATCTCGAGACCCTAGTCACGGAGCGGCATGAAAGATACTCTGTACTAAAGCATTCACCAACAGCTTCCATTTGATACCCATATTGTACATACACATCCGAAGGTTACCCGGGTCCACGTTTTGACCTATATCTCGAGCCCTATTTCCAAAATAAAATATGATCCATGTTACTCGTGGATGATGTAGCTTTCGAATGGTGAAAGAATTTTTAAAATCGGTCCAGTAGTTTTTGAGCCTATTCGTTACAAACAAACAAACAAAGTTTTCCTCTTTATAATATTAGTATAGACTAAAAGCTTTTTTGGAGAATGCAAAGACTTCGGAAGAAATCAAGGCTATATTGGTGTTTATACATTCAGAATATACACCACCTCGTACTTGATTATTGAGTTTTAAGCCATCAGTATAGGTACTGGCCGGTTTTCATTACTTAATACTCCATTTTCGCAGTCCTCTCTGGATGGAAAATTGGTTGTATTAGGCCTGCCTAGGTATGTATTCACCAAGTCACAAAAGTCAGGGTGTTAGGATTAGTTTAAGTTCAGGTAAAATCATCAGCCGAATGTGCTTTTCCAGGAATGTCTTTGTCTCCCTGCGATCTAAAAATTGTTTACTATACTCATCCGATGACTACAGTACTCACGAAAGACTACAGTACCTCTTTAATTATTTGAAAATACCTTAAATTACGTTAAATGGGTTCCCCGTAATAGGGTACATTTCGGAGGAGAAAAAAATAGGGAGTATTTGAATAAAGCGATAAAATATTATATATATAAAATAAACAAATAAGTATTACGTTTCGGGGAAATTATGATTGAAAATGATTGTTGTAATATTTTATAAAAAATGCCTTCTTAATTACATTTATACTTTCCCAGAAAAAAAAAACAACTCAAATCCATTTCTTATGGCCAATACGATATTTTCACAAGCCTGCCAGAGGAAAAACCGTACGTCGAAGGATACTGGACAGCCAACAAAATGCTTTGTTCAGCCCTTATAAAAGGACTTAGCGCAGATGAACTAATTGGAGTTTTTTTTCTGTCTCCAGGTAACTTTATAGCGAAATATTCTAATACCACGGAAAGATAAGTTCAGAGTTTCCCGATTAATATTCATTGCACAATCAGTCAGCCTAAAGGGGCCCATAGACCACGCCAACTTGCTGACGCCATCAAGTGATTATGCTTTTAGTGTGATTTTACCAGCTGCTGGTGCAATAAGAAAACGACTTTGATAGTTTTTTGATTGTATTGGCATTTTGGTATTGTATATTGTGGATTTACATAGTTCAAGAAGTTTAAAAGAATTTTTCGAATTATGCAAGTCGTCGCTGTTTTTGTGGAAGACTAAAAGTTCTGATTATTGTATTCAGAACCATCTTCTCCGGTCATTTTTTGTAAAGGGAGGCGTATTGCATGGACAAATTGGTATGGTACGTGCAAATACTAACTCAAATCTATTTCTTACTATCAGTACGATCTGCTCAAGCATGGCAGAGGAAAAAGACGTGCGTCGACGAATACAGAAGCAGCAAAAAAAATCTCTACTCAGCCATTAAAAAGGGCTTAGCACAGATGAACTGAGCTTGATGGTGCATTAACTGGTGTGATTCATGAACCCTTTAAGGCCATGAGCGCCACTTGATACTAAGAAAAAATTTTTTTGTGTATCACTTTAAAGCGTATGAAAGGCTTTCGCCAATTTTTCCTTCCAACTCTGAAGCATTCGCGAAGAAATCACTGGGACTTGTTTCAAGGTGACGTAACCAGTCCACTCCATTGAAGGGATGTGGGGAGCGATTCGATATAATTCAACTTTGTATGCGCTCGTAGGACTACGGTTAGGTGAGGTAGTGCTGGCTGATCTGTAAACAAAAGATCTCACTTCGACTTCTATGTTCCATTGTGTTGAAAGTGCTATGAGTTTGGAGTCGAATTATTATTCTATGTAAATTTTACTGCACGTCTTCGCGAATTTTAACAAGCCATACAGCCTCTTGCCAGCAATATTCTTAAAGGATAAAAATTATGTTGATCCTAGCCACGTTTGTCGAGTTCTACAAAGAGCAGGGCAGTGGCAAAGTAGGCATGCCAAAGCACCCCTAACATCGCTCTAGACCAGTGTTTCCCAACGTGGGGCCCACGCCCCAGAGGGGGCAATTTGATAGTTAAGGGGGGCAATTTTAAAATGGACTCGACACGACTTTAACCCTTTCGCTTTGGGTTATTTAAATGCAATCTTCCTGTGCGCCTGGTAATGAAGCGTTTTCTATAGAGGATTTTGATTCAGTTGAAGGGATTCAACAAAGTTTTACAGACACCAGACAGACAGACATACATATGTATATAATTTTGGATGATTTGGAAAAATTCAAACATATAGGTCATATTAAAAAGCTACCTAACATTATTTGCTTCTAATCACCAACAAATTCTTATCGACTGCTGCTAAATTTACATAATTCAGCCCCTCACTGTTAATTTTTGTTGAAAAATGTGTCTATGGTGAAATTGTCTTCGCGAGACGAGTACCCCTCGAAATTCCATACGTTCCTGTCATTGAGACTTCTCTATACATTAACGTTCTCTGCGCATCATAACACGATCAGTAATATAGTCGACATCGTTCGCTCAAGATACACAACCAGTTTTCAATATATAAAAGTATTTAAGTTGTTATGTTCTAAATAAAATTATATAATTATTATTTAGTTATTGTTATTTTAACACCCACCAACAACAATATTGTATAGATATAATTGGTAAGTATTTCATTTTATTTATATTTATTTTAATTTTAGAAGCATTTAACTTTCCAGAAATTTTTGTCAAGTGAAAAAAATATCGGTAATCGTATTATATACATTTAAATAAATATGTTTCTTTGCGTCATACGTTTACTCTGTCATATTGAATTAATTTTAACACATATTTTATTATATTGTTTTTTAATTGATTTTTTTTAGCCCATAATAAAATGAGTGGAACAAACAAGAAACAAACTCGTCAATATTCGGAGGAATATTTAAAATTTGGGTTCATACCCGCTGTTCACGGTGAGCGGATGCCGTTTTGTCTTTTATGCCAGCAATGCTTGACCAACGAATCAATGAAACGAGGTCGTCTTGAGGCGCATTTGAAGGCGAAACATAGTGCTCATATAAATTCAGATTTGAGTTACTTTAAAACTTTAAAAGAAAAGTTTGAAAAATGAACAACATTACAGTCTCTATTTACTGCTCGTTCTTTAACAAATAATCGTCTTTCTGAGGCTAGTTATCAAATTTCTTTATTAATCGCTAAAACCTGAAAAAATCACACTATAGGAGAGAATTTGATAAAACCGTCAATATCAGCATTTCTTAAAACGGTTCTGGAAAAAGATGACAAAGATGTAAAAGCTATGCCACTCAGTAACAATACTGTTAGCAGAAGAATAGACGAAATGAATGAAGATATTGAAAAACAACTTGTTGAAAAGCTGAAAACAAGAAATTTCTCAGTACAAACGGATGAATCAACTTTGAGAGACAGTGAGACAGTATTGATAACCTATGTAAGATATATTGATGAAGGGCATTTTACTGAAGAAATGTTGTTCTGTAAAAGATTAGAAAGCACCACTACCTCCAAAGATATATATAACTAGCAAACCCGGCCCCCTTCGCTGGGCACACTAAAATAGAATAGATATGGTTTAGAACAGAAAATATATGGTTTTCATATTATTTATTTCTTTATTCTTTATTCAAGCGCTTTGGCATAAAAAATATTTTTTGTTTTTCTATTTGTTTTTGAGTAAATATAAAATATAAATTGAAAATCAGGAAAAAAGAAGATTGTTTTTAAATTTCAAATCAACGCATATGAATAAACAATCGTCTTTTTTCCTGATCATCCATGAATTTTTCGTTTCAATTTATAAGTTTTATTAAGCATTGGAGCTTTTTTAACCATTATCCATTTATATTTTTCAAAAAAAAAAACGAAAAAAAATTGTTTTTTCCACGAACACATAATTTCATTCGGATTTCACATTAAATTCTCAAATTTCGTAAGAAATTATTCACTGTTCCAAAATCCACTCCAAAAAACTTCACAAACAATTTTTACATGTTGCACTTACGTTTTTTCCTTATGGCATCCAAATCAGAAAGAAATATTGACACATTGTAACTCACACTGTCAATTTGACAGTTCAGTTCCGCCCCAAGCGTTAAAAAAGTAAGCGACATTACGGCTGGCTCAAAAGAACGTTGTACCCGTTGCCACTGCTCCGAATTACAACCAAACTTTACGAAACCCATTTTCAATACTTACTTAACAATGTGCATAAGTTTGGTTTAATTCGGTGCAAAGACACGGCGGGTCCACGTTTTGGCATATATTTCGAGACCCTAGTCATCAATAGGTATGAAAATTACCCCGTATTAAAGCACTTATCAACAGCTTTCATTTGATACCCATATTGTACATACACAACCAAAGGTTACCCGGGTCCACGTTTTGACCTATATCTTGAGACCCTATCTACCAATAGGTATTCAAACTATACGGAAATCATCTTCAATACCTACTTAACAATGTGTGTAAGTTTGGTTTAATTCGGTTCAAAGACATGGCGGGTCCACGTTTTGGCATATATTTCCAGACCCTAGTCATCAATAGGTATGAAAATTACCCCGTATTAAAGCACTTATCAACAGCTTTCATTTGATACCCATATTGTACATATACAACCAAAGGTTACCCGGGTCCACGTTTTGACCTATATCTCGAGACCCCAGTCACGGAGCGGCATGAAAAATACTCTGTACTAAAGCATTCACCAACAGCTTCAATTTGATATCCATATTGTACAAACACATTCTAGGGTCCACGTTTTAGTCTCTATCTCGAGACCCTAGTCACGGAGCGGCATGAAAGATACTCTGTACTAAAGCATTCACCAACAGCTTCCATTTGATACCCATATTGTACATACACATCCGAAGGTTACCCGGGTCCACGTTTTGACCTATATCTCGAGCCCTATTTCCAAAATAAAATATGATCCATGTTACTCGTGGATGATGTAGCTTTCGAATGGTGAAAGAATTTTTAAAATCGGTCCAGTAGTTTTTGAGCCTATTCGTTACAAACAAACAAACAAAGTTTTCCTCTTTATAATATTAGTACATATAGATAAGTTAAAAAACTACTTAGATGTCAATGATATACCAATGAAAAATATAACATCTTGTGCTGCAAATGGCGCCCCTAATATGATGGGCAAGAAAAATGGCTGCTTAAAATTGATGAAAGATGCGAATCCAGAAATGATTATTGTACATTGTGTTATTCATAAGGAAAACTTGGTAGCTAAAAATATCTCGCCTGTTCTAAATGAAGTACTACATACAGTAATAAAGTGTGTTAATGCTATTAAAGCTAGTGCCAAATGTGAACGTCTTTTCAAGTTATTTTGTGAACAACAAAATGAAGACCATGTGAGACTTTTACTTCATACTAAAGTAAGATGGCTATCCAAAAGCAACTGCTTGAAAAGATTTATGCAACTGATTGACACTCTTAGTGATTTTTTAAGCGACAAACCTGAAATGAAGTATCTGTTAACAATCGATGGTAAAGCATTTGTAAGTTATTTAGCCGATATCTTTGAAAAACTAAGTATATTAAATAAGCAACTTCAAGGACCAAATAAAACACTTGTCGATGCAAAAACAAAGATATTTGGTTTCATTACCAATATAGAGTTATATCAGAAACACATTAACAACAAAAACTTTGAACAATTTCATTGGCTCCAAAAATGTGAAGTAACTGATACCGCTTTACTTGTTATTGTCAATCATTTGAATATTCTATCCGCTGATTTAAAAGAAAGATTTTCTGATTTAAAACAAATTGATTTCCCAACATGGATGATGCAGCCAATATTAGTGGATTTGTCTGATATATCAAATATGCAGTATCAAGAAGAACTCGCAGAATTGCAAAATGATGAATCCGTAAAAACTTTATTTAATATAAAAAGAGCGATGGCATGGCTTTGTGAAGAAACTGAAACTAAATACCCAAATGCAACCAAATGTGCAAGAAAACTTTTACTACCGTTTCCATCTTCATATTTAGCTGAATGTGGATTTAGTGCTGTAAATGATTTACTGATAAAAAAAGAAATCGACTTGATATAACACAACGTGGAGACTTGAGATTAAAGCTAAGTAAATTGGAACCTAATATAAAATCTCTGTGCAGCAAGCATCAAGCGCAAGGATCGCACTAAATGAATATAAAAAAATCAATATTAAAATTATTTTGAATTTCAGTTTTTCATTATATGTTTTGAAATTTTACTTACGATGTTTTGATAACAATTTCATACTGATTCCTTCCTAAAACTTATCATTTATATTTCTTAAGGGAACAAAACAATTTTTAAAGGTTAAAAATTATGTATGGGGGCATAAAAATTTTAGAAATGTTAAGGTGGGGCATGGCCTAAAAAAGGTTGGGAAACACTGCTCTAGACTAATGCCATAATGCGTGATGCGGGGTGAGACGAAACGACTTTAAAATCTATAAAAAAAAATAAAAGATTATTTATTTCACATTTATTTAATATTAACAGCTCCAGTTTGGTAGTTTCAATATTTCGTGCGCACGAATTGCGGTATGGTAAGGGCCCAGCATAGAAAGGAATCGAAATCCATTATTTTTGAGAATGCTACCGCAATCCTTAGGAATTTTCACCCATGTAGCCCGACCAAGATGTTTTATTCCCTTTACTAAATCGACTTTCTATGGAGACGAGTTTTAAAGGCTTTAGAAAACCTAAGAGTGAAGTTTCAGAGGTTGTGGAAGAGCTTGCGGCATCTTAATGAATATATATATATATAATTGGCGGGTACACCCTTTTTGGGTGTTTGGCCAAGCTCCTCCTCCTATTTGTGGTGTGCGTCTTGATGTTGTTCCACAAATGAAGGGACCTACATATTGTTTCAAGCCGACTCCAAACGGCAGATATTTTATATGAAAAATACACTCGGAGATTTGTCATTGGCTGCCGAGTGGCGACCACTCACCGAGATTCGAACCTACGTTCTCTCTGAATTCCAAATGATAGTCACGCACCAACCCATTCGGATACGACGGGCAACTTAATAATGAATAAAAAAAAAAATAAATAATTGGCGCGTACACTTCTGTTAGGTGTTTGGCCGAGCTCCTCCTCCTATTTGTGGTGTGCGTGTTGATGTTGTTCCACAAATGGAGGGACCTACAGTTTCAAGCCGACTCCGAACGGCAGATATTTTTATGAGGAGCTTTTTCATAGCAGAAATACACTCGGAGGTTTGCCATTGCCTGCCGAGGGGCGACCGCTATTAGAAAAATGTTTTTTATTAATTTTGCTTTCACCGAGATTCGAACCAACGACCTCTCTGTGAATTCCGAATGGTAATCACGCACCTACCCATTCGGCTACGGCAGCCGCTTGAAAGCAAGAGGCAGGCTTTTGTCCGAGGTAAAATGCTCCTAGTATATATGTATATCTAAAGCGGAATAAAGAAAGCTGTGGCGACATTTGGCTCTCTGAAAGCAACTTCAAGGTGCACAAAACGGCGAATTTTTAACTCCAATGTAAAGCCGACTTTACTTTATGATTGTGAAACGTGGAATGCGGCGTCAGCTGACACAAACTCATTAAAAGTTTTTGTGAACAGATGCCTTCGAAAAATTCTCAAAATATTCTGGTCAAATATTATCCCGAATGCTGGTTTATGGGCCAGAACGCAGCAGAATCCAGTACTATTAGAGATCCGAAAGAGATAATTGGCCATGTTCTACGCTGGCATTGAGTGGAACCTCCAAGAAAGCCGCAGACGTGGAAGTCCAGCGAATACCTGGAGAGGACGGCTGGAGTCAGAAACCTGCACCATGCAGCTTGGCTGGAATGAAGTTAAGAGATTGACGCAAAACAGACCCGAAGGGAAGAACTTTGTTGTGGTCCTATGTTCCTCACTGGAGCTCTTTGAATTTATTATGGTGAAGCTCCTGGGTGGCATATTCTTTATGAATTACAAAGATGGAATGAATACTCTAGATCCCGTAAGGGCTTTTCATATTCATCAAACTTAAAAAATACCTGCTATTTAAGGCATGTCAAAGTTATTAACTTTCCTTGAATTCAACGACAAGGTTTTCAATAAATTTAAGCCATATTTTTTGTTGTGAAAAATTAGTTACAAATATTATATGCAAGTGAATAGCGCATTTTCGGTACCAAATTTATTTGTGTATATTTATAATTTTCACATATTTTTAATATCTATTTACGATTCATCAAGTCGCGGCGCTTACCTCGCTACCCACCAGTGTGACTGGCCTTTTTTTGCACCCGAAAGTGCACCCGAAAAAATTTGAAATTGATGCAAATAAATTATGCCAAACCTGCGAGCTGGTAATGGACAAAAAATCGCGAACACTTAAGAAGAACTTGGAGACACACATACATACTTGCAATAACAATAACAGTTGTAACAGCAGCGTTGAGAATGTGCAACATATGGAGGTCTATGGCACGAAGTTGCTTAGTAAGTAAGTTGCCAGCACCGATAGCAATTTTATAATGCATAAAATTGTCTGTACTTGTGTTGATATATATATATTTATGTATATATATATATGTGTGTGTGTGTATGTATGTGGTTGTGTGGTACAGGTTGTTGACATGGCGTGCTTAACACTTTGATTTATTGTGCGAAATTGCGTTGCACGCTCCAAAGACGGCACCCTTCTACAACTAGCAAAGATAGGTAAATAAGAGCACTTGTGTATATACTTGTATGTATGAATACACATACACTTACATGCAGTACTTACATTTTTCATAGGAAATCATTGGGCAGTCTGAAAAGTTCTGAAATCGGAATTTATTTTCCATCAGAAACACTGCACATCAAATTCAAATAGGCGTCCTCGAATCGGCGAAGGTGAACCTTAGCGTATAAAAATAAGAAGTGCTTCCTAGGATTAATTATAGTAAAAAACAAAAATATCAATAACACTTATTACCGAGAGTATTGAAGCCTGAAAACATTCAAGCTACATATTTTTGAGAAATTTTTAAGAAAAGCGAATGAGAGATGGTGCACCGAACCCATATACAGGATAGCCCACTAGTTAAGGCCGACTCTTCTTTTCTACCCTTTTATTTTCCAGAATTTTAATTACAATGGGCTTATTAGCCTGAGTGTTTTAGGAGTTACCAAATCTCTGGATGCTTCTTGGCGCGACTTTTTCAAATTTCAATTTCAAAGCCGATACAAAACGCACAGCGTCACTGCTAAGCCAAAATAAGCATAGCCTTAAACTCCAATTTCTCTTATAGCGAGGCACTATCTCAAAGACAGACACGCTCTGAGGCTAGGAGAGCAGACACATGACTTCAGCAGAAGCTGTCTAAACAAGGAAAAGGAAGAAATCATTTTGCACCTTTGCAACTGTGCCACTGTTCTGCTCTCTCCAAGCGTAGATTCCCCACTTTAGGTGGACAATCGCATTACTGTAGAAGGACAAGATCCCATGCGATATCACAATGAGGTACGAGTTTAAGCGCGTCTCATAGTGGACAGCCACTGCAACCTAACCAATCTAACTAACCTAACAAGGCGGCGAAAAATGTTGCATCCAATCTTGTTTTCCCGCAAAACTTTGTATTCTTCTTCCCCTCTTTCTTAGCATCACAGTCCTTGGTGAACCATTGCCTCATTCACCACCTTGCGCCATCTGTCTCTATCTAAGGCTACTTTCTTCCACCACCGCACGTTTAGATTTTCAAGATCAACTTCCACGTCTTCAAGCCATCTCTTTCTCTGGCTTCCTCTTTTTCAACCTTCAGGGCGTAGTTCAATTGCCTTTCGAGTTTCTCTCTCCAAACTCGGCATTTTAAACTCGTGTCTTTTTTGTTAGTAAATAAAAAATATTTTCAATGATGTACATTTTTATTTTGACCTTTACGCGCTCCATTTCTTATCTGTTTGTGTACTGTTGCGCTGTCTAATTCACGAATCTCTGATAAGGAGACTAATTTTGTGCCACCTTGCATATCCAATTGAGGAGTACCTTCTTTGCTAGCTGTTTGGCCTAGCGCCTCTTCCAATTTGTGGTGCGCTATTTCCAATGCACGCCATCGTCTGGCCTGGACTTTTCCTCACAAGGATCAGATCATCGAGTTTGGCTAATCGAATTCAATTGTTAACTTCACTGCCAGGCTTGTGGGATAAAGGTGTGTTACCCTTAAAGGAGTTAAGTTGCATTCAACGTGCATGAAGTTGCGTAACATTTTACTTCACCCAATATATCGTTTAGTTACGCGCGAATCCTGAAAGCGCTTAAAAATGCTGCAGCGCCATTTTCGACATTAGTTATGCGCATTTTTGGACTGTCACTGCACACGCACACACATGCGCTCACATAACAAATATTATAAGATTATAAGTACTTCCACCTTTTCACGTCTATGCATATGCGCCTTTATGGTGCCTTGATGTAGTGCCTCTTTGCGTCAACTCGCCAACGAACCATCTAATGCGAGGTCGCCACTGCCGTTTGGCTCACAATTTACTTTTGCTTTTGCTCCAGCCACACTTTCACTGCCGCTCTTCGCGCTCGCTCACATTCATTATACGCCCGTTGTTAACAAGTGTAATAAAATTGTATTTATGTTCACATTCTTCTGTCCTTACTGTCTTCACTTGAGTCATCTTTCACTGATATATTTATTATATTCGGGCGTACGGGGGTGTGTGTGGGTGTGCGTTTTTTAAGTGTTAATGCATGCTTTTGCTTGTTAGCGGTTCAAGCAGAAAATTTATGTTCGCATAATAAAATAATTCTTCGGGAATTATTTGTATAATTAAATGGAAACCAGGGGGAACATTTGAAAACCAAAAGTCGACGTAAAGATTTACTACAAGACGCCACAACCGAAGTAAAGTCAGAAGTTAGTGAGAAGTTTTCTAGAATTTTGTTTTTATTTCTCAACTTAGTTCTCAAGTTTCTAGTTTTTAGAAATCTAAGAAAAGCAAATTCTATTGCGCCATATACTTATGGATATAGCCACGAAAAAGGCCATGCTTTCAGAATAGTCTTAAACAGTGTTCTATTAGTCATGATCAGAATCCGGGTGAAACTTTTGCACACAAATGCAACAAAAACGAAGTGATCTGTTTCCATGTAAAATCCGCTCTGTTCGTTAAAGCTTTCGTCGTCTTATCTTCAGGCAGAAATTCGTGGTGTACAATATCATTCTAATCCATAAAAACCGTGAGCATCACTTTCTTGTTTGTCCGAAAACTATGTGGCTTGTTTGTCTTGCTTCATATGGAGCTCTCCACGCACTAACCTGATGTATGGATTGCGTGTCATACTCATTAACACATGTCTCATCTCCAGTAATGATGCGCTTGATCAATGTAGGGTCAGATTCAGCTATGGAAATCATGCATTTGTCGATATCCACGTTTTTCCTTTTTTATATGATATTCAGATTCTTTGGGATTAACACGACGCAAGCCCTAATTATTAACCACCATGTCCTAAACAGTTAAAGTCCTCTGCCAGCTCTCTGGTTGTTAATTTGCAGTTACTGATTAACTTTTCTCTCATTTTATTGATGTTTTTACCAGTTTTCAACGACAGCCCGGTACTACGTTCTTCAACCTCGATGGACTCACGATCTCTTCTAAAGCGTTTTCTCGTAAACGCCTGTTTTTTTAGAGTATTATTACCGTATGGGTTTTTTTGGTGTTGTAGAGGCGGCACAGAGTATTGACCGCCGAAGTGTGGGTGCTCACTGCACGCACCCCAGCTCCGTTTCCCCTTGTCAGTTCCGTTCGGTATAGCTTTGCGGGTATTACTACGTGGGGTTGAGTATTTGTTGATTACGAACGGTGACTAATTTGCGGCTATGTTAGCCGCTTTATACTGCTGATGAGGTTCAACAGATTTTTGATATCAAGGCCTGCTATGTCAGCAATCGTATTAAAGAAGTGAGAACCAAGATGCTTAAATCTTAGCCTCGCGAGAGCGCGGACGCTAACTAGAAGGTACTTAGATGATTCCACCTTATCTTTCATACAGTAATTCCAAGTCTTACGGTAACATACCTCGCGAATAGTTACCCGTGAGGACACCCACGAAGTTTCAGGGCTGAGGTTTCGTCATCCTAAGAATATTCCTCGAACGCCACCAGTCCACACGTTGCCAGAAGGATTTCACGACCTTTCAAGTTTGTGTACTTGTCCAGCACTCGCTGAGTTGACGCAAAGTCCATTGTTTCAGTAGTAGAGCGGAGATTGTCAAGGCATATCCCAATCCTCTCCTTTCGCGATAAAACTACTGGCCAGCTCGTCCGCTTCGCAGTTTCCCGCTATAATCAGGTCCATAACTTTAACTGGTTTCCGTGCCCTATTTCTCAAGTTTAACCTTACGGTTTCAAACTGCGAACATGCAAAAAAAAAAAAAACAATGTTCTGCGTCTTCAATAGCGTCATTTGCTCAGAAGGTCCGGTGTGGGTCGTCTTCGTGTACGAATTCATGCAAATAAAATTTGAAGCGTCCGTGTCTTGTGAATATTCGGGTAGGATGGAAATCCCCCTCCCCATCTCGTCTGTCTAGCTAATTTCGTACAGAAGGAATCAAGCGATACGTTCAATGTCCGTTCGGTGAATTACTCCATCGACTCTGCCAAAAACTCTCCTTTACTGTACGACTACTCACTTTTTTTTTGAGGATTCAGCCACCTCTTCCGCCAAAATTTGTATTGGACAAAGCCCAGATATTACTAGTGCTACGCACTCTTATACCACAAAGCCGGTACAAGGATCTCATTTCGCTTGCGTTTGGGGTTTTATCCAGCGCATCAGGCCAGATAGGTGCACCGTACAGAAGAACACATCTTCCCATTCTTGCGTACAGCAGCCTACGTTGTTGTTGGAGCCCTCTCGAGCTCACCACTCTTACTGCTCGACCTTATCTCTGCTTACCTCCAGAGCAATACGCTGTCAGATCTAAAAGCGCATGTATTCGGACTAAACACGTCGCTCTTGTTCATCGGTAGTTGCTTAAAATATTTCCTCGAAATAATTTTAGGAAATTTTTACAGAAAGAAATATCATCTTTTATTGTACCTTTCACATTTTTAAACTCATATATCTTAGTTTGCAATACTGAATTCGATCCGTGCAACAATTTCATGAGGGTATTTATAGAGTGTTGCGCGAAGGCAAATGCGATGCAGTATGCAGCAAAAACATAAATTCACAACATTGATAAGATCAACTAATTACAAAATGCACAAAAGGATAACGAATGTTGAACAGTAGCATTGCAAGAGATGTCGGTTGGCAGAGCAAACAAAGGGCGTTGCTGCACAGCCATGTTGCAAGAACACGCGCACACAAAATTCATTGCTGAATTACACTTAAATGGATTGTAGAGCAACAGAATGCAGCAGAATTCAAAGTGCGGAGTATAATAGTGAAATGTATAGCTGTTGGGTGCTGGTCAACCCACAAAAGTATGCAATGAATTTGGAAATTTAAAGTGCGACTTATTTGTGGAAGGAGTGGAAGTGCGTAGTTGTTGAAATTGAGTTGTACAATGCGCACAGCGAATGCAGTGTGCAGGAGTAAGCAAAAGTAACAAAAATAATAAAGACAACAACACAACCAACAGAGGTAAGCAGCAACAGTAACAGCCATTGCGAATCGCTCGAATTGCAAGAGATATTTGCATGTCATTGTTGTTGTTAATGTTGTTGTTGAGTGAAATACGCAAACAATGCACAAGGATGCCACTCGCACACTCAGACACAGCATTACAGGCGTCGGTGTGTGCGCACTCACAATTCATAAATTTCCACGACGATAAGCGCAACTGCAACAAACGTCACAGCCGACAACGTGGTTGTTGTTTTTGCTGCTGCTATTAAAATTGTCAACACTACTGCTGCATGCTGCAATAACGATGGCAACAACAACAACAACAGCAGCAACTACTACAATAAGGCATACAAGCAAGCAATCAACAACCAACTGATACAAATGGCAGATACCAGCGTCGCGCCACAATGGGCAAGAGGCAACATACGACAGCGCAACAAAAAGCCGGTCAGAACATGCGAAATGCATGTTGCAGCTCCTGCTGCATTACTTCATTTCACCGAAGCTTTTGTTGCTGCTGATGGAATTATTTGTTCACACATTGTCCACACACTCCTCCAAAGTGGCAGCAAGCAGCGCCGTGCAGGAGGGGCAAACCTCGGCCGGCGCTGAGTAAACTGTCAGCGAGCTACCCAGCTACCCAACCAGCCCAAGGCAACAACACCCACCCAACAACGCCAACTATAATGCCTGTTACTGCACCTGCAGCAAAATATTGCACAAATGCCCAACGAAGCCTCGAAAAGTGATAGGAGTGCAACGGTGGTGGTGTTGAAAGTGGAGAGCTGCGCCAAAGACTGGTGTGGGCAAAGCAAGATGTTGCTGTTGTTGTGGCGCGCTTTGATTTCATGAGGCCTCGACTACAGCCACACACTGCAACAATGCAAAATGCAATTTGTTGTGAATCTGTGCGCGCGTGTATGTGTGTGTGCGAGTGCAAGTGTTTGTGGTTATTACCGACTCCAGTGGCGCGCTGTCTTATCTGTCAAACAGTTGGCAACACTCACTCATTTACTCACCTGCTGACTTCGTGTGCTGCTGCACTTGCCACTTGCAAAATTCGAGAGTTAAGTTGTTGTCACCTTTGTGCCAAAGCAAAGAAAAAGCGCAAAAGCATTATTTTTGTTTCTCTTTCAACGCAACCCCTGCCCTGTTGCTGCACTTGGCTTCTTTGTTGTGATTTGCATTGCATGCGATTGCAAAACCGATTGCAATTGCAGCACTCACAACTCCAACAATGGCAGCGGGCACAATTGTTGCCTTTTGTACAACAATGACAATATATCAATGGGAGATAACTGAAATTGAGGTGTCAAAATCAGAAATTGCATTTGACACATGGACAATGGAACGAGTGAAATACTCATATTTCATGCTTTCGCTTTGATTGTGCAAGGGTGCAACGCTGAGCGGTGGCATAGGGATAGGGAAAAGTTCATGGTACGGGAAAAAGTTTTGTGAGCTCGAAGCGAATCAAGTGTTTCATGAAAAAAGTGTCGACTTTGTTTTTTCAGACTATAGACAAACCTATTCTAAAATGCACCCTTATTTTAATTGTAAGTCGAAGTAGCGAAAAGAAATTTTTATGTCCCAAGAAAAATAAGTCCAAGTACGTATTTATTTAGTTTACCATACACATTCCTACCTAAAGCTCAGCCAAAAGATGCAGCGCTCGTGTAAGTTCGATCAGTTTGAAGTAGTTCTCGCTTTCCCTGACTCAAGCGCGAGGCACTTCCGGGATTTGGAACTCGTTTTACACCCGTCAGTTTTCCCGTTTTCGAAATTTATAGAGAATTTGTCTTCGGCATGGGTACACAGAATGCAGATAAATACGTCCGATTCGTACTAGCTCTGTCCAGAAAAAAAGCAAGAAAGCGTAGGTATGCTGACTGGCCACAATTTACTAGCGGCGCACGCATACAAGATGGAAATTACAAACTGATAGCTGATAGCTGCAGATTTTGCAATGAACTGGAAGAGAGAGAAACTCTTGAACACCTTCTATGTTCTTGCCCTGCGTTAGCTAGAACCAGATTAAAATGCTTAAGAGCCTTGCAATATGAGAAGTTAGAATGACTCTCGGGGTTAGAGCTTCAGCGTTTGCATAGATTCGCAAAATACGCAGACGTTTTACAAGTTGTCTACTAAAAAGAAACGTAAAGGTTTCCATCCGTCTGGATGGATATAGGGTCTATGGGATGACTTTTAGTCTGCCAGGTCAACCTAACTTATCCTATCTCCGGCAAGACGGATGCATAAAATATTAAGGTGACTCCCATCGTATCGCTATTCCGCTCTCAGTGAAATGTGGCAGATTCACTGTGAGTGGTTTTTTGTTTTACCCGAAGACGGAATCTCACATAGATACCCTCACCATAAACAGCATGCACGATTCATACGCTAAATGTACACCTCATTTGGGGCCACACACAGTCAGTATTATCTTGCTTAACTGGACTTGCAAAATGGTGCACCTACTTACTAACCCTTAACTCCGACTTCTGTAGCTTTAATTTTGAGACGCGGTAAAGCCACCAGGCATTGCTTCGCAGGGCTAAGTTGGACCATTTATGTCTCTTCATATACGCTTCTGAGATACAAGGTTATCTTCCCGTCTATGGACTAACCCAACATGGCTAAATTATGACTCGCTAAAATCGTACACAGATAGTTACAAAACGCTCCAAGGAGTAGGAGCAGGAATGGTGGGGCCTAGAGCACACAAATCCCTAATATCAAGTACAGATACCACAATTATCCATGTGGACATCTTCGCCATAATGGAAAAAATGGAAATCATAACCAAAAGAGGATTCAAGAAAGTAAAAATTAAAATACTTTCGGACAGCCAATCGATTCTCAAGGCCTTGAATAGCTTCACGTTCAAGTCAAAAGTCCTAAAAGAGTGTAACAATGCACTCAACAAACTGGCCACTCGTAATCAGGTCTCATTGATTTGGGTACCAGGACATGACGAACACGAAGGAAACGAGAAGGCAGTCTTTCGTGCCAAAACAGGGGCAGAAGGGCTATTTATTGGACCAATCCCATTTTTCGGCTTTAACAAAAATAACATAAAACAAGAAACCAAAAAATGGATCCAAACTAAAATCAGGGAACACTGGAACGGCACAAGTGGCCTTAATCCCTCCGAAAAGATTTTGAGCTTCAATGCCAACAGAGCAAAATCTGCTTTAATCGTAGATAAAAGGGCCTCAGATTACTCTATGGCGCCTTTACAGGTCATTTTGCCTGTAATAAACACTTTAACACAATAGGATTATCTAATACAAGATTATGCAGGCTCTGCTCTGATGAAGAGAAGTCTATGGAACATTTAATCACCAACTGTGAGGCATTCGGCCACAGGAGACACAGAATCCTGGGCTCGTACCTATTAGAGGAGGAAGACCTACAATTGCTCCCCCCTTAAGGAGCTGGGTCGTTTCTTTGGTATATTACATAATTATAATTAAGTAATTAGGGGCGCACAATAGTTCAATCTGGTCGCAGTGCATAAAGGCCTTAGCCTAACCCGTACAACCATTACCATTGCCAGAGGGATTTTCACATTCACGAAATTATCTACCAAATTATAATAAAAAAAATTAACTCCACCAACGTTTTCGCTTCGTATTATTAAATAGTGTTATATACATATGAAGAAATTTTTGTATTATATTAAAAATCAAAGAAATCTCGAAAAGGACTAATTTCATAATTATTTCACTTTTGTACGACTTTTGCATACAAAAAATTATTCTCGGAATATAACGGAACTATTTATATTTTCTTTGATATATTGTGCATTCAAGAAGTGATTTTAATCGCGGATAGAAGCACGTGTTGTAAGTTGCCGTTGAGTTTGCTTAAATATCTTTATTTTTCACTGAGATATCGCATTTTGAAGTTTTTTTATTTTTTTTGTGCGACTATGTAATCGACCGTATCACGTCTCATGTTATCTCAATGGATTTTCGAATATCGAAAAATTCACAAACATGGAAACTTTAAAAGAGGAAGACTTATACTTTAAAATACTATGTTTACTTTTTTATGAAGAGCAAAATCTGCATAGCTACATAACCTCAAAAATGGGCAAAAACAGCGTTTTTTGCACTTTTAGGTTAGGATATCTCAAAATCCTGACGTGATAGAGCAATTTAAACCCCGGATTCGGATTCTACGCAAAAAATTACTTCGGAAATGACACTACACTTTTATAGGACATTTCGAACTCATTTTTTGCAGGCCTGTGTTATTATTCCCATCAGCTATCAAACCTGAATGAGGCACTTAAGAAAAATCAACCGTCTTCAGTGAAAAGACGCAAAGTTGTGTTTCACCACGACAACGCAAGACCTCATATCGCAGGGCAAACATTAGGCAAGCTGAACGAGCTCGGATGGGAGCTAATGCCGCATCCACCTTACTTTCCGGATATTGCACATTGTAATTATCACCTTTTCCGTGGACTTCAATCTCTTATGAGTAACAAGAACTACTCCTCAAACGAAGCAATAAAAAGGGGCATCGAAGCGTATTTTGGCTCCAAGGACAAACAATTTTTTGAGTAGGGAATTAAAAATTTGCCTAAACGTTGGGAAGGCATTGTAAATAATGAAGAAAAATATATTATCGATTAATAAATACTTTAAATATCTTTCTTATTAATTTTAAAACCACCTTTAAGAAACGCACGAACTTATGGACTGACCTGATACATTCACTTTGCAGCTCGCATTGCATTTGATTTTGAGTTCGAAATTTTTAAATTACAAAGAGCTCAATAACTTAATATTCACTGCGAATTCATATTAAGAGAATTAACTAGAGTAGCGACTTTGTGATTCGGTGGTCGGTTTTTGTGTATTTTTTTGCTCTAATAAACTTAAATGTAATGCAAATTTTGTTTATGCACTACTGCCATCAGCTTCTATGAATTCGCCTTGTTAATATTCAATTTTTTACTGTAATTTTCTAAAGTAATTTTAGTTTTCATACAAAATTTTGTTCAAAAATTTTTAACATATTTTTTGTTTTCATAAAATCTCGTATGTGTTCCCTCGTTCTTCCCTTACCAGTTCTACATATATGGCATGGCTGTCACAGGAGGCAGTCATATGCACCCCATTTACGTACGCAGCCAGTTGATGTAACAGCAACACCTCAAAATGGCGTTGCGGATAATAGAGGTACAAACTAATTTTGTTGCTGTGGCTTTCGTTATTGCTATTTGTGGGCAACCGAATGTAGTTGTGAAGGAAATTACATTCATATCTAGAACACATTTCCGACATAAGAAAACCACAACAGCAAAACCGCAAAGGCAACAACAAGTAGCAATAATGACAAGAACCAAAACAACAAGAACCAATAGTTGAAGACCCTCGATTAGCCACCGCAATGTTTACGTATGCGTGATTGTGGTCGTTAGTCGGTTGGATGGGTCTTTGGTTGGTTGACTGGTTGAATGACTGAATGGCTGAATGGTTGGCTTGGCTAGCCAGTGGACGACATTATCGCCTGGACAACTTAATTTTGCACAAACATGCAAGGAATGGCGGCGATTTCCCGCTCTCGCATACCTTTTCCCACTACTATGCATGTGCTCAACTAGTGCTACACCGTCACACCGCCACTACCACCACCATTGCCGCGTTGCTGCCTTAGGGCACTATTTCCGTTTCTCATACATCTCCTTTCAAACTAGCCCGTCTGTCGTGTGCGCCCTGCGCCAATTTTAATCAAAATTCAACTCCAGCTACTTGAATTGTAGTAAAATTTTTATCATGAATTTTCACGAATAGGTCTGCTCCGCCGTGCGCCTTCTGCTTGCTTTTCTACAGTACAGAGAACCAACCGCAATTTCTTGTGCTGTACTCAAGCGCCGAGTGGCTGGCTGATTGGTTGAGTGGTGGCGTTTAAATGCGTTTCTTATGAAAATTTGAGCCCAGCACTGCATACAAGGCGAAATTATAATTTAAATTAATCAACGCGTCAAACTGCGTTGAATGTAAGTGATTGGCGCGAAGTGATAAGAATTGTTCGTAGGCCAGGTGCAATGAAGTTAGGAGCGGTGCATGTGGACGATTTCTGTTTTTGTAGTTCCCACTGGCAAGCAACTAAAGGATTGATGCAGTCACGTTTAAATTACTTTGTAGACCAACCATTAAACTACTCGTTTTACCTATCCGTCACCTACCATCCACTGATCCTACCTGTTTTATGGGCTCACCGAAAGCCCTATTTGCGCCGGCGCGACTTTGTATGAGGAACATCGCATTTGTTACTGTTTTGTTTAATGTGATTTATAATTACAAATGTAAACACGCAATTTTTCAGATGCGGGCATCACAAAGTTTGCGTTTTGCACGCGTTAATTTGGAAAGCCAGTTTTCTGTTTATATTTATTTGTGATTATCTACGACGAATTAAACCACGATTGCACAGAGTTGAGTTTAATTGGTCTATTAAAAAATATACATACTTTAATGTTAATAATAACTATATTTTAGAAAGAGGTTTTTGGTGGAAAATGATATGCCTACCTTCAGATTTCCTCGCCATGCTAACTACAAATAATACAATATATTAAAATTTTTAGAGTAATAACAGCGAGTATTTTTAAAATAACTTTAAATTTGAATTTTGCAAAAAAAAAACATAATTTTCTTGAAATATATTTATTTTATTTCATTATTATTTCTAGACAGACAGAGGGAGACAACTTACCATAAGCACAATGGTGGCAAAGCCATTTGCACTGAAGCCATTAAGCTGGCTCGCAAGGTAGGAAGTTGAGTCTTTTCGCGAAGCCAGGACAGAAATTGATTGTGGCTGTGGAACCGAATCTCCAGAAAGAGTGTTTACTGATTTATTTATTCAAGTCAATGGATTATTGCCTGCTTACATACTAAGATTGCAATTCAGATAGATTAGAAAATTATTAATAGAAATAAGTAACATTGAACACAAAACAAGAAAAAGCTTAATAGAGTTCTTACCATTAATGAACGTCTTTTTTATATGAGATTGAAGGGCAAATTACAAAACCTATCCATAATATACATATATATATGCTCCCACCGAAGATAGTGAAGACAATATCAAGGAGGAATTTTATGACCAACTAGAAGAACTACGCAGTAGATTAAGTAAGTATGATCTACTCCTAATAGCAGTTGATTATAATGCAATAGTTGGAAAAGAGCAACACATTAGCGAAGGTGTTGCAGGAAAATTCTCTCTCCATGAAATATCAAACAACAACGGTGTACGACTGTGCAGCTTTGCAGCGTCGAATAATATGATATGTGGATAGGGAGTATAGCATTTGACCATAACAGAATACACCGACAGACATGCCCAAAGAAGAGGAAACCAAATTGACCATATTCTAACGGACAAGAGGCACGCCACCTCACTTATAGACGTAAGATCACTAAAAGGAGCATGTTGTGACTCTGACCACTATCTAGTCATATGCAAATTACGACAAATATTCGCCTTAATAAACAACAACAATAATAATACCAAAATGCATAAGTGGAATGTAGCAAAAATAATTGAAAATGAAGAAACTCGATTTAGATTCGAAAGTTCCTTATAAAGGGTGGTTAAATTTCAAGGGCTGATGTTGAATGCAAACCACACCTAAACGTTAAGTGTTTTTCTGCATTTCATTTGGCATTTTTCAATTTCACACTAACTCAATTTGAATCATGGAAAGATACACAATCAAGCAATGCGTTAAAGTTATTCAGGCTTATTATGAAAACGGTCGTTCAAATCAAATATGCGTACACTCAGAAAAATTGTGCAAAAGTTTGAGCAAACCATCTTCTGTAGGAGATGTGAAAACACCAGTGCATGCTTGTACAGCTCGTACTGCAGAAAATATAGCTGCTGTTCGCGATAGTATGGTTGAAGAGCCGTCCATCTCAACTCGTCGTCGTGCCCAACAATTGCACCTCTCACGCTCGTCGTTGATGAATATTATGCATAAAGACTTGCATTTACACGCTTACTTGTATTACTTATTGACTTACTTTGATTGACTTGACGCTTACTTATTGACTCAAGAACTTAAGCCTCTTGACCATTTCAAGCGTCGTCAATGGTCAGAATGGTGGCAGGAAATGGCAACAGTGAATGACCAATTTTCGAAGAAAATCATCTTCAGTGACGAGACATATTTTCACCTCTGTAGATTCGCCAATAATGCGATGATTGTTGAATTGATTTCTGAACATACGCGCGCTGGTATTCTGGAAATTTTGATTATTGACGTAGCCCCTATATTGGAAATGAGTTCGTCGGAAAAAATGATTTTACAGCGGATATGAATTTTTTGAAGTTTCGAAAGCTGAATCAATATTTTCAAAGTAAATTTTTAATATAATATTTTTCCAAAGTTTACAAGCGTTAATCGACTAATTTCATAAATCGCAGATGTTAACCTAACTTTCTGTCTTAAGGGCACCCGGTGGTCTAGAAATTTCAAAAAATCGATTTTTGTTTTTTCTATATTTGGAAAGTTTATTATCTTAAAAATATACTGTGAAATTTTTATGCGGAAATTCCCAATATTGTAGCTTCTACAGCCCATTAACTAGGTTGAGACAGTCCGCGCGCTCCTCTACCTCAAACTTTAAACTCATTTATTTCGAAATGTCTTTTTTCGGCCTGGTGTTAACAAAAAAAATCATTCTACCGAATCATCGCCCGTACAAGAATCATTTTATTATTTCAATTACTTCGTTTTTTTTTTTATTAAAAAACTGGAAAAACGATTTTTAGAGTGTCAAATTCAAAACCGCGCCATTTTGTCAAAATCTTTTTTTTTATTATAATCTAATAGTCTTTTGGGGTTTTATGTTTCAGATAAATAGAAGATCTAAAATGGACAACACCGTCCAGGTCGAATTTTTCGGGAGGGTCAACTTCTGCGCCATTTTTAAAATGATTAATATTATAAAAAAAATTGTAAATTATTAAAATTAAAAAAAATTATGATTAAAAACATTTAATAATTTATTTTAATTAAAAATTTTACAAATTTTTTTTTATTTAAAAATTAAAAAAAAAATGTTTTATAACTTTTTTTAAATATTTTTATTTATTATTATTATGTTTTTTTAAATGGTGCTGATTTTTTTTTTTTAATTTATATATGGGCATTTCTCCAATGTCGAATGCGACATTCGTACGCATTCAAAGTGAAAAAAAACATAACCAAAACATTATTTTATTTTGACAAAAGGCGAAAGCTATAGCACTTGATAAGCACTATGATTGGTGCTAAGGTTGATTTTGGGAAATTGTTCGTTTTCAAGATAATTACAAAAAATCAAGCCATTCGCATGCGACAAAAACAGAAGTCGCTTTCAAAGCAAAAAAATCAAACACTTTTTTCAGCGAAACCTGAAGAAATATATTAATGCGACATTTTGTTCCATCATACTTTTTATGTTTATTTTTTTACTGTTTATGTAATTAGACATGCAAAAGATGATTATAAATGATTTTTAATATATTCAATATATTTATTTTAACAACCAAAATTATAAACTTAACAAAATATCTTCAATAAAGAAAAACAAAAATAAGTATATTAATCTTATATACTATGTAAAAACAAAGAACGGAAACTAACTTAACTGAGAATAGTATTAATTAATTAATAATGTCAAATAAAGTTCTTTTAATGGAATATGCAGTCCTAGCTGCTTCTAACTGTTGGCCATCGCAACAAAACGAATGCAACTAGGATATACCTGGAATATTTTTCACTTCCTTCCATTTTTCGTCCAACTTATAATGAAGAGACAAATTTTCAATTTGAGCAGATGGCACAAAATACATTTTAATTCCATTTGTGTTGTTTTGTGCACATTGATAAAACGATAGTACATCTGGTAAAACAACGTTTTTAGATTTTGTTATTTGCCACACTTTTCTTTTAATGACGGCTCCAACTCCATCAACGGCTCCCTTACCGTGAGAACTGGCATTACTAGTCATTAACATAAACCGCTTAGCTACTAATTTGCCTTCAATTATAATGGCGTCTTTCTTTCCCGAAGCTTGCACACTAATATTATAATTCTGACAAAAAGCATTGATGGCATTAATTAGGCTTTCTGGTACGGTTCTGTTGGATTGGTTAACGTTTTTCTTTTCTTCAAACTGCTTATATTTTTTTACCAGGACTTCAAGAACTTTTAGCCTTCTGTGCATGTCTTTTGGCATCGCTTTCTCCACTTTTTTAACAGCTTTCGCCAAGGTTTGTCTACATTCGTAAGATGCGTTTTGGCTTTGACGTGCATATGACATTCCATTTCTAAGAGTTTTTGGCGACTCTCTCGTTGTCGTATGCGATTATATTTCCATTTTTCTTGAATTACATATATCTTCTTTGCCTTCAGCCAGTGCTCTCCACGTCTGTCTAGCTTTCCGCATTCTTTCCTTGTTTCTTAATTTATAGTTTTGTAATTTTGTTTCATCATCCTTTAACCTTTCTCTCCACCGTTTACAGTTCGCCTTATTTTTCTCGCCGCCGTTTTTACTCATCTACATTCAAAAATTTTATATTTTGTATTTACATATACTAATAAAGATATTTTCGAACGAAAATTTATTTTGAATCTGTACATTTTACACTTATGATGTCGCACGCTACAAGCTTTAAATAAGTAAAAAGAGCAAAGCGCTGATTATTTTCCAGCAAAGTTTCGTTTATTTAATTAGCAATAAAAATATCTATTTGCTACTAATATTTGATGCAAATTGTACAACTACCTTCGACTCACTGATAACAAATGTTCTTTTTCAATGTCGCACGCGACATCGAGTTATACGGTAAATCAAAGAAAAAATTTACCGTAATTGGCAATCGCATCGTTCTTTTACATTTTTCTTACATTCTTTACATATAAACCGAGATTTAAAAAAGTAAATGTCACGGCATAATATATCTTATCAAGATCATTAATCAAAACAAAACATGCAACAGAAATGTTTAAAATGGAACTTTTGCACTGGTTCGACTTTGCATTCGAATATTTCAAAATGTGGTTTGTACAAATGTAAAATTTGTTTACATTAGTTACATTTGATAGATTCCCTATAAAAATATGTTAAAACAACATAATTTTATAGACTTTGAATTTTTTGGTTTCGGTTGACATTTCTGTGGAAATGCCCATATTTATTTTTATTATTTTTATTTTTTATTTTTTTTATTTTAATAATATTAGAAAATCGTGCTGAAAATATTTTTTATTTTATTTTAATAATTTAAAAAATGGTGCTGAAGTTGACCCTTCCGATGAATTTTTTTTAATTTTAATTTTTTTTGTTTTGTTTTTGTATTGTAAAAAAAATCCTGAAATGTATGGTATATTTTCGAGCTCTAGACCACCGGGAAATAAACAAATAATTGGCGCATACACTTCTGTTAGGTGTTCGGCCGAGCTCCTCCTCCTATTTGTGGCGTGTGTCTTGATGTTTTTCCACAAAAGAAGGAACCTACAGTTTGAAGCCGACTCCTCCGAACGGCAGATATTCTTTACGAAAAGCTTTTTCATGGTCTTTGTACCAAGGTATCATAGTTTAGTTCACACATTGAAAACCATCAGTAGGTCAAGTTTCAAACTTTAGATTGCTCACCCTGTATAATAGATATTATACATTTTTTTTTGTGTTTTTTTTTTTGTGTATCTTCGAAGTTCACTTTTGCGCTTCTTCTCAAAAGGCTGCTCTCAAAAATACGCTTGGAAATTTTTACAAATTACAGCCAAGTAAGCTCCTGAGATATCATGTTTTTACGTAGAATGTTCCCAAAATAGAATTCATGGCACAGTAAGCGAGAAATGAATTAAAAATTACATAGAAGTAGCAAACAAATTGAAAGACTCGAAGCCACTTTATATTCATGGCAAGCACAAAAGGGAAGAAAACATTTTGCTCTAAGAAAGGAATGGAATACAAAAAGTGCTTACAAAGGTTTAGCACACCAAAAATAAACCCAAAAGCCTATAATTTTATTCTCATAAAGCTGAGTAGGAATGGAAATCACCCTCAAATATTATATGTTACTAAAAGCGGGAAAAGTGGCAGCAAAATTTTTATTTATTTTCTAATTTTTTTTTTATTCGAGCTAAAAGCAATTATACGCCACGCAGCACTCCTCTGCCACAGCGATAATATAAAAACGCTTAGCAACGTACAAAAATAATATGTCATTTAAAACGTTTTGACTTGTGGCAACAACAATGAAGACAGCCAAACCTTTTTCCCCACCCCCTGCGTTCAAATATATTTTGTCAACTTTGCGCGCCACCAAAGCGACAACAATATGTTGACAACATGCGTTGAATAATCACCACGAAAACACCACAAAGTGTCATCACCACTGCGCGAGTGCGTGCGGCCCCCCAACTCGGAGGTCAGTGTTTCCCATACAGCAAAGCTGTTGGCAGGTACTCAGTAATGTCAGTGAGGTGTTGGGTGGAATATTGCAGCTTCATATTTGCGGTGAATATTTATTGTGTTGCTGTGGATGGGTGTTGGTGGAGTGGTGTGATATAATGACGAGGTGTGGTGTAGCTGGTGAAACCATTTGCATAAACACCTCTTCCCAACAAAAAACAAGCAAAAAACTTCTGCTGGTGCATGTAAAAACAGGCAGCGAAAGTTCAAAATGCCATCCACTCAACCCCACACACTCACTCATGAGCGCTTGTTCGTGTATTATAAATACAAATGTATGTGTGCATGTACGCAGTTACGCGCGCGACACTTAAAATGTCGCGCTAAAGGGTATTCGTCGCACCTAACCACAGCGTCCACACACTGCTCCCTCCTTGCTCTGCAGCCATTCAGTTAGACAGTTGCATGAATAGTCACTCTGTTAACATCTTCGCTCGCGCCCCACCCTTTTGCTCATCTCACACGTTTGAGCAACCCACTTGCCCGGCTTGCAATCATTTGTGTTTTTCATGTGTCAAATTTTAAATGACAGCAAATTTAATCGATTTATGTTTCTGTTTGATGCGATTTAACACCAGATTATTGTCTATGCCTGCCATTGCCAGATATAACGGGGCTTTCGTGGCCAAGCGCTGATTTTACGGGTCTACTTGCTTACATACTTCTATTGTTGTTGGGCGAGTGGTTGAAATGGAATGAAATATTGGAGTGAGCGGCGTGAAGATGAAATTGTTGATGACGATTTTTAAATGAGCATTTGTGAAAAACTAGTAATAGAATTAACAGATATCTGCTTTTGGAGTGAAGGCTGTTTAAAAAGTTATGCAACACCAACTAAGCAACTCTTCGAGCTGTGTCTGCAGCAAAGGTGGCTAGAACGAAAGAGATTAGTGTTTGTTCTTGTTCTTAAATTTATGCGTCCTGAATATTTTTTTTAAGTAGTTTTGGTTAGCCACTTAATTTTAGCCATTGGATCGCTATTATAAACTCATTACAGGTCCGGGGTCCCTCTCCTAAACGGCCCAAAGAAAATAATCCATCGGATTCGCGTCTGGTGAATTTGAGAGCCATTGTGTGGACGTAATTATGTTCGGAACGTTGTTTTTTAGCCATTCTTGGTTCCCTTGAGCTTTGTGAGACGGTGCCGAGTCCTGTTGAAACGTCCATGGTCTGCCACGGAAATGTTTGCCTGTCCACGGCTTTAAAGCAACCTCCAGAATACTTTCCCGATAATATTTCGCATTTACCTAGACCAACAATAACATTTTTTACATTAGAAATGTATCGACTTAGAAGTGTACGACGATGGTGCGGATGGAACAGCTGACATTCGGATGTACACAGTGAAAAAAAGTCTGCTATTCTACCGATACCATCCAAGAATTATCAAATAAGAGATTGTAAACATGTCTCCTCAATTTGTTTGTTTTGTATTATTATGGCGCCTGCCGTCGCACTTGTCAAAATCACGAGAAATAAAGCAACGGTTTTCGGACGGCGCCAGCTTAGGGTCTTCATTCTCCTTGTATACCACATTTAATAGATTTAATTTAGAATTTTTTATAAATAATAAAACTAGGAATTTATTATAGGTTAGGTTAGGTTGACCTGGCTGGCTGAAAGCCATCACATACACCTATTGGTAGACTTGGTGGTACCAGATGGAGGTTGACCCTTACGTTTCCTTGTAGTAGGCTTCTTGTAAAACGTCTGCGTCTTTTGCGAATCTAAGTAAGCTGTGAAGCTCTAATCCCTTGATGCATTCTAAGCTCTCGTATTGTAGAGCTCCTAAACATTTCATTCGGGTTCTAGCTAATGCAGGGCAAGAACATAAAAGGTGTTCAAGAGTTTCCCTCTCTTCCAGTTCATTTCAAAATCTGCAGCTATCGTTGTTTGTAATTCCTATCTTGTATACGTGCGCCGCTAGCAAATTGTGGCCTGTCAGCATACCTACGATAGTTTTGCTTTCCTTTCTAGACAAGGCTAATACGAATCCTGTCTATCCGCATTTTCATGTCCGCAGCGATGTCTTTGTATATCGTATTTAAAGGTTTCAGTATGTCGTTTTCTTGTACGAATTGTCTGTAAACAGCGCTTTTGGCAATTTCGTTTCCTGCAATGCCCTTATGTCTGGGTACCCAATAGATGATGTAAGCAACTACAAAGAAGACTTTTAGTAGGTCGGAGATACTCTGCATTTCCAATAAGTAACATACACACACGTGCACACAGCCATGAGCACAACTAAGGGGGGGAGGAGGCTTGGTGGTAAAATATAATTGTAATATGTACAATAACTTTCAATATGAAGCCCGAAGAAAGGCGATAATCAAATTTCAAATTCATTGAGCTGTGAATGAAGGTGGGGTTTCTTTTTAAAATTCAAAAATAATTAAAAAAAATTAATTTTTTTTCTATATTATTGGTTATACGACAGAGCAAATATTCCCATAATTTGTGAAACGCGATATCGTTCAACTGTTAACCCAACTGCCCAAAGTTTTGGGAACAGCTTCTGGCTCTACCCCACGAATCGCTTATTCTATATTCGTCTTAAGGGTGTTAATAGAGTGTTCACATAGCATCGGTGCTTCACCGTAGCCCACAAAAAAGTCTAACGATGTCAAATCGCAGCTTCGAAGTGTCCAAAAGACATCGCCGTCTGTCTGCGACTAGTCTCTCTATGGCTTCCTTGGTCCTAAGAACGTTTTTAGATGAAATTTCATATGAGTTTATTGCCTTCTTGGCGCTTGACTGTCAACTCCAAAGACTGTTGGAGTTGCTCGATGTCCTTGCCAGTGCTATTTCTGCATTTATTATAAATAATAAAGCAAACACCATAAATTTACTTTTCACACAATGACATGCCTTCGAGTATCCATAACAGCAATTTTAGGGGTACTGACAATTTTGTTACTTTGGCGGTTTGTTAGTTGCCACTTCGGCAAATGTCTTTTGCTCTAAATTACCTTTTTGACTTATCTCTGTTATTTTGGTAATGCTCTCTCGCAGGGTGATCAATTTAGAGGTATCGGTTTTTAAATTGAAATAAAACAACGAAAATTCAAATTGAGTGGGCAATCTTTATTATATTTGTGTATAACCATTCATTCAATTTATTTTTTAAGGGGTTAGGGGTAATCAGGGGCCCGAAAAAATGATGATTTTAAATTTTTATTTTTTGGCTGGTAAATTGCTTTATTTTACAAAAATAAAAACATATCATTAATACATCATGTTTCAACTTGACTTTAGCAAAATTAAAAAAAAACACTTAATAATTGTAAAAGTTATCGCTGTTTGTGTGGAACCCGGTTCTCCAGAAGTCCCTTGCGGTGATCATCGCAAGTCCTTGGAGGTTCATCTAAAAGCAATCGGAGAAGAGAAATTAGTTTTATTAATATGTAGATAGTCTTGTGCTTGTTCGAAGCTTTGTTTTTCAAAATCAATAGTATGGCGGCCTCAGGAAATATTTTTTAGATTTTCGAGAAAAACCCGACATTTAATTGTTAAAAAAAAATCTTTCGATAAGGCACGAATTTTTTATGTTGATGAAGAGTCAATGAATACTGAAGAAATTATGTATTTAGTTTGACAATATTCACGCGTGATCTGTCAAAAAACCCTAATTGGAGAGAGTACCTCCCATCTTATCGCCCTTTATTATTAGCTTGTGAGCATTGCTGTTACTTCCAAGGACTTCTGCAACAGCATTTTTTCATCGTGAGCCAGAAAAGTTCTGCCTTAGAACGGTTTACTCAATTTTGTTTGACTAGGTCCCTAAAGGGTTAATAAATCTGTGCAAATATAGTTTGCTTTCTTAAGTAGTAGAATAGCTACATCTTTAGCATGTGGGGGACACTACAAATTCTTCCTTTTTCGTAAGATTTCCTTAACTAAACACCGATAAGAGCTGAGAGGGAGTCTCATGAGTGATACTCACAGTCATCCTCTTACTCACAAATCCATCTCAACATCGATATTTGCAGTCCTACTTCCCATCATTGAGTCCTTCGGGTAACTTTCCGTCTGCTTGCACATTCAAGAGAATTTCAATTACTATATAAAAAAACCCTTTTCTTCTCAAATAGTACAGTTGTTACGCATGAAAGCCTTTTTCTCAATCCGGCAGCTGTTTTTGTCTTTTGTTAAACACCAAAAACAATCACCAAAAATAATACAACAACACATACACACAAATAAATTTATTTACCCATTTTAATCACATTCAGTTAAAAGCCGCGCATCTCCCTCGAATCACATATTCATGGAATTTTTTCCCGCATTCGCCCATCCGCTGGCAGCAGCCACGTCAACGATCGTCCAGAGACCAAGTCATATGAGGTGAAATAAATAAATTGCTGGCAATTACTCCGTTAACAAGTTTTATTGACTCTTAAATGTTATTTTTTCGTCATGTCTATTAGCGATAAAATATAAAGGACCCAAAAATGTGCGAGGCCATTGGTTGGTTGACTGACTGGTCCGGCGGCGATAAGGGACGCGCTGTGTCGTTGCAACTTTTGTTTATAGAGTCAAGCAGTGCACAGACAGGCATTCATAAATACTGACAAATGACCAGACACAATCACACACACATGCGCACACATATGGCAGACATTTATCAGAATCGGCAGAAAGGACAAGTGAACTGGGCGACCACGAGCCCGCTTTTCGCAATGCCCACTCAACTGACAATGTTGCCCTTTATGCTTTGAAATTTATATGTGACTAGGTGGTGGAGAAGACTATGAGCGCGCTCTCAATGTTTGATTTATTTTGGTTTTTTTGGTGCTTCTTTTTTTTCGCTTCACTGTGGCCGCCAATTTTCCGAGATTTTGATTGTTGCTTACATTTTGCGACTGGACAAAAGGAAAATGCCACTTGATTGTATTGCTAGGGTGACCGCGTATTTGTAGTTCGTAGGGTGGTTATACCCAAGTTACACAGCTTTGGTGGAGGTTGGCTGGGACGATTTGTGTCTCATATTATTGGACGTCAAGAACGAAATGCATATTTTTTCACCTTAACCAAGCGGGTGCGCTAGGCTGCTTACTATTTTTTAGTTTGATTTATTGCAGTGGGTACTGGAAGATGTATATTTGTAAATATTTCCATTGCGTTGTATTATTAAAAAAGTTTATTCGGAGATATACTAACTCGCCAATTGATGACAGCGGAGAGTTTAATGCACAAAAAGCCCGATGTTTATACGCTCAGTGTGGGCTAATGCTTCCAAGAATCAAAAGAAAAAAGAAAAAGAGCGCCTTACCAAGGGCCGTGACGCCAGTATAGGAAATAAGCAAACAAATAGAAGAGGAAGAATAAGCGCAAGTGAGTGGAAAGCCAAGATTAAAGAATAAATCGTGCGTATATATATCTTAACTTTCTGCACTGACGTCACTCAATGGCCAACTTCGCCAAAAATAAAGTACATAGTGGGTTTCGGAAGGCGCTAATCGGCTCTCACCAAATTTGAAAAAATCAGATATTTTTCTGCTTTTCAAAAATATATATCGTATATACGAGTATTATTCTGGATTTTCAGGTGAAACACCTTCATTTTTTGTATCAGAAAAACTCAACTCAATGCTGCTGCTTTCTCTTGCCTCTTCATTAGGCCCGTCTGTTTCTTCCTCGAAATCTGAAAGTTGATTATATCCTAAAACAATTCAATAATTCGAACTTATTCCACTCTTAAAAGTGAAGGGTGGTCAGATTGTGGGTACTTTCCCCGTATTTTGGATGAGGAGCAACCCCAAGCCATTCAAGAACAGCCATTAGGTTAGGTTGGAATGGTTACCCAAGGAGTGGGCACACTTGGACGAAGATAAAGGGATTCGTCCTTTGTGATACCATTGTGAAGGAGAAAACCGATGGAATGAAAGGAGAGGGCGCGGGGAGGTGGTGGTGGGATAGGTAGAAGGATGGTGCTGATAAAATTTTTAATGTCAACGCCAGCTATATCAGCAGGCGTAACCAAGAAGTAAGAGCCAAAATGACTAGATCTTAGCCCCGCCAGAGCAGGGCAGCTGAGGAGAAAGTGCTGAGATGAGTCCACCTCATCTTTCATACATCCAATGCACTCCTCGCGCATAGTGTCCTGTGCGAAAACCCACGAAGTGCGAAAGCTGAGATTTTGTCAGCCTCAGAAGCTCTCCCGAGTGGCCCCTATCCACATGCGGCCAGAAGGATTTCGCGACCTTACAAGTTAGTGTACTTGCCCAACACTCGCTGAGCTGGCGTGAAGCCCATCTTTCTAGGAGCAGGCCGCAGGTAGTCAGGGTATTCCAATTCTCTCCCTTCGCGGGGAAATAATCTCACATGTCCCTTGCCTTGCCAACTAATCCGCCTCACAGTTTCCCGCAATGTCGCTGTGACCAGGAACCCAGATGAAGCTTATGTCAAAGAATTCGGACGCAGTCGAAAGTGAGGCCATGCATTCCCTGACCAGTTTCGAATGCGCCGTCACTCACTCGAGTGCCCTAATTGCCGCTTGACTGTCGGAGTAAATATTTATTTTTCGGTAACCTGAATTTGAGGCTGATGGGGAGCTCCTCGCAAGCAACTCCTTCACCAACCTTTCCTTCTAACTTCGATCTATCCATGAACAAGTTCACCAGGCCCTGTCTCCAAGTTTAGCCCCCCGTCCACTCTTCCCTTGATGGAATATGGGTGGCCTTTACATCCATTGAAAACAACCGTTTGGTGCGGCCTATGGGCTGGAGGAATCATTGGCCCATATTTCTTCAAAGGCGAGGCTGGCGCTAATGTATTAGTGAATGGCGGACGCTATCGCGCTACGATAAACGACTTTTTGATGCCGGAAATTGAAGCCTGTGATCTCCAAAACATTTTGTTCCAACAAGACGGCGCTACTTTCCATGCAGCCGGTGACACAATGGATTTACTACGTCGTCGTTTCGGTGAGCAGTTTATCTCTCGTCTCGGACCAGTGGATTAGCCACCAAGTGTAGCTAACATTTGAATGGGGGTATCCTTAAAAAATAAGTGTCAATCAATTTGAGTTTTCTTTGTTTTATTTCAATTTAAATTCTGCTACCTTTGAACTGATCAGCCTTCAGAAAAAGGCAGCTGTTTAGTGTTGGTTAACATAAGTTTGTAAAAAGCACAATCGTTAGTGCGAACGACAAATATTGTAGACAAGAATAACAAATTTCAAATCGTTTAAAGGTAGTGAATCGCATGACAGGTCAAAAAGTTATTGTTAGATATTGCCGCAGTTACTAGATAATCGCATTTGTTAGCTCTTGAGAAGACTATCAACTCCAGTCCACTGGTGTGAAAATTTTACGTCAAAATGTGGATATCGTGCGCAGTAGAAATTCAGCCTCTGAATTACTTAGGTTGCACAAACAAAAAAGCAATTGAAATAGTTTTTTACTAACTATGTTGGTTTTCGTTTCCTCATTGAATTACAAAATTTAGTTGGAGATATCTCTAAATGTTTTTATAGCTACTTTTCCAATACTCAAAAAAAAATCACGCCAAAGCAACATTATTGAACGGTTACTACAATTTTATATGTGCGCTTTGAATTCGAAAAAATTATATTTACATATTTAAGAGACTTTAAAGAATTTAATGCCAATGCAACATGAAACTTGATGCATTTTCGCAATAATTTGTGCGGCCTCATTAAATAGCAAATCGCTAGCCGCCTCCGCCGCCGTCGCCCCGACAAATAACGCCCATTCAGATACAACTGTGGAAAAAGTAGTCAAAGGCATTAGGAAGAGGCGGATGAGGAGGAATAAGAAGAAGAGGCGAAACTAATAATTGTTGCAACACAGCATTAATTGTTTCAAGTAGCCAGAGTTGAAGGCAACTAAAAAGGTATTTAATAATAATTTTGCATTTCAAAAGCAACTAAGCACAAATTTTAATTGCTTGGCCACATATTTGCATTTTTGGTGCAAAAATTGTTTTAATAATTTAATATTATTCTTAATAAGCGTCTAACATGCAAATCGACAGTTTGGTTGAATGAAGTTGCTTGATTGATGGGCTCGGTGATGAGCGGCCAGCGCAATGCGTGGAGCGAGCGAGCACTGCGAGTGCTTTGGAAGTGTGATGAGAGTGGTGCGGTGTGGTAAGGCCAAATTAGTTGAGATTATTAACGAGCTGGTACAAAGTGAATTAAATATATGCTTAAGTTAGATTTAGATGTAATTTTTTACTATTTTTTTTATATTTTCTAAGGTAGTTTCCCGCATTAATTGAGCAGGCCACAAATGTGAATGCGATCTCTTTATATAGAAAAGTGTATGTATGTATGTGTGCATATTATATATTATAAAATTATACGCATTCATTGTTTCCACCAGCCAACAACAATAACACCTACGACTTGTTGAGCTGCTCATACACGTATTTGTCGGTGTGCATGTAAATTTGTATAAAGCTAAGCACGTAAGTGTGTGTGTGTCAGTTAGCATAGAGTGATGTGTGTTTGGATATAAGCATAGATGTATGTATGTATGTCTGTATGTACGTATGTACGTACCTCCGCTTGGCGCATTGTGTGCTCACTTGGCATTTGCGTTATTTTGCGATATTAAATTAAAGAAGAAAAAGTTTCGCGCGTAATATGCAAAATAGTTTTTCCACCAACCACAGCGATTTAAACCAACTCTTTACCCTCAAACTTTGGCAATATTACAGCCAACGCTTTGGCGTTTGTTGCAATCAGCTGCGAGTGTTGTGTTATTACTTTCATTTTTTTTTTGTTTGTGTAGCGTTTATTGTTTTTTGCCGCACAATTTTCCTATCATGTCAAAAAGACATTTCAATTCAATTAAAGTTTTGAAGGAGTGTTGCGCATGTTTTGTTCGCTCGACTCTTTCATTACAATTTTTTCCACTCTTGGAATTTATTTAGTTTTTTCTATTGTTGTTGCAACACTACAAGCATAAATGTGTATTTACATATAAAAAGGGTCTGGCAGGCTCGAGTACTATTTTAGAAGTACGAGGTGTATTTCAAAAAATAAGGTAAATTATCATTTTTCTCAAACAATATTTATTTAACATCAATTTCTATTTTATCTCCTTCAAAGAAGCCCCCTCCGATATAATACACTTTTTTTTCAATCCTCGAAGCAGTTCTGATATACCCTTTTTGGTACGTCCTTGAGCTCTCTCAGCGATTCGGTTTATATCTTCTCAATCGTCGCACAACGCCGTCCTTTCATGGGTCTCTTCAATCTTGGGAACGGGGCCAAATCTGGTGAATACGGTGGCTGAGGCATGATTTTCTTTGTTTTGGTGGGTGAAGTAGCGTTTAAAATGCCTTTGCACTTACAGCGACCGTCGTCTACTGCGACGTGTGGTATGGCCACGAAAACGATCCCTCCTGTCCTTCTGGGGAGACACCCTTCCCGGAACTGCTTTCTATATTACTTCGGGAGGGCCCAAAACGGCATCCATAAACAACCAATTCTATTCACCCACGTCTGGCTCCACCATATTTGTAGCCAGCTTTCATGCTATAGGCTCGTCTTCTTGTGTCTCTATCAGTGCGGCTTCACTTTGTTGCACTGTGTCGAGGTCTATCTTTTTTTTCGTAGTACGTTCTCGATGTATTTCATTACCGCGTTTCAGCTGTCCCCACGTTCGGGTATTTTGCTGATTATGTTGCTCGATGCGATATCGCCAATCTGTTCTCTCAGAGCATTTCTTTCCGCGAGCCATTTGTCACAACTAAAAAACGTGTGTTCAGCGTCATCGCTCGGTGCTTCGCAGTATATGCACTTGGAGTCGGTTACCTTGCCCATACGCTATAGGTAACTCCGGAAGTATCCGTGGCTCGAGAGGAACTGAGTTAAGAAGTGGTTCACTTCTCCGAAGTTCCTTTGGTCCCATTTGTCAATTGATGGAATAAGTTTCGCCGTCCATCTGCCATTCGGTTCAGTGTCCCATCGGCTTTGCCACCGCAGCATGGTTTGGTGTCTCCGTTCTGGGAAGCTAATGATGACGTGTTTCTTCTTGGAGTCCCACGCATCCATTCGTTCCCGGACCATGAGGTCGATGGGTATCTGACCGCTGATCACAAAAATTGCAGCACCTGAGACAGTGCGATAGGCTAAGGCAACTCTGAGTGCCGCTGTTCGTTGCACAGCCTCTAGTACTTTGCGCTTCGCTTTGCAATTTAGCGCAATTCCCCAAACTTCGCTGCCGAACAGGAGAATTGAGCTTGTGGCCGCCATAATTAGCTTTCTTAGCCATTAATCTACTTAGCATACCCAGAAAGTAAGCCTGCAGTCAAGTTTACTACTTTTTGGGTCACTAAGGACGTGTCACCTATTTGCATGCTGACCTCGAGGGGCATGTGACCTCGTGTCATAAGGATGACTTCGATTTTATGTTCGGCGAGCTCCAGGTCGTGGTCGTCAAGCCATATTTGCGTCCTTAACATGAATTGGTTCAGCTTCCTTCTAGCGTCCTCAGTGTCCCGAGCTGGTATGACCGCCACTATATCGTCCGCGTATCCCACTAAATATGTATCTTCTGGCATTTCTATGCTCAGTATCTCATCTGAGGCATGATAATCTCTAACGAGCAAAGATGAGTAAGCAGGTGCATTATCATAATGCAAAAGCCATTAATTTTTTTCTATAATACCGAGCGTTTTTTCGTACTGTTTCACGCAAATGGCGCATAACTTCAAGGTAATATTCCTTATTTACCGTACGATTTCGGGTTAAAAACTCCTGATGCACTTCGCCATGGTAATCGAAGAAAATAGTGAGCAAAACCTTGACATTTGATCGAACTTGGCGTACTTTTTTTTTGTCTTGGCTCTGCTGGACTCATCCATTGGGACGATTGGGCTTTGGTTTCGATGTCATACCCGTATACCCATGATTCGTTACCAATTAGGACCTTTTTAAGAAAATCTGGATCATCGTCGACGTTATTCAACAATTCCTGAGCGATACTCATGCGACGTTGGTGTTGGTCAAAGTTCAGCAATTTCGAAACGAACTTCACTGCCTGCCGCACCCTTCATGTCTAAAATTTCCGAAAAGATTGCATGGCATGAGCCAACCGATATGTCGGCATCCTCAGCAAGTTTTCCAATTGTGATTTGACGATTCTCTATAACAATTTTCTGCACTTTCTCAACATTTTCATCGGTTGTTGATGTGCTGAGGCGTCTAGAGCGAGCGTCGTCATTCACATCTTCTCGACCTTCTGCGAAAAGTTTGTACCACTCTTATACATTTTTTTGACTAAGAGTACTCTCACCACAGTCAAGATTTTTGCAGATGTTAATTAGAAATGTTTTATAATAAATTTTTTTTGTTAAAATGAATAAAAATAATAAATTAAAAATTAACTACAAAAATGCTGGAACTGCGGAGCTACAGTATTGTGGAAATAATTTTCTCATACGAAACTCATTCATACTTGAACGGCTGCGTAGACAAACAAAATTGCGGAATTTGTGCATTGGAAGAAGCCTTTAGGCCCCTTTTTTCTCTTCTACACGCAGAGGGGGTTGCATTATCATTTGGCTATGTCTCTTTTGGTTTGACTTGGTATGGATACTGACGATATGTCGCCCTAAAAGTGTGGTGAGAGATTCCACAAAGCCAACGAAACAATCAATTTATGGCAAGCTTCGAGTTCCTTCTCAAATTTGTCATGTGCGTTCTTATGTTTTTCGAAAAAGTTTTATGCTATGTCTAAATGCCATCGCAAATTTCACCAAACAAAATCCGCATTCACCACATTCGAAAAGTATCATTTATTATTGATAAATCATAGACTCTGTATGACTATATTTGTGTAACAATAAACAGGCAATGAAGTCCTTTCAATATTTACGTTTAATTTGTATCTAAAAATAAACTCTGAATTGAACGGTCCTGCATTTTCCTGCATACATTTGTGTGCTGGGTTAACCCTAATAATTTTTTAAAATAAATTTCAGTAATTAAAAATCAGAGCAAATTCAATGATGTGGTATCAAGAGAGAAGTGAACCCAGGGAGTGGTTTTAAAAACTACTTCAAATTTTTATTTTTTGTTGCTTAATATGCAAGTCATTTCACCACTGCGTAATTTTGATGCTCTAAACGGGTTATATAACTTCTTTCCGAAAACATTCACATACTCCGCAGCAACGCCTTCTTGATAAACTAAAACCGCCTTGTAGTAAACCATTTATCGAATGCTTCTTTAAAGAGGACGCTCCCTACTCCTCTTCCTTAGACTTTGACTTTTCCTACTCTAAGTCTACATTTATGAAGTTACTTATAAGACTCTTGTCATAAGGTCTTTGTTTGTATCTATCTATCTCATAGTCTATAGGTATCTCGTTTGTTGATTAATAAATAAATAAATAAATAAATAAATAAGTAAATAATCAACATAACTGCATTTTCAGAACATTTCTTCCGCAAGTCAACATGCTTCCATAAGGGGTCGCATTGCTAGCGCATTACATTTTGAGTGAATTAACTAGACGGTAGACGTGAGAGAAAAGGATATGAAGAGTTGATCTAAAAAATTCACCGGTTTACAGAAAGTATAAAATTCTTCATATTCTGAAAGATGAAAGCAGGGAGTATAACAAGAAAAGCTAACCAATTCCTTGAATCCCTCAAGAACCAATAAGGGTTTGTTTCAATTATGATTAGAAGATTTTCAGGTGCACGCGAGAGCTTCTGATAGCTGAAACTTAAGCTTGCTTCATTCAAAACTATCATTTTGAGTGTACTCTGTCACACATTCAACTGCACATTTGACTAAAACAGCCAATATTTTTACCAATGAACCAAAAAGACAAACATTAAAATGGTGCTCAAACAGAGAAATCCAGGCGATGAAGCAAAATCTTATCTTCCTATCAGCCTTCTACCAGTTCTGTCAAAAATTTTTGAAAAACTTTTCCTTAAACATTTAATAGTTATTATTGAACGCAAACAAATAAACCCAAAATATCAGTTCGGTTTTAGCAAAGAGTATTCGACAAATGAGCAGGTCCATAGACACGTCGAAAAAGTATAAACAGCGCTGGATCTACAACAAATTTGTTCAACAGTTTTTCTGGACATATCACAAGCTATCGAGAGAGTGTCGAGAAAGGTCTACTCTTTTAAATAAAAGAATAAAATACTCGGATTTCCATTAAAATGAAGCGAGGTCACACAAAGCAGCATTTTGTCCCAATCTTGTAACTATTTTTACGCACGATCTTCTTCTTTTTCTTCTTCTTCTTCTTGCTGGTCATCGTTCCATACAGCTCGTTTACGCACAATCTGCCAACCATAAATGACGACTATGCTGACTATTATGACGACAGCAGCAGATCCCATAGAATACTCTTCTAAGCTTCAAATCTACGCTTGAAAGCGTACACCCTTTTTGGGTGTTTGGCCGAGCTCCTCCTCCCATTTGTGACGTGCGTCTTCCACAGATGAAGGGACATACAGTTCCAAGCCCACTCCGAACGGCAGATATTTTTTATGAGGATTTTTTCATGGCAGAAATGCACTCAGAGGTTTGGCATGGCCTGCCGAGGGGCCACCGCTATTAGAAAAAACTTTTTTCTTTTTCACATGTAACCTTTACCACAAGGAAAACCACCTGGCTGTTAAACCGTAAATCCCCCTCTCAATAGACAGCAAGCTTATCCTTTACAAACCTGTGCTCAAACCAGTGGGGACTTATGGAATTCTACTGTTTGGCACAGCATCAAATTCAAATTTGGAAGTTCTGCAACATTTCCAGACCCTGATAAACACTCTGTGGCACAATGCCCATATTCATCGGGGCTTAAAAATTCCTTTAATAAGAGATGGCTTAAAAAATTGCTGCCGAGATCGTCTTCAATCACACCCAATTGAAATGGCCTCTACAATACAACTGGCCTCACTTATACAACTAAAATTCAAGGTAAAAAAAATTGTCATAGAAGAAATCTTTAAAAACGTAAGTAAGTAAGTAAGAAACAAAGTCAAACAAGTATGGTTTTTTACAAACATACACGTACATACATATGCATACACATATATACAACATGAAATACAGCAGCCATGGATATTCCATCTAATCAGTTCCCGTATGTACAGGTATGCATGTGTGTCTATTAGTGAGTAAATCACAAACAAGAAGTTCATACTTGAAATCAAGTACTTCACCACCGAATCCGTGTCCATTGTTCATTGTTCACTGTCTATTACCAATTCCATCACATTCATAGATGCATACACACACACACACATTCAGGAACTTTCAACTTCATTGACCAAATGACTTTGATGTACATCAACACAACATCCAGCCACCAGTTAGACAAAGATTGCAAAGGACAGACACACAGACAAACATACACATAGACAAAGTAGAGTGCATCAAACCAGCTGGTCCACTCATTTAGCTATTCATCTATGACTGTGGCGTATGAGCCTATTTGTCTGCGTTGTACGCGCCCCATCTGCCACTTTGTTGTGACGAGCATTTGGATAATCCTGCTGCAGTGAGATTTGTTATGTCCCCTAATCCTCTGCTCCCTGTACGTCAAATGAGCAGCGTATGTGTAGTGTTATTTACGCTTGCATGGGCCAATACAAATGCAATTGGCCAATATTGTTGGATGGTGATGGTAATGGTGTGGTGGAGGTAACGTCGCTGGTAAATGGGATGTGCCGGTGTTGGTAGCGCAGCCGCGTGGTCAGCGTGAGTGCCTGCAGTTATTGTTCTAACGCTTCCGCCTTTGTGACGCGTTGTTTAGTAGCACAAAATTTCAACTTTTACAACGAGCCTGAGGGCTGCATATGCACACATGAATTTTTATTGCAAATTACTTGAACGGACGAAGGTATATATACAAATATAATATATAAGTGTGTATATGTGCTAAGCTTCAAATTGATGTGTAAATAAAATAGAATAAGTAAAATGAAAATGAATAAAATAGAATAAAATTTATTGAAAAGTAAACAATAAAATTAAATAAAACAATACAGAAAAAAAAATTAAATTAAATCAGATAAACTGAAATGAAAAAAATAGCAATAAATGTCAATTTCACTCATCATCAAAATCGTATTTAAACAAGAAATATGAGCTTAAGAAAAGTCTGTATATATGTAGAAAACAGATCAAAATACATTGGAAAATAAATACAAAATACCAAAACTGTTCATTGTGCTTCACATTTTTCACACACAATGAAGATCTGTTCTGGTGAAATTGACAAAGGAAAGGAGTATAATATAAAATACAATAAAGTAGACCGAAATAAAAAATAAACTAAATTAAAATTAACAAAAATATAATAAAATTAAATTAAATTTAATCAAAAAATGTATGACAATAACATAATTTAAAATGATGTAAAATAAAATAATTTTCCGCCCTCGTAAAAGAGATGTCGCTGCTGGTACTATTTTCGTGTTCGCTCTAGTAATATACTGGTGACTTGAAGGTGTATATGGGAGGTTTCGATCGCAGTAGTTGACATTCGTTTAAAGCGTAAAGATCCTTTTTTATCTGACGTCAAAAATGTACACGTTCGTCCCGAAAAAACAACATTTGCGGGAAGTCACGCTTCATTACTACCTCTTAAACAAGTGTAGCTGCAACGTGTTGTATATTGATCAATATTTACGATACTCAGGCTCCATCAAACACAACTTATAAAGAGTGGTTTTGACGCTTCCAGTTGTAATTTCGACGTGAGTGGTTTTCTGCATAGCATCGATGCTGCCGATGAAAAATGGATCAATTATGATAACCCTAAGCGTCGAAAATGGTGGAGCCTGACAGGTGAACCAGGTCCATCGACAGCGAAAAAAAATATTCATGCTTCAAAGGTTATGTTGTGCATTTGGTGTAATCAGAAGAGTGTAATCTATTATGAACTCCTTAAACCATCTGAAATTATCACGTTACCAATTGCAGTTAATGCGTTTGAATCGAGCTCTCAAAGAAAAGCGGCGGCCGGAATGCGACGGTAGACATGAAAAACTCATTTTGCTGCATTACAACGCCAGGTCACTCGTTGCTGAATCGATCCATAAATATTTAGAGGGACTGAATTGGGAAATTTCGTCCCACCCGCCGTATTCCCCAGACATTACACCTTCGGATGACCATCTTTTCCGATCAATGCAGTCAGCACTTATAGAAGAGCGGTTCACTTCTTACGAGGGTATCGCAAACTGGCTCAGTCAATGGATCAAGTCAGAAGAACTCGAATTCAAATAAACTAAATCAAATTAAATTAAATTAAAAGACTAAAAATTAATTAAATAGATTTGCATAATATAAAAAAAATTAAATGAAAAAATTATAAAACCAAGTGGGATTAAATAACAATAAATTCGATGAAATAAGAAAATAAAAATGAAGTCGAAATCCTTTATTGCTAGCGCTGCTTAGCAGTTATTTGTTAAATAATTTATTATGCTTAAAAGAAAATAAATAAAAAATAAAAATTTATTAAAATTATACAATTTGAATTAATGTAAAATAAATTAATAGAAAATCCGATGAAATGAAATAAAAAAATAAAATGACCTAAAATAAAATCAAATTAAATAAATAAAAAAATTATAATAATTAATATGAAACAAAAACAAATTGTTTAAATCAAAGCGGGATAAAATTTAATCTAAAATTTAAGTAAATAAAATAAACAAACATTAAAATAATATAATTTAAAATGATATAAAATAAATAAAATATTTTAATATAAAAAAAAATTAAATAAAAATTAAAAAAGTAAAATATAATATATAATAAAAACAAAAAAATGAGATAAAAATAAATAAAGTAAGGCAAAAAAAAATTAACTTAAATTAATTTACAAATTTAAAAAATGAAATAAAATTTATTTAAATTAAATAAGAAAATAAAAAAAAAGTATAAAATAATATAAAATAAGTTAATATAAAATAACATAAAATGAGACGCCTACACGTACTTTGCAAGGCAAACCTGAATGGCAATAAGAGCTATCAACTCATTTGCAATCCTTGTAATTTCGTATAGTTTTGGCATAGTAAAACAACTGAACTGAACAACTTGGAACGCATGATGCGGACAATACTGACCAAACATAAATGTCAGCATCCTAAAAGCTCTGTGTTAAGATTTGCACTGCCTAGGAAAGAAGGAGGTATAGGTGCAATTGACGTGGGAGCACTGTACGACAAGCTGATACTGAAACCTAGAAATTACTTCTATGGAAAGGCCGGAAACTCTGCACTTCACCATGCCGTCAGTGCAGCTGATGACAAATTTGCACCTCTCAGAATGATGCATGAGTTTAACAGCAGGAACACTACAACAAAAATTGACAAAGTTGAGCAATGGTCACGAATACCCATACATGGCGTATATTACAACGATTTGAAAAGCCCGCGTGGCGACTCATGGCTAATCAATAAAGAAATGTTCGCAGAAACAGAACGATGTAGCAAAAATTATACGCCTACGACTTGCTCAAATATACGATTTTCAACGTGAGATACGGTGTCTCCTGATATGTTACAGAACCAGTGCATGAAGATAAGGACATGCTTCTCTATTATAACAGAATAATCCTTGCGAATACCACAAGAACCCAAATGACAACACTGTGTTTGTCATAGACATTGGCGTCCCATTGAACAAAAATATTCATAAAATGTATACTGAGAAAATTAGCAAATACTGCGATCTGGGGATTGACATCAAGTGGCAGTGGAAAATCAGAAAGGTCTTTATATTTTCACTGATCATATCGGCCCACGGACTCGTTTACGTAAATCTGATGGAAAACCTCAAGAAGCTCAAATTGGAGAAGCACCTGATCTATGACCTTCAAAAAGCGGCTCTGCTGAATTCTTGCCACATCATAAGAAATTTCCTTCAGTAAGTTAGTAACAGTAGTAGTAAAATTTATTGTAACAATATTCCCGTACCTATTAGTTCTGTTTTAATTTAGAGTACGATAGGTAAAAACTTATTAAAACAGTGTAAACATCTGGCTTGCAGCTAAGCTGCCGCCAAGTTGTGCAAGTGCCTCCCAAGGAATGGGATGTTTGAACAAAAGAAAACATGAAATAAAACAAAAAAGTAAAATAAATTAATATAAATCAAAGTAAAATAAAATAAAATAAAAAACAAAATAAAGTAGAAGAAAATTAAATGAATTGCAGTTAAATAGATAAAATGTGAAAGAATAATATAAAAATTGTGCGGCATTAAAATAAATTAATATAAAATAAAATGAAATAAAAAGCAATAAAAACAAGACTCAATAAAAATAACTTAAAACAGCGAATCAGTACGAAATGCTGTCCGTTCCATCTGATAAGCATTCCACAAATTAATAGTATTAAAATGTATTTCGTCATGGACTCCGCCCACTTTTAGGTTAACCAAAACGCTGCCAAAGAGTCAGTCATTCCTTTGGCTAACTACAAAACTTGGCATCCAACTGTTCGCCAACAAAATGGTTCAATTAAAATTTTGCGTACGTGACAAGAATTTTCGAGTGCAAAAGTTTCTTTCTTTCTTAGACATAAAAAAAGAATAAAATATAAATTTGAAGGCGTTGACGAACATGCACCATCAGGCGAACCGATCTGGCAATCTGATAAGTGAAAACCTACTCACATAAATATGTACGAGGTGTCTGTACATAAGTAAGTATTATATAAATGTGATGGATTATAGTGCCTAAGCGGACGGATAGGTCGCTGTGAACCAGAAACAAATGTTTTCCGCCAATCGACCCGAAATTTCAAAGTAAAGGAAACGTTTGATTGAAGATCAATCAAAAGTTACTTTTGGTGTGGCTAATAAAATAAGTTTGAAAATATCTGAAAAGTTGTTTTGTATGGAGGGGCGAAATTGTAACTTTTATTGCGTGGTGTTTTTATTTTTTATTTTATTCTTTTTTTTATTATAATTACTATCCTTTTTTTTTGAATAAAAAATATACACAAATTCAGTATGTGTATGCCTTCGGTAAGTAAACCCAAGCCTATTGTGCCTCTATATTTGAAAGTTTCTGCAAAAGGATTGTGAACCGCCTGATGCTGACGATGCTGTCAAGCAACTGCTCTGTAACACACCTTTGCTCATTTTGCCATTTAGGATTTAAAGTTTTGAAATGTGAGTTAACCCAAAATAGTCGATATAAAATTAAAAATATGCAAACTAAAAATTACTAAAAATAAATGACGCTATAGCTGAGACTTCTTATACAGCATAGCCAGCCTAGATGATGGAGCGCTTGAATGAAGAAAGAAGAGCCTAAATACACCAAAAACCTTTCACCAAAAGCCTTCTATTGAAACCAACCCATCTAATATACCTCTTCAGCTTTAACTTCTGCGAATATCAGCGCATTTTGGTGCTCAGGGTAACGAACTAACAAGCGGCACATTGGTGAACTCCATCCACTATGAATAGAGCCAAAAGTAAAATGAATGCTCTCCGTTGAAAAATAAATAGTTTTCCCACTGTAAATATAACTTTTTAAGACAAAAGAGCGATTGCAACGATTCAATACTTTCAGTTAGCAAAATGGCGCTGAGATTTTGCAAAAGAAAAATAATGGCAAAATTTGTGGAAAAATTCTAAAAACTGAATTGCATATATTTTTGTTTGATGCCCATATTTTAATATTTGATTTAGTTTGGAAATTAATTTAAATTTTCAATGACAAAAATAGATGACAAAATGACACGAAAATACTTAGGTTTTTTTTAAATGCCTTTCGGGAAGAAAGTGTTCTGTTATATTTTTTTAAATTATTTTTGTGTTGATTTCCATGGTTTTTTACCTATTTTCGATTTTTAAAAATTACCTTTCTTGAATAAAAATTACTTTTTTTGAATAAAGAAACGGCTTTTTTGGAATAAAAACATTCTTTTTTGAATAAAAAAATATTTTTAAATAACTTTCGGAAAGAAAATTGTGTTACATGTTTTTAATTATCTTTGGGTTGATGCCCATGTTTTTTTACTTATCTTCGATTTTTAAAAATAACTTTTTTTGAATAAATATTACTTTTTTTGAATAAAGAAATGCCTTTTTTTGAATTAAAAAATACTTTTTTGAGTAATACAATACCTTTTTAAATAAAAAATAACATTTTTTAATAGAAGGATACTACATTTTTTTAATAAAAAATTTTTTTTCACCAAATATATAAATACAATTTTTTTAACATTTATTTTTAATTTAATAAAAAATTACTTTTTTAACAATTATTTTTTTTTATACTGGCACTACTACATATTATGCACAAACAATCTTAAGCCAAAAAGCTTTTAAATTATAAAAATATTAAAATCGGCCAATTAGTTTCTGAGATTCTGAGCTTACATAATTAAGCCACTTTACCTTTTTACAATATATATACCTATATATACAGGGTGAACGATAAACACCATAACTTTTTTGTGTAAAATTAGTTTTTATTGATTTCAAAGATGAAATTGTTCAAAAATGATTACAATTTTAACATATAATATATTCGCTTTAGCTCGATAGGACCACCTTTTGCCTTGACTATAGCCTTCAAACGGTTAAAACATGAGTTGCGTGCTGCACGAATGTGATCTTGAGGTATTTTAGCCCATTCTCATATAATCGCTTTTTTCAGCGCATCCACAATGGCATATTTTTTAGTCCCCACCTTGCTCTCCAAAATGAACCAGATGGCATAGTCCATCGGATTTGCGTCTGGCGAATTCGAAAGCCATTGTGTGGACGAAATCGCATTCACTTTGACACCAGGTTCGATAAAAACGATTGGAGAGCGTCCATCTGCGGTCACTGCGGCCCAAACCATTACTTGCGATGGGAAATTGCTTCGAGTGGCCATACGTAGGCTCAAATTCTCGTATGACCGTTCGGTCAAGTAAACACGATCGTTTGGAGGGTTTATGAACTGCTCAATTGGCAAAATTTTTTCATCAGAAAACACAATGTTAGGAAATTCGCCACGTTCGTGCAAGCGCAACAACTCCTTTTTCTCTTTCGCACCGAACTTTTTTTTGCTGAGGGGAAAGATCGTGTGCTTTTTGGAACTTGTAAGCCTTGACCTTGAGCTAATTTTTCAATATGTTTCAATATGCTGTCTTGCGATATTTTCAGTTCTTTTTCCATATTCTTCCACTTCGACGTGGATTTCGTTCACTTTCCGAACCATTTCTGGCGTTGTTGCGGTTTTTTGCTCCACCTCCATAGCGTTTTGCAATGCTACCAGTATTATTGTAACGTTTATAGTGCGATACACAAACATTTTATTCTCTTTGAGGTGACTGAGCAAACCAACAATGACTGGTTGTGATTTTCCAGCCAAATATAACGCAATCACACTATTACGTTTGAATTCCATCACAGAAAAAAAAATTCAACAAAACTGAGACACAAATGCTTTTGATGGCTTATAAACAATATATTGAACTGTCATTATAACAATTTTGACGTTGATGTCATGAGCTGTTTTACAGATACAAGCAGTGTGAAGTTGGTAACACTTCATATCGTTCACCCTGTATATATAATTGGCGCTTACACACCTTTTGGGTATTTGGCCGAGCTCCTCCTCCTATTTATGGCGTGCGTCTTGCTGTTGTTCCACAAATGGAGAGATCTACAGGCTTAAGCCATCTCCAAACACCAAATGATTTTTTATTTAGAACGGAGATCACGGAACCTACGATCTCTCCGGATTCCAAATAGTAGTCACTCATCAAGCCATTTGACTACGGCGGCGCCATTTTTTTAATTTTTTACAATATTCTTATTAAATTAAATTAAATTTTTTTTTCGAATTTTTTTATAAAAATATAGTTTATTTTATATCAAAATCGTTATAAATGAAAGTTTCAAAATTTTTACAAAATTTAACAATTTCCAAAAAATTACCTTCAAAATTGTGAACTTTTTAAACAGAATCTTCAAAAAACTTCTGGGTATGCAGTTTTATAAGCTGTTCAATTTTAATGTAATGAATTTTGAAGTGTGTGAAAAATCGGAAGTGGTTGTTTTTTAAACCCTTTTTTTTGAGAATTTTCTCCCATATAAAGTACACGTTCGGAAGTCAAGTGGACATGCATAAGACTTTTCAAATTTTGCGGGTAACGTTCATTTGATTTTCGATTTTTCACTTCGTTGGCAGGGCTCAGGCTATAGAAAAGCGCTTTTTGATCAAAGGTGTCTCGAAGATTGGAAAAAGCGTTGCCACAAGTGAGTTATTAAGAAGGGGAATATGTGAAAGCCGACAAAATATGTATAGATAGTAGTGATGAATAAATAAATATTTTAGAGAAAAATAAAAAATCACCTTTTTTAGAACACATCTCTTATGTAGAAATGTTTATGTTCTGAATGACACTTTAATAAATTTTGACGTTTTAACCAAGTAACCTCTCTACTACATATACTAAGCGCCCTTAAGTTATTTTGCTGTCTACAAATACTCTTGCTCTGGAATAACCTGTACAAAATTTAGAATATTACTTCCATGACTAGAGTTTATAATGCCTCCACAGCTATTGCAGGTTTGAGACCTAAAAATTGGTCATTAGTGCTTAGCTCCTTATTTGGGCGTTTAACCGAGCTCCTGCTTCTATTTGTGGTGTGAGGCTTCATATTTTTTCACAAATGAATTTATAAGCCGACTCCGAACGGCAGTTGTGTTTTTTTCGAGGAGCTGTTTCGTGGCAGAAATATTATTATTATTGTTACTAGGCTGATGCGCACTGCGACCAAAAGAGATCTTTTGTGGAAAGTCTGCTGAGATACCTTATATGTTAAGGTCTTTTAAAATTGTTATCACATTCTGGGGTTCATTGTTCCATAATTTGTGTGAATGCACGGCACTAACACGAAGGTTGTGGTAGGCAAGTTGTTTGTGAAGTCAGCCTTTTTCCGCCAGGTGCAGAACATTTACACAGAATCTGTTCTGAATTTTCAGTATCCATTTCAGAGAATTGACAGATTATGGTCTCAGAGAGACCAATTTTGTTTAAGTGCTATCTCAGACTATACCGACATGTAAAGTAACCAATTGAAAGTCTTAAGTTTACTCTGTTGAGCAAAAGTAGCTTATCAGAAATTCCTCTTTCCGGCGTTAGGAATTGTTTTACTTCTCGCTGATCGATAGAAATTCGCCAGTGTTCAACGAATTTCCCTAAAGTCCATAAAGAATATTATTTATCCATTTTGAAGCGTTTGAGAGATCCTGTACGTCGTAAACGGCCGGTAATGTGGACAAACAATTCTTGCCTTTGCATGATGATAACGCGCCATCGCACCGAGCCCAAATTGTGCTTGATTATTTGGCCAAACACCAAGTAAATACCATCGTGCAGCACCATACTCACCTGATATGGCCCCGTGCAACTTCTTTTTGTTTCCCAAGCTGAAGTTACCACTTCGTGGAAGGAGAATTCAGTCGATAGAGGAGATCAAAGAGAATGCGACGAAGGAGCTGAAGGACATCTCTTCATCGGCCTACCAGGGGTGCATGGAGGACTGGGTTTATCGTTGGCACATATGTGTTGGTTCAGACGGATCATATTTTAAAGGAGAAATTATAAATTTGCCTGAAATTTAACTCTGTTTTGTTTTACTTAAACATTCCCGGTAATTTCTGATCATAGGGTATCTCAAAGGCATGTATTTCTGCCTGGAAGATTGTTGGGTATATGGCAGAAATTTGCTAGGTACACTAGCAAAGTTTGTCATTGCCCGTCAAAAGATCGCCGATATTAGGAAACGTTTTTGTTTCATGTTCGGGATATCGAATCCGGACATTACCTCTAATGTTAATCGCGCACCATTCGACTACGGCGGCAGTAGATTTTATTATCATGATTTGTTCTTCATTAACTCTTTCCTTGTACGTATTTGAAAAAATTTAGATTGTTATAATAAATACAGGAGGTCCAGAAAGATCCAGCAATCTAAAACAAGAGTTCTGATGAGACTTGAATGAAGTTTATTGTATGAAATTCGTACAGGAATCTTTTATAATATGATCAGGAAAGCTTCTCTAAATCGAAATTTGTTGCGTTTATACAAATGAAAATATGTTGCTGTATGTGTGTGTAGAGCAAAGTATATTCATTGCAACAAAAAAAATATACTGAATAAAAATATTTTATTATCCCCTACAGCTTTTCGGCTTGAAGTATTCGTTTTCTTTCACACAAACAAAACTTTCCTAAACATATTCATGCTTTTATGTAAAAACTATCTTCTGTGGGCTTGCATGTGTGTATGTGCGTACATATGTGTATGTTTAGTACACTAAGAACTGAATTAAATGCAAAGGTAATGTAAAAACAATTCAAAATTTTCAATCACCCATTAAATTTTTTGTTTTAATTTGCCTCTCTGTCCTTTACAGCAACTGGATGTGAGGCATTTGGATTCACCGAAATACAAGGAAAAAAAGCCCTAAGGCACTTTCGGACTCAGCAAATGATGAATTATGATTGATCAGCCAACTAATTACACAACAAACAATAAAATGAAAGACAGTGGCAAAAACTACGTATGAAAATCGGCACAAAAACACACAAATATACAAAGTAGCTAAATGACAGAATATTTGCGGCTGTGAAAATAATATTCAAATGCATTAAATGGCGTAAAAAAACTTATTTCAGAAACTATGGCCGCATATTCATATGCAATATTACTGAGGCAGGCGTGAGGGTTCAGCCAGCCGTGCTCGGTGGTGATTGTTGCGGCTTGTACTTGAACGCGTGCGCTGTGACAATGTGACGAAAGGACACATCAGTGCATTATTATCGGCTTGTAACATCAGCAACGCATACAGACAGTGAATCAAACACACACACACATGCATACGTATACTCATATGTAAAAGGCCTTTGTGAAAATTCTTTTAAATATTTTTTCTGCAAATCATTTTTTGTTTTTGCTTTTGTATTGCCAGCTGAAGAATGCATTTGCATTTGCTTCATTTGCAAACAACAGCTGAAGTGCGCTCCTCATTGAGTTCAGCTTCTCATAATCTGCCTAATCCTGCAACCGTTGCAATAACAAACAAATTTTTTGGTACCACTGCCAGTGATTGAACTGTCAGCAAATGACTTTAGCGCCAGTTTTGTGGCGTAATGCTTTTGTGCGACGAAATTATATTACAAATTGTTTGCTGAAAGTATTGACGAAATGCAAAACAATGACAAGCCATTTGATGGATGCACTGCTAGCGTCACTTTTGCTTTCCCTTCCTTTTGGAATAGGACTTGACAGAACTGCAGCCAAATTTAGGACTGATTGAAATAAGTGAAGCAAATAAGGCACTTGTTTTGTTAGAAATGGTTAAGTGGTAAACTTTGCCTAAATTTATACTTTGTGAACACATAATAAGCCCAACTGGAGGATTGATCAACTGTCCAGTCCATTAGTTTATAATACGATTTACAAACTTTTTTACCAAGATTTTTGAACAAAAAGCAAAAATTTGACACCAGATCGATATGACGTAAATTTTGTGCTTCTGGTAGTTTCCATTTGAAAAATTTATTACATACATACATTACAAAAATACAAAAATTATTTCGAAGTTGTACGATTTGCGGAGCATACTTGATATTTCAGCATTTCCTTTTGTTCTAAATTCTTCTCCTTCTTTCTTGTTTTTCTTTTTCTTTCTATAGCTAAAATGTCATTTATGAAGAAACATGTTCTTTAAGTTCTCTAGAGGCAGCTGAAATGAAAAAAAGATCTTACAAACATGTGCCCAGGCAAGAGATCATGCAGCCAGACGCCACCTTCCCTTCAATCCCATCTGCAGAAGCTGCCAGGCGAAGGGGTGAAAGAAATCCTTTCCCACTATTTATGTGAATGTCCAGGTCTAGATAAAGCAAGACTTCGCTCTTTCGGTAAGCCTTTATAACAGCAAATTAATGAAGTCTCAGACATAGATATGAAAAGTTTGCTGCTATATTTGGCCGTCACGAAATGGATCTGACTGAAAAACAAAGAGCAAAAAATAAACAACAGACATCACACGAGAACATTGGCAGTAAAAGAGGTCGCTAAATAGGATTATTTCAATAGAAATACTTAACAACTTCAACAACAACAGCAACAACAACATGTCTCGACCTTTATTGTCAGTAAGGCAGAGTGTACCGCTAAGTCTCTCTAACACAACGCCTTCACAACGTCTAACGAAATCAGCCGTAAAAGTATGAAAGCGGAAATGATTATTGACACTTTAAATAAAAACTGATTAGCAGAGATTTAAATATTATTCATCACTGATATATTAGTTCATGCAGCCTAGTTAATTTCTGTGGATACTATCGTCACTACGGACAATTTCCATAAATTGTTTTTTTTTCTTAAGACGCGCAGTCGCCCCTCGGTGGGTAGCATGCAACCTTCTACTCTACGAGTACTAGTGAATTTATTAAAAAAGCATGCAATTAAGAAATGGCATAGAAAAATAGTTAGTTCAATAAAGAGACAGATTCCTCATCTTGATGCCAAGTACGTACGTCTACACTGGTCATTGAATGAAAAGTGATGAACTAGATAACTGGTTTATGCAGCTTTTAATTTTCTTTTTGTAGACCTCAATACGACCACTTCTCACTGAAGTATAGGTCCTTGAATCCATAAAAATCATTTCGTCTTCGAATATCAGTATCTGATCAATCAATGAACACACTGAAATCAGTATAGTGGCTTCAAACATTTGAATAAATTCTCTTAACCCTAGATGTCACTTTTTCGTTACCATAGACTTAAATAAAGAAATAAATGAAATATTTCTGATTTGTAAAGGGTAGTTAAGTTTCAAGGGCCGGTGTTGATTTTGAATGAAATACGATATTTTTAAGAAATTATTGTCACTTCTCTTTATTGTGATAATACTGGTATGGTTCAATTACGCATGGAACAAAATATCGGCCAAATGGCCTCCTCGGCGGCACACCTCCACCCGATGGTCCAAATTTTCGATGACGCTGAGGCATAATTGAGGTTCTATGCCGTTAATGTCTCGAATTATCTCATACTTTAGCTCTTGAATTGTTGCTGGCTTTTCGACGTACACCTTTTCTTTCAAATAACCCCAAAGAAAGAAGTCCAACGGAGTCAAATCACATGATCTTGGCGGCCAATTGACATCGTCGCGACGTGAGGATATTCGGGCATCAAATTTTTCGCGCAAAAGAGCCATTGTTTCGTTAGCTGTGTGACAAGTGGCACCGTCCTGTCCATATCAGTGAAAAATAAAGATATTTAAGCAAACTCAACGGCATTTAAAAGAGGAAGACTTATACTTTAAAATACTATGTTTACTTTTTTATGAAGAGCAAAATCTGCGTAGCTACATAACCTCAAAAATGGGCAAAAACAGCGTTTTTGCACTTTTAGGTTAGGATATCTCAAAATCCTGACGTGATAGAGCAATTTAAACCCCGGATTCGGATTCTACGCAAAAAATTACTTCGAAAATGACCCTACACTTTCCTAGAACAAAACGTTGTTGACCTGTGTTATCATTTTAAATTTGCAAGCTCTTCAAAAAACACTCGATCTATAGAGAAATTTTATTCAATGAAGTTTCAAATCACATCTTCCACTCCTCCTTCCTTTGCCTGTATTTTAACCAACTATTCTCAGTAACCCTCTTTCACTTGCAATCATCACGTAATTTAACTCTCTTTCGAAATTCTGCTTAATTATAATGTAATCTTGCGGCAGGAACTCCAGCAAAAGCTGTAATATATACTGTTGTGTTAACTGTAGTTTTACGTACAAGTATGTTTCATATGATAGATTTACATAGCAAACTTTTGTCTTAATTACATATATTTGTTTATCCTTCGCCAAGCGTATCCTTTCATAAGTGAAGCGCTCACATGTGCCTGATTATCCTTGTGCATTTAAAAATTACATCTACAAACAAGAATATATACTCGCACATCCATGGGCGCACACATCTCTAATATGCGTGACATTATAAATTACAATTTTCTTCATTTAATTTACACAAAAAGTTTTAAGTTGTAGTTGACAATTAGGCACAAGGGACTTAATTACCGCATGTACGTGCGTGTGTGCGTATGTATCAGTATTGAAACCGAGTGTTCTGGTAGTGGGCTATTTTAATTGCATTCCTTCGATATGAGACTATCGGGGTAAAATACTGCAGTAAATCGAACTAGTTCAGAGCTACTACCGAACTAGCTCCTTAGGGAACGGTACTGGTTCTCGAATGCTTTCACGAACTGTCAAATATTACCCTCTGCGTGGTTCCAAACTGGTTTGATTCCATATGGCATTAAATTCTGCAGAGAAAAAGCTATGCAGAGTAAATTAGAAATACCAGAAATCAGACATTTAGAAAGTTTGGTTCGCTAAAGTAATAATGAAAGGCGAAATATCTGACGAATTCGAAATGAAATCCGGCGTGCGGCACGGTGACTGACTCACTGTCAACGCGTTTGTTTAATTTAATACTGCATTCAGCAATAAACGAAATAAATCAAAGTGGCACAATATTTTTTTAAATCCACACAAATATGCGAATACGCTGACGACATTGTGGTTCTTGCGAGAAATAGGGAGGCTCTTCAGAACGTTTTCATGCGGCTAATGCTAGCTACAAGACCAGCGGGCCTCAAAATAAATGGATAACAGACGAAATACGTGACACGATCCTTTCATGATAGTCACATCAGAGTCAGAAATTATATTTTTGAGTGCCTTGCATGAACTTAGGCGTAGTACTCAGCATAAATAAGGATCCGTCCTTATCAATACAAAACCATATTCAGGCAGCTAACAGAGCATACTTTGGCCATGTCACAGTTATGAAGTCTTCATTCATATCAAAGGAACAAAAGCTCCAAATATGCAAAACTACAATAAAACCGGTTCTCATCTACGGCTGTGAAACACGGGCTCTTAAAGTTAATGACGTGAATTTACTAAGGCGATTTGAAAGAAAAATTCTCAAAAAAATATTCGGCCTTCTACGATTAGAAACGTTACATACCGTATACGATATAACCACGAGCGCAGTGTTCTAAAGCAGGACGAAATGTAAAACGGTTTATAAAGTCCCAAAGATTACTCATTCCTAAAAATTAGCAGCGAAAGAGCGACCAAAAAAATTGCTGAAGCAAATCCGCAAGGAGCAAGAAGGAGATGCCGCCTAAGGCAACAATGATTGCAAGACGTAGAAGACGATATACGAAAGACGAGAACCTTACAACATACAGTGAAAGCGGGCTGTCGAGAAGAATAGAGACGCATTGTAGAGGAAGGAATAGCTTACCCCAGATAATGGTCCTGGAATGCCAATATGATGATGATAGTTCGCTTTTTCAGAGAGGCAGCAGTTTTTAGTAGTCTACCTAAACGGTAAACTTTTTTTTAAGGAAAATTAGTGGGCAAGGTATTACACAGGTTCTAACTCGTAGAGTTCCAAACTATAGTCTTTTACCATTTTTTGTAGGATGCGGCTGACTTATCTACAAGTGCCCTATAATAATTTTCTAACACTAAAATACTAAAGCCTATTGCGTAGACTTCTGCTTGAAAAGTATTTGTGTTCTTAGCACTTCCTCGAACTCTCACACAACATAAGCATTTTTCTCGTTGTGGGCTCCGACCGTGCACCATATTATTCTGAGCTGGTTTACCTTGTTCGTTTTAGATAGCATTTCACAAGTTTTTTTATTGCCCAATTCAGTGTTGAAGGATTTGAAAAAACTGAACTTCGGGGGCTTCCATGATATTGAGATGATTGTTACGTCATGCAGTTCTCCCGTACTATTGCCACGTAGAGAATTAGAGATCTGATATAGGCAGTGTATATCCATCACAGTAATTTTGGAGCCGGAGCGTTTGTATCCACTCGGACGACATGACCCACCGAATTGTGTCACCAAAGTGCAAAGGTCCAAAAATGGTCCACAGAAGTTTCTCTCAAATACTCCAAAGGACACCTCATCGGATATTGTCATCGTCCAAGCATCTTTGCATACATGAAGTCGGGCATGAGAGTGTTAGTTTTGTTCGTCGAGAGAGGACTTTACTACTCAGTTGCCTACTTAGTCCAAAGTAGCACTTGTTAGCTTCTCTCTTGCTACGTTGGATTTCAAGGCTGGCATTGTTATCTGTCTTAGTTCTGGTTCCTAAATAAACGAAGTCTCTTACAACCTCGAAATCATAATTGTCTACGGTGACGTGGGTGCCGATATGCGAGCGCGCCAACTGTTTGTTTGATGGCAGGATGTACTTCATTTTGTCATACCTTCATAAAAATCATCTGGTGCAGTGAACAAATGCCTGCAGACTGGAGCATAGACATCATTACGCCATTATATAAGAAAGTTGACAACCTGTCCTGCGTATGCAGTTGCCTACAAAACCGTTGCCTCTTTGCTAAATCAAAGTCATAAAGTTTACCAATTTGCGCAATATAATTGGCCCCTATCAGGCAGGTTTCGAGAGACAATTCACCAGATAATTAATTTGACGCAAATTATGGAAAAATTCAACCAATACCAGGTTCCTCTGTAACATCTACTTATAGATTTCAAGCAAGCATTTGATTCTGTTAACAGAGGAAAACTTTGCAACGCACTTTATGATTTATAATATTCCTCCTAAGCTTGTAAGACTTGTTGAAATGACACTTTTAAACAGTGAAAATAGCGTGAAACAACTTTGGACAACTATCCGCCCCCTTTATCACTAGTATGAGGTAAAGCAAGGTGATCCACTTGCCTCAGCTTTATTTGTGTTTGCTCTGGAGAAGACTACGGGGATGTCTGGTCAATGTCTGAACGGCATTATAAAGGTAAAAACTTTGCAAATTCTAGATTTCGCGGAGGACATCGATCTGATATGCAAGGATTTTCTAAATCATGAGAGCGCAGCCAGAAGCTTGGGCATCCACATAAACGAATCAAAAACAAAATTTATGTGCACTGTAAAAGTTCAAAATGAATGTAAATCTGCAACATTGATCGGCAGCTACACTTTTGAGCGGGTGGCATCGTTCAAATATTTTGAATCTATCATTTCTGCGGACCCATCAGCTAAATAAGAAGTGAGTGCAAGGTTCCAGGCGGAAAACGTGGCCATCTTTTCGGTGTGCCTCGTTTTTTTGTAAGCGAACGAAGCTGAAACTCTATTGAACAATAATTAGGCCTTACGTTACTTATGTTGCTGAAACCTCCAACAGGTGAATATCTAATGGAGAATATTGATGGGATTCAGGTTGGCGCATTGCTCCAGACTTTCGAAGAAAGAAGCACCCAGTGAGCTTAATCGTCTAGCTGCCAAGTCTGAACACTTACAAAGAAAATCCTCTATAGACTCCTTCTCTGAAAGGTCCCCACAGCTTCTGAAATGGGGGTTAAATGGTAACCCTAGCTTTTTCCCGTGTGTGCCGATCGTCCAGTGTCCGGTAAACACAGCTAAGAGTTTGGCAAATGAATGGCATTGAGTCCTCCGTATATTTTATTGGGCTCACAAAGTTTTCGAAATAGCACATGAAGAAATGAAACGCCCTCTTTTCTGCGCTTTCCTAAGAAAGCTTAACATATTTCAGCAAAAAATCCTACGGCGCATTCTTGGATCGGTTCAACTGTCGCCTACATTACAATGATGAACGAAGCTAAACGGTCTCGAAATCGCCGACTAAATCAAGCTTCAGGATTTTAAGTGGGCCCGACATATTCTGTAGGATGGACCCAAATGAAATTGCAAAAAAAAGATTTACAATAGTAAACTGTATGTGCCTTATACAAGGGGTCGCCCAAGGAAAACTCGGATTGACATAGTCAACAATGTCGCCAAGATCTTTGAACTGAAAAACTAGAGGATGTCTGCAAAGGGCAGAGATTCTTGGTCTAGTTAATTGAGGGAGGATAGCCACGAAAACAATGACAATTATGAGTCGCTCCCAATTTCCCTCTACATATTATGACTAGTCGTATAGCCTTTGAATGGTAATTCGTTGCTGTCTAATTCCATCAAGAGTTCGTCTACTACTAAGCTCCTCATCAATGGTGATAGTATACCACCTTACCCGCACACTCTGGATGTATTTGCTGGATAACATTGGCTCATCTATTGTGTGATACCCAAAACCTCTCCTTAGGACTTCAGCTCTGTTCTCAAGATTAATATTTTTTGTATACGGCCCTCGTATTAAATAATTTTAAATAATTCTGTCATCAGTTCCCTAATATTAGAATATTTTAAACCTATAAAACAACCCATAAAAAACGTTTCCCGAATATTCATTCTGAGCATTAAAAAGGATGGTACAAAAAAATTATAAAATAGAAAAAAGGCTTGCCTACGTGTATGCATACCTTTTCTGTGATATTGCGTCAGAGAGCTATTGAAATTTTCACAAAATTAAATTTTTTTTTGCATTTTCTTTGAACTTCGATCATCAAATTGAGGCATAAAATGTGCGTGTATATCATTTAAGTGCGTTTTATATGCAGGATATGCGTAATTTAGATATGAAAATCCCAAAAAAAAAACCTAAACATATTTTCTATACGATGATATCCGTTAAGAATCTATGAGGATTTCTAAAGCAGCAAAAGCTGGAGCATCCGATTACTGCTATGACATTGCTAGGCGTTAGAGAGAGTTTGTGTGTGAGTGTGAATGTGTGCGCATGTGTGTTTGCATCCTTCCTCACATCTTTTTATTGGCTTTCAAGATTGAAAGCGATAATTTTAAGGCTTCGAGGCCACTCAGGTGCTCGACTGGTGTGTGTTGTAAAAAGTTAAAGCTGCATGTATGTACGTGCATGTGTGTGGAGTGCTCTTTTGTTGCATGGCTAGCTGGCAAAAGTTTATGAGACATTATGCTGCTACTGATGCTGCAAAAATTTGCAATAATTCACCTGTACGGACAAAAGGGAACAGCGCTCAGGCACAGCCGCCTTTTCTATCATCTCTCGTCGTCTTCTACACCTAACAATTTTTTGACCAGCTCGAACTTGCCAGTTATCTACGCAAATACTTTGCTCTTTTATAGCGGAAGCGCATAAATTTCTGAAGAAATTCTTTTAAAAAATATTTTATATAAAATGCTATTCGATTTTTATGGCCAAAAGGACGGAACTCACTTGTTCGGTTGGTCGTTCGTTCGTTCGTTCACTTTGATGGGCATCAGGAAGCGTTTGCAAACGCTTGGTTCTGTGCACTTATATGTGCTGCCGCTTGTGTGCAAATGTATGGTTGCAGTAACTATGCCACACTGCTAGAATTTATCTTTATGTGACACCCTTTTTCTATCGTACAAAAGCCCAAACGCGAGAGAGGAGAAGAAAAACCTGCATACGAAAAATGTCAATTGTCCGTTTGCAGGCTCGAGCACAAAGTATCCATTTCTTCCACAAAGCAAATAATGGCCAAGTCGTTACAACGCATACAATTTAGTGCTTTTTATAGCTTCAACATGCAGCGCATAGCACACTTGCCTTTTGATTATCATATTTATTTAATATATTAAGTTTTTTACCCACAGCCTTCACACACCGCAAACGAAGGAAGCGAAGCAAAGCGTGTAGTTGAAGTTAGTTGTTTTTGTTGTTGTGGTTGGTATTTTCCATTTTCTAATGCTACTGCATTTCCTTTTGTTGCTGCTTTTGCTATTTGTTTTATGATATATCTACATTTTTTTAGCGCTGCCGCATAAGTTGGCCCGCTCGCCTCGGCTTAACCGCAGCAGTTTTTGACATTTTCAATGATGGATTGCATTTTATGCTAATTGAGTTTAAACACTCCCGTCAAAAGTTTTAACCATTCCTGCCTTTTTATAAATTTCTTTATTTTTGTGTGTATGTGTTTGTGTAACCGATTATTTCTTGTTTCAATAAAGTATTTGCCAACTGCAACATTTCGAAATATAACATTTGTGTAAACTGAATATTGAAAAGGATACGCAATTAGTTCAACGGGATATGACTTAATATAATAAACACTAAGAAAAAGGGGATGGAAGCAATGCAAATTTTTTTCGCTGCACGTCAACTATCGATATCGATAACTATTGTTTGACAGTTGATAATGCCAAACTGTGTTGAAATTTCTGTCTAGTAAGGTTTGGCAAGTCATCATGAATCGTACAATGCATATAAATTGTGGAAATTCACTTTGAAAAAATGTTTAATAAATTTATTCGTGAACTTCATAGAGCACTGGCGACATCAGCGGTCCGTATTTATTTCGAAATGAGCAAGAAGGTGCTGCTTTGGTGAATGTTGAACGCCACCGGCTGTTTTATGTAGAGCATCTTTACCGAAACAATCTCCCAACATTTCTAAAGTTTTCGCACAATTGAATCATTTTTTAACGCAAAATTTTATACAAACTCTTTATACAATTTTAAAACTGTAAAAAGCCGAAAATACGTGCAGAACTAGATTTACTCAAGCCTTTACAAATACCAAGTAAAGGCAATACAATTTTCGCCGGAATGTTAATCATAGATGTGGCAACCTAACAAAAAACAAAAACAAGAACTCAAATCAGCGGAAGAGGAAGTCAACAACGAATTTATTATGCTATTAAGCAAAAATCTAAAAATGGTTGCACCAATGAGTGCTTTCCATGCACGTCTCATTATACTAGACTTAGTTTATTAATAATCTATACCACCGACCGCTACCGATATTTCCAGATCCTTACACTGTTTTTCCAAAAAAATAAAGGGCGCTAGTTTTGCATTTATCGGATCTGTGAAAGAAAAGTTTCTGGCAACGTTGAAGGTTGAGATGTTGTGTTAAATTAGGTTCTGCTGCCGCTCCTCACAAGCAGAGAGGCACACACCATTGAAAAGCAGCGTGAGTGAGCGCTCATTTCCATTTCTCTTACTTCAACATACTCGCATGTATGGTGGACTCACTATTCTTTTTCAAGAAATATCCAAAAATTTCGAATGCCCGTCGCTGTTTGTCGCAGTGCAATAAGACTTGCTTAGATAACTACGTTGCATTTTATCCAACGCGATATTGGGGCCGAGGTAACGTGGCTCGATGCTCTCCATTTCTTACTCATCTATGCAGCTGCGAAAAAATCGATTGATTAGAGACTCATTTGCTTTCTTTTATTAGATAATGTCCCGTAATCTCCATCACGGTGGAGAGAATTCGGAAAATGTAGCCAACATCAGACAGTTGACAGGCTCTCAGTGATTTTTAAGTAGTCAGCTGATTTGGTGACGTAACAGGAAATATGACAGCGGTTTGTTTACAACAAAATTGAGATTATTATAGTGATATAAAAAAACCAATGCAGAGATTGCGCCAGTTACAACGACTGATTAGAAGAGGGTGAGAGTACATGTGAAATGAGGGTCACTCGCACAATTTTGTTCTTGGTAACCAAGAATGACCGTTTTTTATAGATCTTTGCCCGGTCTGCCTGTTTACGTAAGATGTGAGCTCTAAGACCCTTTCTTCTACTACATAAGTTCTATATATATAGAAGGGGATCAGCAAAATATATAGAAAATTTAAAAAATGGTAAAAATCGGTTGTAAACTAACTAAACTGTCAAATGCCGATTAAGTCGGAACACCTTCTAACTCGATGCTGCTTTGAGTTCACCATAACTTTTCGAAAATTGCTAGAACTCGTTCAATTTTGCCCCGATGAGTCTGAAATTTCGGCAGATCATTGCAAAATCGTCAGATTTTCTAGACATGCAAAAATTATAAAAATCGGTTGTAAAGCAACAAAACTGTCAAATGCCGATAAAGCCGGAACACCTGATACTTCGATGTTGCTTTGAGTTCACCATAACTTTTCGTAAAATTGCTATAACTCGCTCAATTTTGCACCGATTAGCCTGAGATCCCGCATTGCAAAAGATTCCGCATTGAAGACATGATCCCGCTTTTTTAAATCACCCTTCTATCAGATAAGCAAATTTGTCAACTGGGACTCCAAGTATCAGTAAGCGCTTCCGCGTCATATCCCCTACTCGTATTCGTAGGCAATTAGTGTTCCCTCCTAAAAATTTAAAATCACGTTTTATATTGTAAATCTAGCGTGAGTGCGTCTTACGAAGTGGAGTGGGATCCAGAATGATGAGAACGTCCAATACAGTGGATTGCAGTATTCAAGAGAAAAGTTCAATAGACCTATGCAACAACATTGGCGCCTAAACCCGTCCTTGGGTGTTTTGGTCAAGCTTCTCCTCCTATTTGTGATGCGCATCTTGATGTTTTTTCACAAGTGGAGGAAGCTGCAGTTTTTTATCGCCTCCGTACGTACTCTACGCCGACCCTGCCATAGTTCAAAGAATTAAGATCCAGCAGCTTCGGGGGGTAGTGATTATGATCCGATTTCATACGAAACGTGGTGGCGGCGCTGTCAGGTGAAGTTGGCCAAGCACTCCTGCATGGAGTCGGCTAACTTAGGTAGTAAGAGCAACGACTCAAAATGATAGAAGCATTACTTTTATCAAACTAACGATGCTTGCATTTTTCCATAAACTGGCGCAACCTGTCATGTGACGCAAAGGCTTCCTAATAATTTCCACCTAATCAAACTAAATCAAAATACTTTCGCGTCTCTTCAGCGGCATCAAGGTAGCAAACTTAACGACATATTCCAGAAATTGCAACACTCTGTAATTTTGAATTTTCACAACGTTTACAACTTACTGGAAGTTGCAGCGCAACGCGAGTAATTTCCTTATTTGCAGCAATGAAGAGTTAGAGAAAATGAAAAAGTTAGCGCCGCACGAATTGTAAAGCTGAAAGCTAAGCTGGTGATTGCGCATTTTGCGCGCCTGTAACTCAATGCCAAAGTCAGCTGACTAAAGTCAGGAGACGAAAGACAATTCTAAAGGAAGCGGTTCACCGTCGCTGTCGCTGTCGCCGTCGCCGTCGCCTGGCAATTTTCCAACTTTGTGTGGGCGCAAGTTCCGGGAAATGACTCTTTCCAGCGCCTACATACAGAAATTGCTGAAATATGGCTCCATATACTTACCTATACATATACACTATGTGCAAAGTTGCAAGAAGTACAACAACACATTCGCACAGGGAAAATCAATGCTGAGAATTTGAATATTTTCCTTGTCGTTAAGTTATGTAACTTGGTTTCATTTTGACTTGCCTGTAAAGGACTCAATGCTAATCGTACATACATATAAACATACAAACATTTACACCCCTGTAGGGTAGGCCAAAAACTTGGTTCTAGAGCTAATATTACTGGCCATTGTTATGAAATATATCGTAAGCGTTGTCGGTCTTTAGTTCTCCAAGCTGCATGTGAAAATAAAGGCTAATTCGGCAATAGCTCCCAACAGAACTGGCTCAGAAGTGCTGGAATGTACTTTCTTACAGGGTCCGACACTCGAAGTGTAACCAATTAAAAAGGGCATAAATTTAGTTTGGAAATTTACTTTTATTCAATTCAAAGTAAAAAATGTGTGAAAATAATACAAAATAATCAATTTACTTTTTCTCGATATGACCACCCGTTGCCTTGACTATGGCCTTGAGACGGCCCAGAAACGAATCGCAAGCTGCTCGAATGTGACTTGCAGGTGTTTTGGCCCGCTCGCGGACAATAGCTTTTTTCAGCGCCTCGAGACTAGTGAATCTTTTAGGTCGGACTTTGCTCTCTAAAATGGCTCAAAGGGAATAATCCATCGGATTCGCGTCTGGTGAATTTGAGAGCCATTGTGTGGACTTTATGAAGTTCGGAACGTTGTTTTTAGTCATTCTTGGTTCACTCGAGCCTTGTGAGACGGTGCTGAGTCCTGCCGAAACGTCCATGGTCTGCCACCAAAATGCCCAAGCTGCTTTGGTGAGAGATCATCCGCATTTTGGATCTTGTAAGGCTGGACTTTCAGATCATTTTCAGTATGCGGCGGATGCGACGGCCAGATATTTTCAGTTCTTTCGCCATTTGATTGACACTTTGTCGGGGATTTCGTTCAAGTCACTTCTGCACTTTTTGAACCATTTCACGTGACGTTGCAGTCTTTTGAAGACCACCTCCATGACGTTTCGCGTTGCTATCAGTATCATTGTAACGAGTAATGGTGCGATAAACAAAAGCTTTATTTACTTTAAGGTGCTCGAGCTCACGTTCAATCACTCTGAAATTCATTACTGATTTCCCTTTTTCGCGCTTACTCCTGGTAAAATGCTTCCGCGCGCTCGTAAACAATGCTCTGGACTGTGCGAGCAATCTGAAGTTGGTTACACTTAGAGTGCCGGACCCTGTAGATGGACACCCTATAGCAAAGATTTCGCAACGAGCACTGTAGTCGTATCCAGAAAACGCCATAAAAACAAATGTGTGGATTATTCTGTTGACAATTCGGAAAGGACCCACTTTGAAGAGGATACAAAGAGTCTGAATAAATAATAAACGTTTTATTTACCTGTCAATAGAAGTAATGCTTTTACTCCGCAAAGCTTAGAACTAATTTCTTCTTCATTCGTTAAGTTGTAAAAACATTTTCTTGTGCCCAATTTTTTGTGCCCATCCAGCCTCTCGAAAGCAATAATAAGTTCAATAAATCGATCAATTCGATAATATTTTGTAACAGAAGAACCCTTAAAATTAGTATTTAAAATATATCACGAAGATACCCTTATGTGTTTCTTTTCACAACCTCTCAACGCATGACTAGAATAGGTCTTCCGTGTGACCTCAAATGTCTGGCATCACCTTGCGCTTACACCATCTCTCAGAACTAACGCCTATCCCTACAGGACCACCTGCAAGTATGTGTCCGTGTGCAGCTGCATTGGTATTTTTATGCATTTCAGTCGCATATCTTTCGTTGCTATAGAAAGTTGCAAAACTTTCTTTGCTCTATCTTTCCTATCCTTCCCAATCACACCCCCCACACAACCAACATCCTTTGTATCTTTTCCACCCAGCGCGGCGGACCCAAAAGCTTGTGCTCGCACATATCTACACATAAATCAGCCGCCGCCTTCGTGGATTTTTCGTCTGAATTCGACAACAGCAGCTGCAAAATGCAATTTTCTTTTCTGCTCTGCAGTTTTGTTGCGTTTAATCCCCGTTGCATCCTTCTTTGCCGCCATCACAAAACCCAAGGTTTTATTTTATTGCACACTCTTCGCAACGTTTAATTTTCTTTGCGAATTTTTTCTTGTTGCCTTTGCTATTGTTGGTTTTGTTGTTGCTACATAGTCACTCGCTGCGCGCTTTTATTCAACTTATTTTCTTTCTTGTTCTGTTTTTTTATTTTGTTCTTCACTTTGCTCCGCTCGCTCCGCCGTTCACTTTTTGTTTTTCGTTGCAAAATTTCACTTGGCAGGATGTCTGCCAGCGGGATTTTCATTTTGCCCTAGAAAGCAACAAAAATGCCGCACCACTAAAAGCAACAAACAACGAAAATGCTGCTGCATTTCGCTCGGGTACAACTTCAATGCGCGGCCACGCCCTTTTGGTAGTTTTTCTATTCCTGCAACATTTTACTACTTGCGAAATTACTATAATGGTTGTTTTAGTTGATGTGGTTCTTATGCGGAATTGATTTTTTTTCCACATTTTTTTCGTGCTTTGTTTGTGTTCCCTTTCAGATGTCATTAAATGACAGCCATTGCAATGATGGAAGTTCTAGGGATTTTCAATTTTAGTGCAACAAAAAAAAAACGACGTGATGAGAAGCCATTAAGTGACATTGTTTTCCCCTTCTTTTCCTTTTATGCGCTCGAGATTTTATGCTCGCAATAGTTGCAAAGGAGATCAATAATTTTGGTATTAAGTAACGAAGGCATTAAACGTTTTTGTTTGCGATTTAAAGGGTGTAATCTGTATAAATGCATAGGATATCGGCTGTGCAATTGTTGTTGTTTATTTTATTTTTATTTTTATTTTTATTTCGTTTATTGAGTCTGTGATTATATAGAATTTTAAGGACTAGAATCACAAATTTGACTTAATGAAGAATATACGACAAAGTCTATACTGATTGGAGCATTGGCCAAAACGAGATCTCGGGAAAGCCAAATCTAAATAAAGGCTACTAAATATTCTATCGAATTCAATGAGGACTCGTGCAATGGCGTAAAATGAGCGATTAACTATCAGCTTTAATTCGATTGAGATGAAATGGACGCTGAGCGTAGACTGCGCATGCCGTCAAACATTGGCACTTATCACCTCAAGTAGTTCCGGGCAATCACTAAGGCCACCAATGATATCATAAACAAACAACAGTGATTTAATGAAGCTGATTTAATTTTTAAACTTCGGCTTTAACTCTTGTAGAAGTATATCTTACTGATGAACTACAAGCAGTATATGACGGTAAGACCATACCCAACTTGTTACCTATAACCAGAGGTGTTCCTCAAGTTTCTCTTCTTGGCCCTCTTTTGTTTGTCTTGTGCTGTCAATTAGCTTGTTTTTGGCATTTAATTATGCCAGTCAACCGCAGGCGGGCTCTGCGATTTTCACTATAGATAAAAATATCGAACCAAGAACTTGTCTTAAATTTTGTGTTTTAAACGGGACTTCGTGTGCCGAATTGTTGCAAATGTTGCAGAAAGGGTATGGCGAGTTTGTTTTATCAAAAACATGGGTCTACGACTGGTATATGGCTTTTGCAGGGAGCCGAGAAGTCGAGGAAGATTTGCCCCGATCTGGTCGCCCATCAACGTCTTCAAGGGATAAAAACGTCGACAAAGTCAAGGAAATGGTTTGAAGGAGGTAGCTCGTGACGTTAGCGTGTCTCACGAATCAATTCACAACATTTTACACCATCGATTGGGCATGAGACGCGTGGTCGGTCGATTCGTTCCAAGAGAGTTGAATTTCTTTCGAAAAATTCATCGGAAGAAGGTGGCTGAAGGCATGCTGGAGCAAGTGAATTCGGACCCAACGTTTATCCAGCGCATCATAACAGCTGATGAGTCGTGGGTACATGAGTTTGACATGCAAACTAGCCAACAGGTGGCTGAATGGCGCTATCCACATGAGCCGAAGCCCAAAAAACCACGTCAAAGTCGGTCAAAAGTGAAAGTCATGCTACTCGTTTTCTTTAATTATCATGGTGTTGTGCACTCGGAACTCGTTCCAAATGGTTCTACGGTATAAAGGGTGGTTAAGTTTCAAGGGCCGGTGTTAATTTTGAATAAAATACAATTTTTTTAGGAAATTATTATATTATCATTTCTCTTTATCATGATCTTGGCCAAACGGCCGCCGGGGTCTCGGCGGCACACCTCCATCCGATGGTCCAAATTTTCGATGACGCTGAGGCATAATTGAGGTTCTATGCCGTTAATGTGCCGAATTATGTCATCTTTTAGCTCTTGAATTGTTGCTGGCTTATCGACGTACACCTTTTCTTTCAAATAACCCCAAAGAAAGAAGTCCAATGGTGTCGTTGACGTTTAGGTGTGGTTCATATTCAACATCGCCCCTTGAAATTTAACTCACCTTTAATTAAAATGTAATGTTTATAATATTTTGAAATATACATTTCTTAAAAATTAGTTCAATAATTCACTCAGTTTTATTTGGCTTTACTTTTTTTTAACATCTGGTAGTATTGCCCGCGATTGCAGTTGTTGTTAGTGTTCTTCTGCTTTCGGCAGTCAAATCTCTCTCTCGCTACTCCAGTGTTGCCTAGTTTTGGGTATAAGAACGCACTAAAGTGCCCATTTAAAGAAAATAAAACACCAAGTTTTTATTGAATTACTTAAAGAACTTTGTATGCGTGACAAATTGTCTTTAAAATGTGTTTTTTTTATGTGTTATGGTTATGTACAATTTAATTTAAGAGTGTTTTGTTAAGAGAAACTCTTGTGTTAAGAGAACGACATTTTTGCTATATTTGAGGTTATGTAACAAGATAAGGCAGTCTTTTTGTAAAAATGTCATTATGGTCTCTTTAGTATTTTCGGGTATTTTTTGCTTATTTTTCCTATGAATACCCCTTTTAATGCCCTATGTCCCACTTAGGATTGATGGCCGGAAGAAACGATTACACCTCTATGGTTTTAACCCGCATTCAGTAAGTTCAAGCGCTTTTCAGAATGTGTAAAAAGGTTTTCAATTTTAAGAAGAGTTGAGAGAGAAGAAAAAAAAAATTAAATTCACACTTTCAAAATATCAAATTTTATAAGCATCAACAAATTTTCACTAGCACTAAAATCTTCTCAGAGTGGCATTTTTAATCTTGTTTTGTTCAATAATACAGTGTGTTTTTTTAGCTTAAGGTTTCGGTAGCTTTAAATTAAAAAAAAAAAGAAACAAACACGAAACTTCAAAATGCTCGCATTTTGGGTATAAAAAAGCACTAAATTTTTTGCGAAGAGCAAATGGTTGGCAATACTGCACAACTCGGCAAACGTGACATCACGCACTCTCTGATGGACGCAATCTTCTTTCTATCATTCTTGAAAAATCAGTTGATGCTTAATATCAATGAATGCTTTCATGTAACTCTTTGAAGGCATCCAACACTTTGCCTACTTTTCGTAGTATTGCGAGCCCTGTCTTACAATATGTGACCCAAATGAAGTACATTGGCGTTGTATTTGTATCCAAGCGGACATATAATAGCCATGCCAATTATATTATTTCGCGCTCGTATTCCATGTTGGCTTTTATTCGTCGTTTATTCAGACGTTTACGCGTATACACTTAAATCTCTGCATTGTGCATTCGTTAGGTCAACCCTGAAGTAAGAAAATTCAATCTAAACCAAAAAAAATTTTCTAAATTTTGCTTTTCGCTCACTAAATTTTTCTCTACCACTGTCTTCTTACTATTCTCGTTGCCAACTAATTAGCCTACCTGCACTTGAAGGCAGAAGATTCATTTTTGGCTGCCCATTTGTCCTTAACATTACAACTTGACTCTATTAACTCCCTGCCCTTTTAGAAAAGTTTGCTTGTAATATTCCCACTAAGATTTTTTGCCATTCAGAACTTTTTAAAATTACTTTTTCTAGAGGTAGTTATGGTGTCGACGCCCTCATTTAGATCCTGTGTTGAAATTAAATTGGTAAAGGATTGAACCTTTAGATTTTGATTTCAAACAATCAGATTCTACTTTACCAGGTAGTTAAATATTTGCGATTTTTTTCTCTGCGCCACATCACCAGTGTTTTTTCTTAGCTCAAGTATTTAATATTTGTCCTAATGTCTTAAGATACACACTTAGATTGCTGTCTTAAACAAATAATGAAAAAAAAATAATTTATAAAGTTAATAGAAAATAAAAAAATTTTAAAATTTATAAATAATGCAGGTTAGGTTAGGTTAGGTAGTGATGGTTGCCAGAGAGTGGGCCCACTTGGACGAAAGAAGTTTGGTTCATCCTTTGTGATGCCATTGCAAGAGGGGAAAAAGAGGTGAAGGAAAAAAGGACGAAAGGGAAAGGGATGGGGAAGGTTGAGTGTTTGTGGACTACGAACGGTGACTAGTCTGCGGTTGTGTTAACCTCTTTATGCTGCTGATGAAGTTCATCAGATTTTTGATTTCAATACCTGCTATATCAGCAGGCGCAGAAAAGAAGTGAGAACCAAGATGCTTGAATCTTAGTCCCGCGATAGCTGGGCAGCTGAGGAGCAGGAGCTGAGATGATTCCACCTCATCTTCCATACAGCTGACGCAAAAGGACTCCAAGTAATTCCGAGTCTCACGGCATGTATACCCCGCGGGCAGTGCCCTGTGAGAATGCCCACGAAATTTGAGAGATGAGATTTTGTCATCCTCAGAATATCCCTCAAACGCCTCCTATCCAAACGTGGCTAGAAGGACTTCGCGATCTTACACGTTCGTCTACTTACCCAGCGCTCGCTGAGTTGGTGAAAAGCCCATCCTTCCAGGAGTAGAGCGCAGGTTGTCAAGGGGATCCCGAACCTCTCCTTTCGCGGGCACACCGCCTTACAGGTCCCTTGTCTGGCCAGCTCGTCGGCTTCGCAGTTTCCAGCAATGCCATTGTGACCAGGTACCCAAATTATCTTTATATCGAAGAATTCTGGTGCAATCGAGAGAGAGACCAGGCATTCCCTGACCAGTTTCGAAGGCATCATAATAGAGCTTAGGGCCCAATTGCCGCTTGGCTATCGGAGTAAATATTTACCTTTTTAACGTAGTAGCCAGTCAGCTGCTTCTTTAATTGCGGCCACCTCTGCTTGGAACACACTGCAGTGATCCGGTAGCCTGAATTTGAGTTTGATGGGGAGCTCTTTGCAGAATACTCTTCCTCCAACCCTACCGTCCAGCTTCGAGCCATCCGTGAACAGGTTAACTAGGCCCTGTCCCCAAGTGTTGCACCCGGTCCACTCCTCCTTTGGTGGAATATGGGTGGAGAAAGTTCCGCTTGGACTAAGCGAGGGCACACACTGAACTGTCGACGAGGGGATGAACCCAAAGCTTCTGAGGATGCTTGAGTGCCTATATGTGAGATTGAACTTATAGCACAAGCCCCTCAGATAATAATACAAATACAATAAATAAAAAAAAAGTATCAAAGCCGACCAGGCTTCGAAAGGAAGATGGTTTTTGTGAGAAGCCTTTCTATTGACAGAAATGCACTCGTCGATTATTTCTGGTATGATTTGATGCTTCATTACAGTGGGCTTAGAATGCAAGCCCATCGAATAACAGTCACGCATAAACCGATTTCTCAACTATTCGTTTAAATTTTGGGTTATTGGACTTGTTTTATATTTATTTACTTTAGATGATTTAGACTCAAACTTATATCGCCCTCACTGTATTACGACACTTTAAGCGGAGCGCTCGGAGGTCGCCAGGAGTAGGTTTAAAAATTATTATTGAACGAAAGATATGAAAATAAATTGTTAGAGCACTTTGTGCATATTTGCGTGTGTAGCTATAAATTTTCGCTTGAGCGTGCATACTCCCTTATTGCGAAAAAAAAATGTAGACATTTCATACAAATTCATGCAAAGTTAACGATTTCAGGAAAACTATGAAATTTTCTAAAAACGACGCCATTTTCTTAGTTCATTCACATACATTGCATAGACCCACACGTACATATTTGAATGCACTAATTTCAATTCATGCAAACTTCAATACATCTGCGCGCTGCCAGGTTATATCAAAATAACGAGAACTGAAAAATAAATGTTCTTTGAGTATACAAATGTATGTACATAGAATTTTCTTGTCTTTTGCATCAATGAACTGCGAAAATCTTAATTTTAATGGCACAAAAAAACATTTAGACATATGCACACACACACACATGTACGGGTACACAAAGCTTTTCATGTGCCAAAATAGTAACGCAATAGGAAAACAAAGCAAATATCGCAGAACATACAAATATACACACACACTCACATGCATGTGCAAAAACTGCAAAAGTAACAAACGCAACAATAACAAGAAAAGCATAAACCCAGCAACACCAAAAATTTATTGTAGCAGAAATTCAGAAAAATAAAATAAAATAGAATCCTAAATCCAAAATGAATTCAACAAAATTGCGCTCGTATTTATTTACAAGCAATGCCAGAAATGCAGACACACACACACAAACGCTGCTTCCGAAACAGCAACGCATAAATAAGCACGCACACACAGACACACCCATGAAAACTCGAAGTGAAGTAAATAAAACGTAGCGGCATCTGAAACACTACAATGGGCGGAGCTATGCCAATTGAGAGTGCCTGCGAAACGATTGAAATTCAAAGAGAGAGAGCGCAGCACTGGATGAAATTCATCTATAGCTTCTTGTGTGTGTTGGCGCAGGAACGCATCGGTAACGAAACAATGAAGTGGAAATGAAATTGAAATGAAAACGGCAAATGGCAAATGACAAATACAAATACAAATTTAACTGCGAAAGAGACGGAGCGATAAGCAGATGAGCGAGAATGCGCGCACACACACAAACGCAACAAAGCAAGTGGAGGGGCAGAGAAAGTGGCAAAGATGTGTGTGTGCGTGTGTGTGTGGGTAAGTGTTGCTGTATGAGAGGGGAAATGTGATTTCGTAGTTGTGTTGGCGCTCGTGAGCTTAAATGTGAATGTGTGTGTGTGCTCCTTCGACGCTCAGCTACTTTTTTTTTTTATTTTTCACTCAGCTCAGTTGGCAGCGAAATAAAATCCTCAGTTAGCATTGCAGTGCAAATTGAAGTTGTTCGTGTCTTGTAGCGAGTTTTCCTTTTTTGCGGGCACAAACAGCAACGAAACTGTTGTCTCTTGGTTTTCGTCTCTTATTTTTCATAATTTTTATTATTAACCATATTTTTTACATTTTATTTCCTTGCGTTTTCTTTTCGATTATCTTCTTATTTAATTTTTCTTTGCATGCCTCCGTTTTAACATATTCACAGTCCGCAAAGTCTGCATCTACACACAATTGCACATTCAAATACAAGCAGCGCGCTGTGGTCGACTACCTTCTTGGCTGGCTGTCGCCCGCACTCAGCGAAGCAGCAGCAACGCTAAATTGCCGACGGCAAGGAAGCAACTCAGCTTTGAAGCGTCTCTGCTCTGTTGCACAAATTGTTGCTGATGTTGTGGTTGTTATTGTTGTTGTTGTTGTTGTTCTTGTTGTTGCTGATCGTATTTCCCATACTTCTTGGGCTTCTGTTATTTGCTACTGTCCATTTTCAGTTGTCGATGTTGTTTGCATTTTGTTCACTTTTTTTTGCACTTCTGTTTTTTGGAATTTAACAATTTTGTAATAGTAATTAGTGGTTTGCGAGCGAGGCTGTGGCTTTGTTGCTTTACATTATTTTCAAGCGCTATTCACCTTTTTGCTTTATTAATGCATACAAAATTTGTATTTCCCCTTTTCGCTTTTCCATTAATTATTTACTTTATTTCATTTTTGAATTCTTTCCATTTGGCATCCTTTACATTTATGCTACAATTTTGCTGATAAGAAATCTGTGTACGAACAAAAATTTCTTGCAACATTTGTACAACAAATTTCTCATAATTGCACTTCACCGGCGGCAAAACATGGCTGGTAATTTTTTTGTCCTCACTCTAGAAATTTAACCATGGAACGCAACACGATTCAACACTGTTTTAAAATTATTAAAATTTATCATCAAAATTATTGCTGCGTTCGCCAAACATTTCCTCAGCAAGAAAATTATCGTAAGTGATGACGCTCCGTTTTGGTTAAGGGGCTTCGTTAACAAATAAAATTAACTGAACTGGAGCAACGAAAGTTCGAAGGTGATTCAACAGGTCATGCTATACTCCGAAAAAGTCACTGATTGGAGTGGACTTTGAACTGCCGGCATCATCGGACCTTATTTATTTATTTATTTAAGTATTTGATTACAAGAACCTCTCAGACCAGAGTGAATCTGCTTTTACATTTTTTTCAAGTCTATTAGTACAAAATATTTTTACAGACGACACAGCTAACATTTATCTAAATGTGGATCAATCTTAAGATTAGGGCAACTATTAAATACCAGAGCTAAGATAAAACACGAGCGATGTGGCGCAGAAAAAAACATTCTCAAATATTTAACTAAAGTAGAACTTGATTGCGTGAAATCAAAATCCAAAGCATTGAAAACCAATTTTAACTCAACACAGGTTCTACTCTATAACTACTTCTAGATAAAGCAATTTCAAAGAATTCCGTATGACGAAGAATTTTAGAGGGAATATTAAAAGCAACCTTCTCTAAAAGAGAATATCAGTCCATAGAGCGAAGTTTTGGTGTTAATGACAAATGCGCAGACACAAATGAATCTTCTGTCTTCGAGTGTGCGTAAAAACTCCGAAACACAGTCAAGGAAAGCACAAGCGTTTTAGAAAAGCTCAGACAAAAGGGTGGATGATCGAATCCATGGGCGAAGAGATTTTTAAGCTTATATTAAACTCTCACCCAACTAGCACAGACGAGGCAAACGAGCACAAACGACGCCTGACCAAAGCCTTGATGCTGCAATGGTCAGAAAAAAATACACATACCGAAAACCCGCATACTGGGGAAACAGCGATATAGCTGAACTCAGTGGTGCCTGCCACAAAGCTAGACGATAATATCAAAGAAGCAGATGAACAGTTGAAATTGTAGATTTATGAGAAATTTTCAACAAAAAAACCGCAAAAGGCTCAGAAATGCGATTAAAAAAAGCTAAAGGATTTTCAAATAAGAAGTGTTATTCCCGTAAAAGATCTATGGTTTCGTTTTTTGTGTGGGCGCTACGTGCCGTCTTGTTTAAAAAAGACGTTGTCCAGATCAATACCATCCAATTCCGGACGTAAAAAATAGTTAATCATCTCTCGATAGCGCAATCCATTCACCGTAACTGTTGCTCCAGCTTCATTTTCGAAACAAAGTAAAGTCCAATGACTCCGCCGGACCATAAACCGCACCAAACAGTCACTTGTTGAGGATAGAAGGGCTTTTCAACAATAACTCTTGGATTTTCTGAGCCCCAGATCCAACAATTTTTCTTGTTGACGAAGCCACCAAGGTGGAAATGGGCCTCATCACTCTAGATGATTTTTTGATGGAATTTTGGATCATTTCCATGCATTTCAACGACCCAATCAGCAAAGACACGTTGTTGATGATCGGCCGGCTTGAGTTCTTGCGTTAACTGGACTTTATAAGTCTTAAGATCCAAATCTTTATGCAAAATACGGTGTAATGACGTTTGTGGAATGCCTTATTCCAAAGAACGACGATGATTGAATAAACCTAGGATTTGTTCTACACTTTCGGCTACAACAGCAATATTTTCGGCTGTTCTTGAGCGACGTGCACGGGTTTTATTCTTCGCGTCATTAACTTGTCCCAATAGCTAGAATTTTTTCACCAATTTCTGTATTGTGGTCCGACAAGGTGCTTCACGATGACCCAAAAATGTTCGAGTTTTATGAACCATCTCTCCTAAATTTTCACCATTTTAATAGTGAATTTTAATAATTTTAGTGCGTTGTTAAGGCGTGTCTCGTTCCATTTTTATTATGGCGTAGTTTCTACTTGTAAAATATCAAAAAATTACAGCTTCAAAAGTGACATCTGCCGAAATAGCGAGGTATTCAAAATAGCATCTGTTATTGGAAAACCCTTAGTTCACGAAAATCCGCGAGGAGGAGCGTATAAGCTGGTGATGTCTAAACTTTGTGGATGCAAAGGACAAGCGCAACTCTTAAAAAATGTTTTGGAAAGCCTTTTCCCAAGAAAAGAAAATGCGCGAGAATACCGACTAACAGCAGACGCATCTTTCATTATTCTTTTAGATGTACCCACAGTCACGGAAATGGAGGTAAAGTTAGCCTTGGGTCGTTTGGGAAACGGTAAAGATCCAAAACTAGATGGAATCCCTAACGGAGCTCTTCAACTTGAAAGAAGACGCAAAACCCTACACGGAGACGTATCAAAAGTGTTTTCGAGATGGCGTTTTCCCAAAAATTTCGTAACAGCAACGATTTATCCTTTCACCGAAACCTAATAAGACGCCGGGTCAACCAAGCTCATATCGACCATTTTGTATGATTAATACGATGGGCAAAATCTTAGTACGGTTAATTGCTGATCGCTTGGATCAGCAGCTTAATGAAAGACCAGAAGGTTTGTCTGACAACCAATATGGTTTCCGCAGGGGACCCTCCGCTAAAGGATGCAATTTAAACGCTTATATTAATAGCGAAAAATGCTATTGATGGAACAAGATGGATGGAGGAAGGAATATTCCAGCCTTGGAATATTGAGGAGGCCTTTCTTTTCCTCTGCTACCACTAACTGATACCGCATCGAATACTTGCCGAGCCGCAGCGTTTGTATCCATTCGGACGGCATGACCCAGTCAACGAAGGCGCTGGATTTATATTTGTTGCGCTAGGTCATACAACTCATTCTTCCCTCGCCTGCGATATTCGCCGTCTCCAACGAGCAAAAGTCTAAGAATCTTCCGCAGAATCTTGCTACCAACAACAGTCCGGCCTACATCGCCAAACCGTCAGCTTGTAGGCCAAAAAAATGAAGCAGTTTTGCTCACAACCAGGAAAAAAATTGACAAATACTTGGGATTAATGGTAGGTGCACGCTTCAATTTCAAAGCGCTCATTGAAAAACTTGTGAGAAAGCAGCACGAATAAATACGGCGCTATCTCGATTAATGGCTAACATAGGCGGGCGAAGTCAGAACAGAAGGCTACTACTGGCAAAACTTACCCAGTCCATTGTGATGTATGCGGCCCCTGTGTTGGGACAAGCATTAAAATGCGGAATATACGCCAAGATTATAAAATCTCTGTTTCGCCTGAGCGCTATCAGAGTCGGAAGCGCATTTCGCACTGTATGGAGTCATTTCTGGCATAATGCCCCCAGACATACTGACACTGGAAAGTTAGAGAATCTAAGACAAAAACCGAGGTCTTAGCAGTTCGTTAACAGCTGAGGAGCGCAAAGAAGAAAGGCACAGGAGTCTATCTAAATGGCAAAGACGTTAAGACCTAACAAGCAAAGGGAGATGGACACACAGACTCATTAGAAATTTACAGGCATGGGACGATAGGAAACATGGTAATGTTGACTTTTTTACTACGCAGTTCCTGACAGGACATGCTTGTTTAGAAAAAAAAATTGGCAGAAGAAGAAGAACAACAATGTTGTTCCAAAGAAGTACGAAATTGTATTAGAAAATTGCCTGCTTTCTTTCTCAATGATTTGAGACAAATGGAGAGAAGGCAAAAAAGCGAAAGCATGGCACTAAATCGCTGAAGCTCCATAGGCAATAGGCTGTGCTCTTCCTGCGATGCAGTAAGCAACGGTTGTGCCGTGGGACTATTTTTCGATTGATTTATTTGGATGCAGCCAAATTAACGAAACTAGACATAGAATCTTAACTTTCTTTGCTATGACTGACAGGGGTGTCTCTTTGTTAACGAAGCTAACACCCTTCATATGGTTTGACAGGGAGCGGAAAACATGGTAGTCGGTCGGTGGAAGTTCCCGAGAATACGGCCAAAGGATATCCCATTCGAGCTCTTGGGGTGCGCCGACTGGACGACTTGTGCAACATGGGGCCTGGCGTTGTCGTGAAGGAGTGTGTTTTAAGCATGCCGATTAGGTGTTTTTAGTCGAATAGCCTCATTCACACGGTGTAGTTGGGCAATGTGGAGCTCCTTTTTGACCGTGCGATTCCTTTCGAGCATTTCCCAATGCAACCTCTCCTTCCAGTCCCACCCAACACATATCATGATCTTCTTTGGAAGAAGATCCTGTTTGACTCTCTGTTTTGGCGTATTTCCTGAAGCCGTCCACTCCTTTTTTAGCTTTATATTGATGTATAGCCACCATTTCTCATCTCGCATGACGGATTTGGTACAAAAAGCGGTGTTGATGACCGCGTGTTGCTCGATGGCGGGCGAGATGCTGAGAAGCAATTTGAAGACGACTTCCTTTAGTTTTTTTTCGTTGAGCTCGTGAGGCACCCAAGCTCCCAATTTTTCGGTAAATTCCTCTGAATGAAGGTGATTGAGAATCGTTTTATGACCACAGTTCATTTTTTCCGTCAACCATAGGTGTGCTCAGCGATTTTCACTATGGATAAAAATATCGAATAAATAATTTGTATTCAATTTTGTGTGTTTGAACGGGATTTCGAGGAGGATGGTTCCATGTGTAGAAGTCGACGCAAGTGGGGAAAGTTACTGATCGCCATTCACTTGGGAGTGGCCAGGACGATTCTTTTACATATGGTTCAAGCAGCTCACAACGTCCGGGATTAGCCCACGTATCCTCTGGGTAGCTTCCGAACACCCGTTCGGGAGTGAGCTAACGTGAGAAGGCGAAGCATTCCAGGATAGCTGGTTGTGCGCTGGGTTTGGGACCCGTCACTTACTGATGACGACCCCTGCAAACGAAATAAGGAATACGATTTGAGGGCATGCACCTGGAATGTCCGGTCCCTTAATGGGGAAGGTGCCTCTGCCCGGCTGGTTGATGTCCTCGTGAGAGTAAAGACTGACATCACTGCCATCCAAGAGATGCGATGGACGGGGCAAGGTGAGAAAAACATAGGACCTTGCGACGTCTACTACAGCTGCCATGTAAAGGAGCGCAAATTCGGTGTCGGATTTGTTGTGGGAGAGAGACTTCGACGCCAAGTACTGTCGTTCACTCCGGTGGACGAGCGTCTCGCAATAATCCGCATCAAAGCGCGATTTTTTAACATCTCGCTAATTTGCACCCACGCCCCGACGGAAGAGGAGGACGATGCGACCAAAGATTCCTTCTATGAGCGCTTGGAACGTTCCTATGAGCGCTGCTCCCGCCACGACATAAAAATCGTGCTTGGCGACTCCAACGCCAGGGTGGGCAAGGAGGGAACTTTTGGTCCCACAGTCGGAAAATTCAGCCTGTACAACGAAACATCCGGTAACGGACAGAGGCTGATCGACTTCGCCGGGGCCCGAAACATGGTAGTCTGTAGCACCAGATTCCAGCATAAGAAAATACACCAAACTACCTGGCTGTCTCCTAATCGAAAAACGCGAAACCAGATCGATCATGTTGGGATAGATGGAAGACACGCTTCTAGTGTATTAGATGAACGTACGATCCGAGGACCCACCATCGACTCGGATCATTACCTTGTTGCAGCCAAACTGCGCACCCGCCTCTGTGCAGCAAAAAACGTACATCTACCTACGCAAAGAATGTTCGACATCGAAAAGCTGCAATCACAACAGACAGCCAGAAGATTCGCTACTCGACTCTCACTCCTGCTCTCAGAGAGCACTGCCCAACAAACCGGCATGCACGAGCAATGGAGCAACATTTCTCGTTCCCTACGTACCGCCGCCGAAGAAGAAATCGGATTCCGGCGAGCCCGAAAAAACAATTGGTACGACGAGGAATGTCATGCTGCCGCAGAAAGAAAGGATGCTCTATAGGCGAGCCACGCTGCGATCGGGCGCAACGCGAGCTATGTGGGATCACTACAGAGAGCTAAAAAAGGAAGAGAGGCGTATTATTCGAAAGAAGAAATGAGGGGTCGAAATACGTGAGTGCGAAGAGTTTGAGATGCTGGCCAACAGGAACAACGCCCGAAAATTCTATCAGAAAGTTCGGCGGCTTACAGAAGGTTTTAAGACCGGGGCGTTTTCCTGTAAGAACAAAGATGACGAACAGATGACTGACGTTCAGAGCAATCTTAAATTATGGAGGGAACACTTCTCGAACCTGTTAAACAGTGACAGCTGCGCATGTCACAGAGAATGTGAAGATCCCGATACCCCAATCGTTGACGATGGAATTGTCGTTCCGCTACCCGACCATGACGAGGTGAGAATAGCAATATCACGGCTAAAGAACAACAAAGCCGCGGGCGCCGACGGACTGCCGGCTGAGCTATTCAAACATGGCGCGAGGAGCTGGTAAGGTGCATGCATCAGCTCCTATGCAAAATATGGTCGGATGAAAGCATGCCTGCCGATTGGAATTTAAGTGTGCTCTGCCCAATCCATAAGAAGGGTGATCCTGCAATTTGTGCCAATTACCGCGGGATTAGTCTTCTAAATATCGCCTATAAGGATCTAGCGAGCGTATTGTGTGAAAGGCTGAAGCCCACTGTCAACCAACTGATTGGACCTTATCAGTGTGGCTTCAGACCTGGAAAGTCTACCATCGACCAAATATTCACAATACGCCAAATCTTGGAAAAGACCCACGAAAGGAGAATCGACACACACCATCTTTTCGTCGATTTCAAAGCTGCATTCGACAGTACAGAAAGGAGTTACTTGTATGCCGCGATATCTGAATTTGGTATCCCCACAAAACTAATACGGCTATGCAAGATGACGTTGCTCAACACCAGCAGCGCCATCAGAATTGGGAAGGACCTCTCCGAGCCATTTGATACCAAACGAGGTTTCAGACAGGGTGAGTCGCTGTCGTGTGACTTCTTTAACCTGATGTTGGAGAGCATCGTACGAGCCGCAGAACTTAATCGCTCACGCACAATATTTTATAAGAGCGTACAATTGTTGGCGTATGCCGATGATATCGATATCATCGGCCTTAACAACCGCGCTGTTAGTTCTGCCTTCTCCAAACTGGATAAAGAGGAAAAGCGAATGGGTTTGGTGGTGAACGAGGACAAAACGAAGTACCTCCTGTCTTCAACCAAACAGTCGGCGCACTCGCGTATCGGCACCCACGTCACTGTAGACAGTTATAATTTTGAGGTTGTAAAAGACTTCGTCTATTTAGGAACCAGCATTAACACCGATAACAATGTCACCCTTGAAATCCAACGCAGAATCTCTCTTGCCAACAAGTGCTACTTTGGACTAAGTAGGTAACTGAGCAGTAAAGTCCTCTTTCGACGAACAAAGCTAACACTCTACAAGACTCTCATCATGCCCGTCCTAACGTATGGCGCAGAAGCTTGGACGATGACAACATCCGATGAAGCGACGCTTGGAGTGTTCGAGAGAAAGATTCTGCGTAAGATTTTTGGACCTTTGCACGTTGGTAACGGCAAATATTGCAGACGATGGAACGATGAGCTGTATGAGCTTTACAACGACATATACATAGCGCAGCGAATAAAGATCCAGCGGCTACGTTGGCTGGGTAATGTCGTCCGAATGGATACAAACGCTCCGGCTTTGAAAGTATTCGATGCGGTACCAGCTGGTGGTAACAGAGGAAGAGGAAGGCCTCCTCTGCGTTGGAAAGATCAGGTGGAGAAGGACTTGGCTTCACTTGGTGTGTCCAATTGGCGCCGGTTAGCACGAGAAAGAAACGACTGGCGCGCTTTGTTAAGCTCGGCCAAAATCGCGTAAGCGGTTATCGCGCCAATTAAGAAGAAGAAGAATCGTTGGCATATATGTATGCATGTATTGCTACGAAGGGAGCCTATTTTGGAGGCGAAAAAATAAATTTTCATGATTAAACAACAAACATTATTTTGCGTTTTATTGAACGACTGCCGGTACTTTTTTCATTACATTTCGGCAAAGAATCGCTGATGTTTATCAGCGCAAACGGTTCATTCGCATCAATTCGTGTAGCACCGCCTGTCTAGTCTCTAGAGAAACATTTATTGCCATACTTTGAAAATTTGCAGAATTTTAATCATTTTTGCGTAAAGTTAGAAAAAAAAACGCTGTATATGGTTTGTGTTTTTTTTTCTGTAGCTAAACTTTTATAAAAAATTAACAGACACTAAATAAACCGAACTATTTTATTGTCCATGAGTGCATGTCAGTGCATTCGTGTGTGTATGTAAATATGCAATCCTATATATAGAGGCAAATGTTATCATGTTGCACATTGCGCATTGCAACAACTGTTGGTAATTGTTTTTGGGCGGTAATTTCAGTTTTGCACATTGCATTGTGCCATTTCGCTGCATTATAACAACTACAGCAACAACATAGAGTTGAAAACGCCTCACCAACGAACAATTCAGCAAACTGACTGAGTGGCAAAACGACGGCGACGAGACCAACTAAATAAGGGAACAGCTCACTGCCCTCCCTCTCCTCTGCATAAATCGCTGTTCCCCCCAAATGCACTTTTTCCACACATTTCTATGCACTCTTCTTATGCCGCGCAAATGCAGCTGGAAGCATCGAAATCGAACAAGTGGTGCTGTCAACTATTTACGTTTGAGGGCGCAGAAGCAGTGTAGCCAGAAACAGAAAAGGCTGAAATTGGCATGGAAATTGTACTGGAGACGCTGCTATTTAATTTAATAAATTTTATGTTCATGACTCGAATGACTCGATGGTGGGCTCGTGAAAAGACCTCTCTCCAATTGCCAAGTGCATGCCAACACCATTGCAAACTTACATACATACATATGTAGCTATGTATGGAAGTCGTCGTGTAGACCATTTGCTAAGTTTTCAACGAAATTTGCTGTACTTGTCGAAATGTCTACTTAAATTGCACTTTTGTTGGCCGCAAATTGTTTTTGGTAAGGAAATGATCGCGGCTGGAGTTACGTTGTTGTTTTATACTTATGTACATATGTATGTATGTGTATAGGTATTTTCAGTACGCGCTGTTGCATGTGGTAATGACATTTAAATGCTTGTTGCTATTCTTAGCATTGGTCTTTGTTGTTGGTGCTGCATGACCATCAAGAAAATTGTAGTGAACTATTATGCTTATGCATTATCATAATTCGGAAAGGTGAGGCGAATAATTTTATGGACATGTAATTGAATTATTTAGGAAAAACTGCAATTTATTAATAGATAATAAAAAATAAAAGGTAATAAAATTCCCACTCAGCAGTGGGGAATGTAAAGGTGGTGAATTAAAAGTATCACTGCGAAAAAATTCTAAATTGGTGTACGATTTACAGGTATATAAGTCATGCCTAAGCCTCTAAGTCTTTGAATATACAAATATAAGGTGCGTTTTTTAAGGGGTTATATACCTTGTGCTGGACTAAAAAATCGAAAACTTTTTTATGGCATATTCTAAAAGTATGTACATCATCTTAAAAATATAAATTCAAAAAATCATAAAGGTCGGAGCACTAGAACGAAAGTTATAGACCGTGGAAGCGCGCAAATTATCCATAAATGAAGTGCACGCAAAACTTTAGACGCGATTATCTCGAAGTCGTTTTTTTTTCAAATTACCGTCGCGGTGATCATTATTTATCGAAAACTATTTGACCGATTTGCATAAACATTTTTTTAATTATTCTCGTGAGTCCTCGTGAATCTAAACAGCTCACTTCTTCTAAATAAAGGCTGATTTTTTAAGAGCTATAGGAAAGTTTTTCCAAAAAACACATGTAAAATTCAGAAAAATTCATGAAATTTTTATTTAAATCGATAGTACAGCCCATATAATTTAATGTTTGCAGATTATTTCATGCAAATGTTAACCGCGACTGCGCTTCCAATGGTCCATCCGCTTAGTCCAATTTTGGCATACTCTTTCCAATGTTGCGGCCGGTGTCTCACATATAAATGTTTTAATGTTGTCGTCCAATGCGTTAATTGAAGCAGGCTTGTCTGAACAGACATGAGCTTTAATATAGCCCCACAAAAAATAATCTTAAGGGGGGAGCCTGGTTTATGAGGTCTAAAAATTGCATCTCTTTCCGATTTTTGTTTTTTAAGGAAAAAATTAATTTAGCACTGCAAAGTTTTTTTTATCTATCTAATGGATTTCTAATTATCATGATTTTTTATTCTAGATGAACTAAGAAAATTGAGAGAAATTCCAAAATTTCAACTTTTTGGAGGTTTTAAAGAAAAAAAATGCCTTTCTATAAAAAAAAAATTCACTTCAACTTGGTATAAAAATCTTGAAAATTTTTTTTTATCTATTTTGTTAGTTCAAATAGAAGAGAATTTAATAATGAAGGGAACAAGCTATGATTCATTTCAAAAGGTTCATTAGTTTTTTTTTCATTCATGTACGCCAATTCAAAGAAATCATAAAAATGAAAAATCGAGAAAAGAAGATAAAGTTTGTAGCTGTCCGGTAACCACCTAACGCTCGCCTACCTTTGGCTTTGTATATACGGAAATATTGAGAATTAGGCTCTGTAACTTTGTGTGAATATAGGCTACCCCTTAAGGCGTTATATCGCACGATCTGGGTGGCCAATTGACAGGTCCCGAACGTGAAATAAAATTTTCACCGAACTCGCCTCTCAACAAGTCCATTGTTACGCGTGCTGTGTGGCATGTGGCAGCGTCTTGCTGAAACCACATGTCATGCAAGTCAAGCTCTTGCATATTGGGCAAAAAAAGGTTGGATATCATTTGACGGTAGCGCTCACCACTCACAGTTACGTTACGATTCGCAGCATCTTTGAAGAAGTACGGTCCAATGATACCTCCAGCCCATAAACCGCACCAAACTGTGACCTTTCTGGATACATTGGTAGCTCTTGCAATTCTTCTGGCTGATCTTCACTCCAAAATCGACAGTTCTGCTTATTTACGTACCGATTGATCCAAAAATGAGCTTCGTCGCTGAACACAATTTTTCGATAAAAAAGTGGATCTTCGGCCAACTTTCCAAGAGCCCATTCACCAAAAATTCTGCGTTGCGGTAGGTCGTCGGCTTCAATTCTTGCACCAGCTGTATTTTGAAAAGCTTCACACCTAAATCCTTTCGCAAAATTTTCCACGTTGTGGAGTAACAGAGGCCCAATTGCTGCGAACGGCGACGAATCGATAATTGATGGTCATCACTAACACTGGCCGATACAGCTGCGATATTTTCTTCAGTTCGCACTCTACGTAAGCGTGTTGGTGGTTTGATGTCCAATAATGTAAATGTGGTTCTAAATTTAAAGTGACCATAAAATAGTAGAAGATTAAACTGACCATAAAATGGAAGAAGCGCGCGATAAACTTTCTTAACAGAACGCGCATTTTTATAATAAAATTCAATGATTTGCAAGCGTTATTCGTTTGTAAGATGATTCATGGTTAAATTATAGACCAAACTGAAGATGTTTGGCAGTGAAACAAAACACGAAACGTGCGTCAGCTGTTCCAACCAACCAAAAAGATAATAGCTAAAAAATCACCCCATATTATAGCCGAAGCTATGCTCTGTTCTGCTACTGTTCGATCACTTGAGTTAGAACTGCTTATTTATACATGCATATGGCACGCTTTTGCAGAAGATTGTCATCTGAAATATCTCTGTTATCTAAGAGATAGACCGGCGTCCATAATTTGCGCCAACCTATGCCGGAGAAAGGCTGAAAGAATACCGATGGCATAAATTTAGACACATTTTTGATATGAACGCCAACAACAAATCAGTTATTTGTGCTGCGAAAAAAAGCTCCAAGTAGCTAATTTTTCCTGCATTTCGATAACAAGTATTTTCTATTACTTTAAGCCACTTGAAAATTTCCTTATAATAATAAGGCGTCCTTCGTTTAACACAAAGTTAAAAAAGATAACCTAAAACATTTCACATTAATTACTAATATTTCCATATCAATCCCACTTTAACCTCAAACACCCCCACATATTTATGTATTTGCAAATGTGCAAGCACAGGCAATTTTTGTGCGTACGTCTGTGCGCATTTGTGTAGTTGACCGCTGGTCAGTTCATCGGCTCTTTGTCTGCCCATCAGTTTGCGCATTCAACACGTGTCAAAATCAAATTCCTCAACACCTTTCGACATTCGTGCATATCAACAAGAATATTTTCAGGAGAACATATTTACACGTATTTACTCGCATGCACGCGCACACACGGATACACACGCGCCACATTCGACGTCCTTTACCTTGCTAATAACCCATTGTGCGTACTCGTAGGTGCTTCTGTAAGCGTGAATGTATTCGCTTGTGAAATGGTTAAAAATAGCCGCTGGTCATTTCACAGCCAACTGAACCCGCTGTTTAATTCGCTCAGCACAAGCGGGACACCCTCTTTCCGCCTCCCACTGTTCCATCAGCTGATTGAATTTTTCCTGCTCATTTCAATGCGTATACGCCAAGGCAGGTAAGCAGGCAGAAATTAAAGGCGTACAACTGGCATTTGCTGGTGATGCTGGTGCTGGTGCTGCACGTCCACACGCTTTCATTGATGATTATTGCGTTAATTATCCAGTCAACTCCCACCACCAATTTTCTACCTACTCTCCTTACCTCTGCCAAGAGCTGAGCTGAGCAGTGCGTTTAACTTAATTTTTATGCCACGCACACAAAAGCACCTCACACACACACATTCAGAAACCACAATAACAAAAATAGCAACAACTTCAATAGGCAGAAAATGAGCGCTCACTGATGTGAACTTCAAAAGGAATTTCAGCTATTTCCGTTCTGCTTGCTTAATGTGCAAGTACATACCGGCTAGTTGTTGTTATTTTGCTGCTTACTCTGCCATAGAGTCGGAAGAAAATCGCACATATATCCTTGGCCGCTCCAAACGGTCTACAGCGGACACATGGAAGAGTGAGGTACATATATATGCCGTACACACATACATATGCAAGTAGGCAGCTCATCATCATTGCTAACTGATAGGCCATCCTTAGAAATATATTTTTGTACCTGAGTAATATTTGTTGTAATGCTGCGTAGTAGGGTGAGTGATTTATAAAAAATAATCAACTAAGTAATATTTTTTATAGATGTTTTTGAAGGGCACGAACACCTAATAAACCAGCTGGAAATGTTTCTGGTCCTTCTGTTTGAAGTGCACGGCTCAACTTCGAGTTGTAAGAATTTATAAGCAAATCGAAATAAAAAATTGCGTATAAGATAAAAATAGGGATCGAACTTAAAAAATTGTATTATATTACGTTGCTTTCGCATTGTCTATCTAGCAAGAATTTCAAACTAACTTCCTGATACCTCATCAAGTTGGTCTCCTTGCCGCGGGGATGAACTAAGAGGGAAGCTCCATATGGATATTGGCTAGCCAACCGTCCCATATGGCCGACGGTGGCCAATCAATCACCATGCGTAGATTACCATACCGACGACTATCCCACTGTTATTCCTTAACCTGGTATTCCATCATCTCCTCTCCTGCACCCCCCTAATCCAGGGTGTTACGCGTCACCGTGCCCAATGGATGGTTTGCAGCCAGGGTTAAAGGCGTCCTCCTGAAACTGAATCAACTCAGGAGGTAGAATGACCTTACCATGGTAGAGAGGACTACCTTGGTCGACGTTTCCCCTTGCCCCCTAAAAAATGTTAGTCCGCCACGCTCGCCACGTCGAGCAGTGCATACGATTATGAAATACTAATATGCATAAAAAAGCTAGCCTCGGACAACCAAGGCAACCCAAAATTAAGACCCAATCCCTCAGGAAGATCAGGTCTTTCAATAAAAAAGACCACCACTGTAAGCGGAGTGAAGCCTGTCGCCAAGCCAGGGCCTAGCTTCCACTCCATCACTTCAGGGACTGCCTCTACGGCAGCGAGGTCTCTTATGGGCAACAAAACCAATCCTGTCATAAGACAAGTTGAGGACGACATACCAACCACGTCTGAAGTACGTCAGCAGTAGACCCCGCCCCTCTCGCAACAAAATCCTTATGAAGCAAGAGCTGCCCTGTCAGAAGACAAGCAGACCTTGCTGGCCCCGTCACTCCATGTGGCACGGGAACTCCGGAAGGAGAAACACCCCCACCCATGTCAGCAGCATCGGACCACAGGGCTCAGCCAATGGCTTCTGGTGTTTGCCCTTCTAGCACTATCACTGCTCCAGGTAGCATCCACCCCGGAAGCATATAAGTGCTTCAGAAAGGTACTACCATATCAGTACTATAGGCCTTCAGAATCCTGGAGAGACTGAAAGTACATTAGTGAAGAGGATCTGACAGAGGAGCAGTCAGACTCCAAGGCGTGGGCTGAAGCCTTCATTACCGAACACCGAGAGAAGGCCAAGCTAGACTCCACACAAGGAGTGGAGGGACGCAAGCGCAAGTGATCAAGTGAAGGGATATCGACTGAAGTCAAACGAATTAAGATGTCCGCCACTCAGATGACTAATGTCACGCCGAAGAAGTATTTCGCGGAAATAGCAAAGGTAAGCCATACACGGGCGGTGATTGATCGCAGTTCCCACGATGGTGCGACCTCTCAAGCAAACTAGGACCTGATAAACAGTAGTCTTTGGAAGGTGTACAGGGACAACCTGAAAGAATATCCAGAACCTCCACCCAGTTGCTCGGTTGAGGGATGGTTTCAATCCCACGTCAAACTAATAAGGCGTGATGATCAACGTTCCGTGGACCTTTACACCATGGCAATTAATCGCATAGGCGAACTTTGACCGGGGGCCCGCCTTGATGTGGTCCCCCGAGAAGATATTCCCAACTGACCAAGATCTATAGCCTGGATACCGGATTTCCATTCTGATCCAGACACTTTACCTTTGGAAGAAATGTTAAATATAAAAACAAAAAAAAACAAATAATAGTAAACTGGATTGTTTATAAAATTGGCGCTTTTGTTGTGCTTTGTTGCTTTGGCCGAGCTCCTCTTCCGATATTTGGTGTGTGCATCTCAATATTTTTCTATAAATGGAGGGATCTACAGTTTTATGCTGCGGATGATTTTTTTGAGGGGATCTTTCTAACTAAATTAATGTGAGACATTTTTTCGTGGCAAAATTCAGTCGACTAGATATTTGAATGTGGTCAGGTAAGGGAAATAAAAAAGGTTTTGATATCTCCTGTCATCGTTCTAAAATAGACTTTTGTCTGTAGTGAAAATGAAAAAAGACGCAAAAAGGGGGATGAGAACTCCACATGGCATCTATCAAAATAATTATACAAACAGTACTAAGGTAAAAGTATACTGGACACTTTCCAAGGATATTTAGTCGAATGCGCAATGGGTTGCCAAAGGCTGCCATCATCTCACCATATCACCACTTCACCCTCTCGCCGCTGTTCATCGCATTTAAAGCTAATCTCAAAACAAACGTAAATAAGACTTTACGCATAATTTCATAACAAGATTCCGTGCTGGGATAAATAGTTAAAATAACAACAACCACAACCCTAAGTAATACAAAGAAATGCCAGCTTTTTTTAATTTTCCCTGTTTTCCTAAGCATTTCCTTGGACCGCTTCCTGCTGCACGTGTTTGGCCGGCATTAATAAGTCAAATTCAGCGAGAAAAGGGGCTGAATTTTTGTTTCCTATGCTACGAAGGATTTTTCCTGCTTATTCTGCTTCTTTTCACATAAAAACATCTTTTTAATTCCGGTTTCTTTTGTGTTATTTGTTGTATTCGACTTTGATTTGCGTTTATCTTTTGAATTTTTATTACCAAATATTTTTCCCATTTTTTGCTGGTTTCAATTTGTTCTTTTTTTTTAATTTTTTGTTGTTTATATGATATTATAAATCTTAGAAATGCGTAGAATTAAAATGAGCGGAAATTATTGTTTCTAAATAAATTTCCGGCGAATTTTGCCCTGTTAGCATAAATGGTTAGGTGGTCAGCGTGGCACAGCTGTTTGAGTTCTTTGAAAATTGTGTTTTAATTTTATAGCCCTAAACAGTAATGATTGCCAAGAGAAGTGAAGGAGTCTTTTATGATTTATATTGTATATTGGATACAGAAATTTAATTTTAATTTGGCAAATGAGGCCTTTTGATTTTTTTAGTTTTTCTTAGAGCAATCGTGTTAAAAAAAGTGAAGAAAAAAAAGTATTAAATAAATAAAATTAGAAAAAATTAAAAAAATATGATAACTTATATAACACAGTGCATAACTCATAATTCAAAATTGATAAGCAAGGCTTTAAAATTCGGAAATCACAATTCCTTCACTTACATATTATAAAAATTAGAAATTCAAATATTCATAATAAATAAAAAATTCCTCAGTCGCACATTCAAAAAATTTTTTTAGTTCCTAGATTCGAAAATTCATAAATTTTTAAAATGTTAAAATCTTCATAAATTCAAAAACTAATAAAAAAATGTGTAGATTCATCAATTCATAAATTCATAAAACCACATACTCATAAATTCAAAAACTTATAAATTTGCAAATTCATAAATTCATGTCTTCATAAATTCACAAAATCATTAATTCATAAATTCATAAATTCACAAATTCATAAATTTATAAATTCACAAATTCATAAATTCATAAATTCACAAATTCATAAATTCATTAATTCATTATATTCAGATGTTCATCAATTCATAAATTCATATGATTCAGATATTCCTCAATTCATAAATTTAAAAAATCATCAATTGAAAAATTCATAAAATCACATACTCATACATAAATTCATGAACTTATAAATTCGCAAATTCATAAATTCTTATATTCACCAATTCATAGAAACATATATTCATTCATTCATGAACTTATAAACTCGTAATTTCATCGACTCATAAATCCATACAATCATAAATTCATAATTCCTCAATTGTAAATTCATAATTTCATTAATTTATTCACAAATCCATAAACGCATTATATGCAGGAATTCTTAGATTCGTGAATTTATAAATTCATTTATGTTTAAATTCATAAATTCATATTAAATGTACCGTTCATACACAAATTTATGGATTCATGTAATAATAAATTCCTAAATTCATAAATCCATAAGTTCATAATTTCATACATTCAAATTTCTTAATACAAAGTTTTAATTTGCTTTATTTTCCTATTTTTATAAAGTGATGAATGATTTTCTTATTATTTGATCCATTTGGCATCGCTCATTTCCATTCCCATCGCGTTCATATCTATTGAACCAGTAGCATCATTAATTATTTGAATTTGGAAAGGCGCCTCCACCTCTTCATTTGCTTCAGTATTTGTTCAATTTCACGGTGTGAATTTCTTTATTTTCGATTTTCGATTCTCGTTTTTGTTTTTTTTTTCTTTTTCGTTTTTGCTTCTTTTTATTTGTGTCTGTCATACAATATTTTTTCCACTTTACAAAACCATCGATACAAATTAGTTTTGCTACTCATATGGTTTTGACTACTACTTATTTGTAGATATGTGCACACACACATATAAGTACATACATACATTATTTTTTGTTGTTTAATTTTTTCCGTACTTCACCGCTTGGCATTTGCTTAATTTTCATAGTCATCGCGTAATGATCGAGTTCATACAAATGTGGAAAAAATGAATCTTTCAAAACGATCATCAATTATGACAATATGAACGTCAAACTACATATGTTTGTATGTACATATATGTATATGTACATGTATACAATACAAGTGGATGTTTACCACATTTGATTCGACTCATTAAGAAGAAAAGCATCGAGTTTTGATTTCTTTTCTACCAGTTGCCACTTGCATTAATTTATAGTTACGGGCACTTTGGCGTGGTTAAATATAAAGATTACTGGCTAAATGTCTGAATTAGTGAAGAATTTCAAACTGATTAGAGATTTCAGAGCAATTAAGAGATACTTATGTATGTAGCATAGTTTGGTGTGTCTAATTCTGCATGTGAAAATTACGCCTCAACTAAGTGCAATACTTTGATAGAGTTGAAGTTTTCTTTTCGAAGTTATAAACCAGTTATGATTTTTAAATGCAATATTTTCACAGCATCGGCAAACTCAATTTCTTTCATTGCCTTAATTTAAGTTTTAATTTAGAAAGCTGAAATAACTGTATTAAAATTAAAATTAATGAATATTTCACCGAGGCGGGTTTTCTTGGTAGCTGCTAAAACGGATGATGGATTTTCTGCGTGAGCCTGTCGTGGCTTAGATTTCAGATTGACATGTGTGGGGCAGGAAGGCAGGTTATGGAAAGTTACACGTAAAATCTGAGGACTATTATGAATCAACTATTTTAATATTTATTCAAAAATTCGTGGGCCTAAATAAAGTAACAGTCATTGTGAAACTTCCTTGAACCGACACCAATTCTGTATAATTATAAAATTAATCAAAGGCGTCAATCTTAAATAAAAGAAAAGAAAGCAATCATGAAATCTGATACATGAGGACCACTCTGATACGATTGCTTTGAAAGAGAAAGAGAATACTTATTTTTTTAATAGTATTAAGTAACTCATTTTATAAGAGCCAAGATTTGTTCCATTCCATTGTCTTAATTATTTGAATGATTTTATGATTGATGCGGATGGACTGCTCCTCCATTTTGATATGGTGTCGTTTCACTTCGGGTTCAATGTAGTGAAGAAAATTTGTGGAATAAACTTTACTAAGTTGAACTGAAACTTGATCACTTCCCAGAGATAGTTCGATATTTTAGATAATTCGCGTACTCTTCGTAACTTCTGCGGTTATCCTATCCGATTAGAATGACCACCGCCTTTTACTAAGTACTTTCGCGAGCACCGTGGCTGACTGGATGTTTGCGTGACTATTACTCAGCAGATCCAAGTTTGAAGCCTATTTTAGACTTTCAACATCAAATAATGGAACATTTTTTTAATAATACCGGTCGATTTTCGGCCAGTAATAGCGAACATCTAAGTGTTTTTCTGCCATAACTCTGACCTGTTTTTTAGATACCATACATGTGGCAAGCATGCTGGCGAGCGTGTTCATCGCCTGTATCCTACTTAACACAAGCTGATATTAAAAAGAGTTCGCTTGGTGGACTTGGAGTCCAACGAATTGTTACTGTTATTCTCAGGAAATATTCTTTCCACTCTAACCTCAGCATATGTCTAAGCTTTTAAGTCAACACAGATTTAACTTGAGCTGTCTATATTCCATCTTCGACATTCTGGGATATATTTCGAGTTAATTGTTCTCGACCTAAGGTCTTAATCACAGCGTGACTGACAAGAAAGAAGGCGAGACTTGAGAGAGGTCTATCATGTTCACCAGCATAGGCCACGCCCTGGAAAACGCTTTAGTGCAGTGGAAATCTGTAAGCATCTCTCAATGAGTTTTATCCAATACTGAACTCCATCTGCCTGAAGATTGGGATCCCGTCATCACTTAGAATTGGAGCATATGCCAAGTTATTCCTGTCCATACAATCTGTACATACAATTTCTAATAATCGTTTGCTCACCTCCCGTCAAGCGTTCTAACGCTAAATAAGCTCTAGGTTTGGAGTCTTTTTAGTAGACCACTTCTGCAATTTCTCCCAATAATTCGCGTAACTTTATGTGATCTGATTGAAATAATGTTTTTTTTTTTGTATTCCGAATAGACTTCATCCAAGTATCGCTGTTCGACAAAAACACGAATCACTTAAATGAAACAGCAGGAAATCGCTAGCCTATCAATTCTTCTTCTTCTATCAATAGCAAGAGCTAACGCCTATGCGTATGCAACATAAATGTGTAACGATTCATAAATCTATTGCGACCTGCACTTTTCCATACAATAATACATCCTCCACCCCCTCTTTCCTCTACTCACTTTTGGCTGTTCAGAAAACCACCGACGCTTTCAACACTGTTTGACTTAGGTTTGCGGGCTTGTGAAAAACTGTCGTAGCCACTTCGGGAGTAAGGGTTGGAAATTTGAATCCCGGCGCGCTTTTCCTTCTTTCGCTGTCTTTTTTTTTCTTTTTCTTTAGCGCTGCATTAGCTTTCTGCGAAAACTTCATAAATATAAAAGTGAGCATTTCACAGGAAATTCGTTGTTTTATTCTTCGACGCTTCATTTTCTATGCGCCAATGTTTGCATTCATTCATTCATTCACTCATTTTTTCTTTCTACGATTTTTTTATTCTTCGGCGCCTTCGGTGATATTCCAGCTATTGTGTTGGCATTGTGCCGGCAAATTGTACGTTATAAATGGATTATTGCAATTAGCCCTTCATGTCCCTGCACGAGAGTGCACCACACACACACACTCACACACAAAGCAGGAAACCAGAGAAACCAAAGCGTAGCGAAATAATAACAATAAAAAAATCGTTGGAAAAAAACTCAGAAATGTGCACCAAAAAGGAAAAATGTGATGCCAAGAGCAACTTACACGGAATCATAAAAATGTATTAAAAGCGGCATTTGCCCACATCTCCCCACATCCTTGCCTTCACCGTTGCGCTGCACAACCTCGCCTTGATCGGTGGGTGGTCGGTGTAAAGCGAATTACCATCGTGGCCCATTTCAGACAAAAATTTTCCTTTGCACCCAATTCGTTATTATTTCTTATTCTACATCTTTTTGTGTGTTTTTTCGTTTTTTCTGTTCCTTTTTTTCTGTATTGCTATTTGTTTTTTTTGCTCGCCGCACTTGCTGTGTTTCGCTGTGTGTTGTCAAGAAAAATGGAAAATTATGTAAATTTCGCAATAAATGAGTTTTTATGCATTTAAGAAAGCATTATTTCATGTTACTCGTATATTCTTTTGTATTTCCCAGCGGCGAGAAGTCATTTAATGCCTCACCTTATGGCTTTTTGGCTAGCACGAGCCTTGTGGTGGATTAGCGCCATTTGGGTGTCGTTGCTGTTATTTTTGCTACATTTGTTTGCGTTTTAAGTTTGGGTTTTTCGAGTTGCAGTCATTAATGGCGCTAATGCAGTTAGAAATCGTAATGGGATGTGGTTACTGGGGGTACATTTTTTCTCTAATATAAAATAATTATTATATTCGTTGGCCAAAACAAATAATTTAGCGCACTGAAATTACTTTATCAAATGAATTAGAGCAGCAAAATGGAGACACTCCAAGTTAGGCGTGGAAATGCTGAGTTACAATCACATTTAACCGAAAATCAACATCAACCTCCGATCTGCATTTCGGCCCCTTATACTCATCTTCGTATGGGGCATACTATCTTTACGACCTCTCACTTACTTAATGGCTCAGGCAGTAGCCGCTCGGTACGTCCTTTGCCTACTAAACTCAAACTTTTTGCAGTATTTTGGAAAATGCAATTCTATTCTTCAATTACTAATTAATCTAACTGCCAAAAATGTCTGCAAAGTCTATAATTCTCTCAAAGATACTGATCGACTGCGCCACTTTTAATAAAGGGTGATCAATTTAGAGGCAACGGATTTTAAATTGAAATAAAACAACGAAAATTCAAATTATTATTTTTGTGTAAAACCATTCATGACATTTATTTCTTAAAGATAATCCCTTCCTAATGCAGCTGCGCCGAAATTTGGCCATCCGTAAACCCCTATTTTGCATGAGCCGCTGGAGCACTTAGGTCGGTATCTCTCGAATTACTTTAGTAATGTTGGCTTTCAATGCCTCAATCGAAGCTAATTTATTCACAAAGCATTCACACTTTACATACCGCCACAAATGTAAGTCGAAAGGTGTGATATCACACGATTTTGGTGGCCACTCCACTGATCCAAGACGAGAGATAAATTGCTCACCGAAACGACGACGCAGTAAATCCATTGTTTCACGGACTGTGCAGCAAGTAGCGTCGTATTGTTGGAACCGAATATTGTGGAGATCACGAATTTTAATTTTTGGCATCAAAAAGTCGTTTATCATGGCTCGATAGGGTTCGCTATTCACTGTGATATTGGCGCCAGCCTCATCTTTGAAGAAATATTGGTCGATGGTTCCTCCGCACCAAACTATTATTTTCAATGGATGCAATGGCTGTTCTTCAATGGTTTCGTGTTGCTCTTCGGCCCAAAAATTGGCTTCATCACTGCCGGTTGTATGCACCGAAAGTTGACCTGAGCGCGCGGTGAAAACTTTTCACAGTGCGTCGAGTTTTGTTAAACCAATTGTAATACTCTACAAGGCTCTCATCATGCCTGTCCTAACGTACGGCGCAGAAGCGTGGACGATGAAGCGACGCTTGGAGTGTTTGAGAGAAATATTCTGCGCAAGATTTTTGGACCGTTGTACGTTGGCAACGGCGAATATCGCAGACGATGGAACGATGAGGTGTATGAGCTTTACGACGACATAGACATAGCGCAACGAATAAAGATAGAGCGGCTACGTTGACTGGGTCATGTCGTCCGAATGGATACAAACGCTCCGGCTCTGAAAGTATTCGATGCGGTACCAGCGGATGGTAGCAGAGGAAGGGTAAGGCCTCGTTTGCGTTGGAAAGATCAGGTGGAGAAGGACTTGGCTTCACTAGGTGCGTCCAATTGGCGCCGGTCATCTCGAGAAAGAAACGACTGGCGCGCTTTGTTGAACTCGGCCAAAATCGCGTAAGCGGTTATCTCGCCAATTAAGAAGAAGAAGAGAAGATTTGCAAACTTAGTTCAGGCGTAAGTTTTTCCGTGATGAAATGCCAATGAATACTGAAAAAATTATGTATTTAGTTTCAGTAGTCACGCATGGTCTGCCAAAAAAATTCATTGGAAAGAGTACCTCCAATCTAATCACCCTTTACTTATATGCACATATACATACGTATTTATCATGGACAGGTCATGCAATCGCATTTACGCAAATGCAGTAAGCATTTGTAATTGCGTATTTGGAGATACTCAAATCTACTTAAGTCTCATTTAAGTCCAACTTATTTGATTGATGGCCTCTTACAATTTCATTCTTTCTTTTCAATATCTGCTTTTGGCAGAATTCTCACATCGGCTGAGTAGTTGGCGCAGAGATGGCAGTGTATTTGCTTGCCTAAGTGTCGGCCCGACAAACTGGCTGGCCTGGCTATATTTTGGAGTAGCTTCTGCATTGCCACATATTCCAAGTTATGGGCAATATATGGGATTTTGCGGCTCATTTGCTGGCTGCAACATCAAAGCAAGCGATCGTTGCGCCGGCGCATAAAATCATCAGAGACGTCAAATCTACAGTAACAATTGCTCAGAGCAGGAACAACAGTACAAGTAATAGCAAAAACAACAATGCGAGTGATGGTGAACAACAAGGAAAGTGCCCACAACAACAACATTAAACGCTTTAAAGTACAACAAAGATTTTACGGGCATTAACACCAGCGGCATGGCATCATCAATTTCGGGGTGTCAGTGTCAGTCAGTCAATGCGTCAGTTGTTGGGTCATTCAGAAGTCAATATCATAAGGCACGCACCGCACCCTAAACTCGCACATCAAATAAATATAAAACAAAAAGTACGCGCAATCGTACAATGTATGTATGTACAACTGTGTTCGCAATAATAGCAGTGCGACAAATTGCAAAGGTTTGGCTATTTATTTATTTTTATTTTTTTACAAAAATATAGTTCATACTACAGCAAAATTCATACTACTTAAATTTTAACATTAAAAAAATTTTGCAAAATTTCATAAAAATTTCAAACATTTTAATCAGTATTTAAAAAAAAAAAGAATATGCAGTTGTATAGTCCATTGAGCTTGGAATTATAAAATTTAAGTATCTTCTCTTTTTCTTTTTGATTTTTTTGATGGGTGAGGTAGGGTTCAAAATGCCTTCACACTTACAGTGACCGTCATCTACTGCGACGAGTGGTACGGCCATTAAAACAATCCCTCCTCCTCTTCTGGCGAGACTCCTTTCCCGGGACTACTTTCTGCATTACTTCGGGAGGGCCAAAAACAACGTCCATGAAATGGCTCACTACTTTTCGCCCACGTCCGGGTCCACCATGGGAGGCTTCTCTTTGTTGTACTGCGTCGAAGTATATTTGTTGCTCCGTAATATGCCCTCAACGTATATTTTGGCCGCATTCCAGGTATTCTCGCGTTCAAGCGTCTTGCCGATGACATTGGTCGGCGCGTTGTCACCAGTCTGCTCCCTCAGAGCATTTCTTTCCGTGAGCCAACTGTCGCAAATAAGGAATGTGTGTTCAGCGTCATCGCTCTGTGCTTCGCAGTTTATGCACCTAGGACCATTTACCTTACCCAAGCGGCATAGCTATTTTAGGAAGTATTCGTGGCACGAGCGGAACTGAGTCATGCAATAGCCCACTTTCCTGAAGTTCCGTTGAATTCTATTATCTGTTGTAGAAATCAGCTTCGCCATCTATCTGTATCTCGATTCAGTGTCCCATCGCCTTCTTAACGAAAAAAAAATTCGAGCTTTCGTTATGTGGAAGAAAATGCATAGAACCCTCCACAAAAAAATATTTTTCAAAAATTTCCGCAATTGCCAAGCCACTTCAGGCTTGTACTTTGGTAATCACTCCATTTTTCAAATGACGTCGTACGTCAATAATATATGGTACTTGTGAACTAGACAGACACAGTATACAAAAAGGCAAGCAATGGATCACGTAAAAGTCAAAATAAAAATTTCCATCATGAAAATATTAAAAAACACATTTGATGATAAATTTTGCACAATTTTGTACCACAAAGATTTCCATCCATAAAATAATTTTTTTTTATTTAGCAAAAAAGGTATTAAAAAAAAGATTTTCATCCTCAAAATAACTAATTTTTTATTTATCAAAAAATTATACAAAAAAGGAAATTAAATGATTAATTTTGCGCCAACTTGTATCAGAAATATTTTCATCCCCAAAATAAATTTTGAATATGTAGCAAAGAAGTTTAAAAAAAATCGGATGATTAATTTTGCGCCACCTTGTATCAGAAAGATTTTCATTCGCAAAATAACTTATTTTTGTTTAGTAAAAAAATTAAAAAAAAAATGAGATGATTAATTTTGCGCCACCTTGTATCAGAAAGGTATTCTACCTCAAAACAACTTTTTGTTTATTTAGCAAAAAAATTATTAAAACAAAAATTGGATGATTGCGCCACCCAGTATCAGAAAGATTTCCATCCACAAAATAACTTTTTTTTATTTAGCAAAAAAGGTATTAAAACCAAAATTGGATGACTAATTTTGCGCCAACTTCTAATAGAATTGAATAAGCTACAAGACTGCATACCAAGAATTTTTCAAAAAGTGCTGAATAAAAAGTTTGCTTTAAAAATGTGTTTTGTTGTTGTAATATGAACTATAGTATATTTATCCATAACTAAAAACTAAAAAACTTATTTAAAACTTTGTGTCGCACTGCTTTTATTGTGAACACAGGTGTATGTATGTATGTTTGTATTTTCATACACATTTCCATTGGTACAAAGTATTCGAATTGTGTTAATTTGTTTTCTCAGTCGCTGCCTCTGGTTCCCAGTTGATTACGACAGCTTTTGCTGCCCTCATAACACAGCGAGTACTGCACGCGACCAACTTAGATATGTCCATAAGAGCCTACCCTGCTGGCCCCGCTCGTGGTATCTTAATTGTTTTCACCTTTGCAGTCTACTCAAAAAAAAAGTATATATAGGTATTACTCTTCAAAGCTTTGCTTAATTTTTTCTACTTTGCCCTCACTTTTCTCACACTTCAAGGAATGTTCAATACTTGCACTAGCACATCGGTCGGCTAGCTAGCTGTATAGTAAGCGTTTAAAACATTAATTACTTTTACCAGTGGTCAGTAGCTTTTTCTTTTTCTGTCCATATGAGTGTAGCCAATGTGACGTGATTGCTTTTCAACTTCCAATTGGAATGGAAAAAAAAATTACCCGTGGGTATTTTAAATAGGCGTATTCTGTTTTATTAGTTCGAACAGCTTTGCTATACAATTCGATCATTTATTAACTAAACATTTCTTTTTTCACGATCAGTGATGTTGATTGGATTGCCGCTGGCGATCGCCAACTGTGAGAAAATTAGCTTCTGTATATTTTCGGAGCTTGTTACTTTTTTCTGTGGTTACTTTTTTCACTTTGGAAAAAGCTAAAGACCCTTTCTTGAAAATGAGCTCTACTACTATATAATGGAACCAGCTAAGAGAGCGAAGAACACACAAATGATAATGAACAGTTTCTTAGCAGTGAATATATCGGATGGCTAAGATAAGTGCCGGGGACATGTGCAAGGTAGCGCAAAATTAAACAACCATTTATTTTTTTTATTTTTTGTTAAACAAAAATAAGTTATTTTAAGGATGAAAATCTTTCTGATACAAGGTGGCACAAAATTAATCCTCGAATTTTTTCTTCTTTAATAACTTTTTGCTAAAAAAAAAGTGAAAAAATCTTTCTGATACAAGGTGGTACAAAATTAATCATCCATTTTTTTCTTTTCTAAGAACTTTTTACTTAATAAAAAAAGTTGTTTTGGATAATCCTACAATTTTTTTCTTTTTTAATAACTTTGTGCTGAAAAAAAAGTTAGTTTGGAGATGAAAATCTTTCTAATACAAGGTGGCACAAAATTAATCCTACATTTTTTTCTTTCTTAATAACTTTTTGCTAAATAAAAAAAGTTATTTTGGAGATGAAAATCTTTCTGATACAAGGTGGAACAAAATTAATCCTACATTTTTTTCTTTTTTAATAACTTTTTGCTAAATAAAAAAGTTATTTTGAGGATGAAAATCTTTCTGATACAAGGTGGCACAAAAGTAATCCTACAATTTTTTCTTTTTTAATAACTTTTTGCTAAACGAAAATAAGTTATTTTGAGGATGAAAATCTTCCTGATACAAGGTGGCACAAAATTAATCATTCATTTTTTTGTAATAACTTTTTTGGTAAAAATAATTTTTTTTTGCCGATGAAAATCTTTCTGATACCAGGTGGAACAAAATTAATCATCCATTTTTTTTATTTTTTTGTTAAACAAAAATAAGTTATTTTGAGGATGAAAATCTTTCTGATACAAGGTGGCACAAAAGTAATCCTACAATTTTTTCTGTTTTAATAACTTTTTGCTAAATAAAAAAAAAGTAATTTAGGGTATGAAAATGGAAGTGAATATATCGGATGGCTAGGATAAGTGCCGGGTACATGTGCAAGGTAGCGCAAAATTAATCACCCATTTTTTTGAAATAACTTTTTCGGTAAATAAAAAAAAAACTTTTTTTTTGCGGTTGAAAATCTTTCTGATACAAGGTGGCGCAAAATTAATCACCTTAGCGGAAGATTTATAATTTTTGCAAATGCTGTTGTAGCACAAAATGCAACTGGGTTTAGATAATTCATCTCGGCTCTAAGTTGAAGGCAATGCGATGATGATGATGATGTTGGACCTCCATTATATTTGACACTCGTGAAATACAAGGATTTTCATTGGTTATTTACAACATGACTATATCTGTGCAGTTTAATTACCTCATTAGGAGCGCTGGCGCGTTTGTATCAGTCAAATCGTACCATAAATACGATTTTTAGAGATATCTCGACCACAGTGCCGTCTACCAGAAATTCCTAAGATTAGCTTGAAAATAAACTTATAAAAGCGGCACTTTTTTTGTAAAGTTTAAGACAATCTACTATTTTAATTTCTAATACAATGATGCTCCGATAGTTTTGTACAATTTCTGATCATTTTTTGGTAGCCCTGCAAAATACCTTTCCTCAACTTTTTGTCATGAACTCTAAGTGGTTCCGAGAAAGCTAAATTTGAAACGATCCAAATCAACATCATAAATATAGATTTAATACCTGCGTGTTTTACCAGTTAAGTTGCTGGATTACTTACGGTCAACGGTATAGTCAGGCTTGAGAAAATCAAGCCATCCCCAAAAGCCATCATCCAGAGAGAGTCGCGCAGGTAAGCGAGCAAATACCTCAGTGCAGAAGAGGAGTCAAGCACATTGCGTACGCTACCACAGAACTTTTATTAAAACCTCGACTCTTGGGATGTCATTCTGTCGAAAGCCAGCTGACATTGTAGAATTTGTCAGTTATGCCATCATTTGCGAACCACTGTCTGACATAACCGCGCCCGAGTGGATTATGATGCTCAAATCCATACAATAGTCGCTAGTATTAGAATTCCTTGTGTTAATAAAAGAGACTGCCCCCAAGCCATTAGTTAGGGTGAGCGGTAAATTTCAGGTGGTGGCGTGCCGTGCTAGTATTTACTATTCGCTGCATCATAATCGAAATGGAATAAATGCTACGCTTGACTTCATAATTCTACACTTTCAAGGTATTCTAATAGATCGAGCAATTTGAGGACAAAATGTTCCAAAAATTGTAATCGTATTGGGGCTCGGCTGGAAAAATAAAGTGTATTTCAAACCAAAAATTTGTTGTTTTTTATTGAACTGCAAAACTTATTGAAAAGCCTGGTATCTATACGTTCTTTGACTTGGGAAACAATATTCAATCAGTGCTCACCTCTTCTTTGTTTTATGATTAATCATTGCCATACTATCAAATATATTTAAGTGTTACAACGTAGGGTACTACATACAGATTTACAACATCGCATATCGATCAATTCCGCAAATAACATCGCATTTATCAGAAATATTTATTTACTTAGTTTGCATTTGCATTCGCATTCATATAAATATATCTCTTAAGTCTTTCCGTAATGGATATATATTTACATGTGTATATATTATCTAGTATTCTATTATCAAAAAAAATATATATATTACACTATTCCACCAACAAGTTGTACTGTCGGTGCAAATGTGCAGAGAAATTATTTGTCCCCAAGTAAAAATGAATGACTCTGATAACCGTGACAGGTTTTGGGCAGCCTCAGCTCTAACCGAGTTTGTCTAAATTTTATTCTCACATATATTTGTATGAGCCGTATATTATTAGGGCCGGTCAATTCGCAACTATTTTTTTTTTTAATTTTAAGCGAAAATATTTTTAGTTAATATGAAAATAGAGAGGGAATTATGTAGGTAGAAAGTAGAAAAACGACACCTTAATTGTAAAAAATGTATAATTAGAAAAGAAATAGTAATTAGAAAAAAAGAGGAAATTTTCAACTGTAAAATTTAATTGTTTTTTTTTTTCGTGTTTTTGCAAGTTTTAGTTCGATTTTCATATAAAACAGAATTAAGTAATAATTTTTCCTGTACGTTAATCAAAAATTTTACATATGACAAAGAATATCCAATTGTAAAGGGTGAACAATTTAGAGGTATCGGATTTTAACTTTAAAAAAATACGAGAATTCAAAAGAATTGGGCAATCTTTATTATTTGTGTGTACAACCCTCCATGACATTTATTTTTTAAAGAAAATGTTGGCCGAAAATGCGCCGAAAATTCGGTCATCCGTAAACACCAGTTTTGAAACACTCGCTGGAGGACTTCGGTCGGTATCTCGTGAACAACTTTGGTAATGTTGGCTTCCAATGCGTCAGTGGCTTCCAATGCGTCGAAGCTAGTTTATCCACAACAAAGCATTTAGACTTTGTCTACTCCCACAAATGAAAGTGCAAAGGCATGAGAGGAATTCCTCACCAAAAAGACAACGCAGTAAATCCCTTCTTGCACGGGCTGTATGGCGAGAAGCACCGTCCGCCGCAAAATGTGGAGATCACGGGCTTTAATTTTTGGCACCAAAAAGACGATAGCGTTCGCTATTTCACTAGCCTCATCTTTGAAGAAATATTGGTCGATGGTTCCTCCAGCCCATAGGCCGCACCAAACTATTATTTTCAATGGCTGTTCGTCTACCGCTTCCGGTTGCTCTTCAGCCGAAATATGACAGTTTTGCTTATTATAGTAGCTATAAAGCCAAAAATTAGCCTCATCGCTGTATGAGTTGGCCTGAGCGCGCGATGAACACTTTTCACAGAGCGTCGATGTAATATAACTGTACGATTTGTAAACGTTTTTGAGGCGTAAGTCGTTCCATGACGAAATATTATTGAATACTCAAAAAATTAATCTAAAAAAATCTATCAAAAAAACACTATTAGCAAATTACCTCCAATTTGTTCACCCTTTAGATATGTACATACGAGTATATGGAGATCTACACTTGACACGTCTCCCTAAATGGAACCAACAACTTAATACGAAATATTGCCTACCTTGGGAGGCAGCCGTTACTTTAAAAAAATATCCACACCCACATAGATACATGTTTTTTGTCCGAAAAGTAGGACACATCCTTCGCTTTATTAGACGATATGCCATGCGCATGCAGACTTTTTCACCCTCACCGAATTTTTTTATCTTTGCTTATTTGATTGCAAACGTTTGGTTAATCATTTTCGCATGTTGCTATGCGTCTTTGTTGAATTGGTATTCGATAACTGATTGTTACAAGCATTTCAGTCAAGCAAGGAAATGACGATATCAGTAGCAATGACAAAATGAACAATAATTACGGACAACATTTAATTTATTACTCGAGGAGACATGCACAAATTATCAGCGGCACAAAACGTCTGCAGCAATGATCAATGGCGCAAATATTTATTTGCAAATGTATATAGTCGAGATATTATGCTTTGAGAAACGCATTGGAACCGCACGGCAACAAATTAGCACGCATACCTGTATGCCAGTGTGTAACTAGGTTTTTTAGGCACACAGATGCTTATGGCACTTTGGATATGCATCTATGTACAGTAAGCGGCAAAATAAGTGATAGGTTTTGACTATTTATTTGTTTTGTAATTTCAAGTATTTTTTTATAAAAATATAGTTCATATTATAATACAATACCACCATATCAAGTAAAGTTTCGAATTTTGCATAAAATTGGGAAAATTTTGATCAAAATGTTAAACAGTTTTAGATTGCAATTTTAAAGATTATTGAATTTTGGTACAATAAAATAAAATAACGCTATTTTTGAAACCCTTAAAACTTGCATTTTAATATACTAAAATTTAATCTTTACATATAAAAATGAATGTTTGTCTGTATGTCATCGATGAACTCAAAAACTACTGACCCGATTATTACAAAAATTGGTATATATATGTATTTTTCCACGGAGAAGGTTTGTAGAATATGCTCACTGATGCCACTTGCCACCAGGTGGCACTGCAGAGTAGCAACTTCTGCCCCGTTCAAGCGATTGTCATAAAAGTTAGTATGGTCATGTATTTTTACACAGAGGAAACGAATATGACATCTACAATGTCTCACAAGAAAGCATTGGAAGCGCTTGATCATACACTGCGAGATTTGAGAGGAAACAGGCGCATCTTCGGTGCCGCACTCATTTTATGATAATGGAAATTGATGAATCTACACAATCTATCACCCTGCCAGCAAACATCTGTAAGATCACAGAAAGCATCGACGAATTGGTGCAACAAGTTTTCCCAAACATTGCGCAAAACTATAAAAACCATTAGCAGCCAAAAACATCGATGTCAATACCATCAATTTCACCATTCAGCATGGAATACCCAGTGAAACGACAACATATAAGTCCATTGATATTGTGGAGAATCAAGACGAGGTTGTCAACTATCCAACGGAATTCTTGAATTCGCTTGATTTGCCAGGCATGCCGCCGCACGTTCTTACATTGAAAATTGGTGTACCTATCATCCTTCTCGAAACATAAACCACCATTACTTTGCAACGGTAGCAGACTCTCAGTCAAGAAAATGATGAACAATGTTATCGAGGCAACAATTTTGACTGGAAAATTCAAAGGTGAGAGACCTACTGTTGCCACGTATCCCAATGATCCCGACAGATATGTCATTCGAATTCAAATGTTTATAGTTCCGGGTGCGAATCGCTTTCGCAATGACTATTAACAAAGCACGAGGACAATCCTTACAAATGTGTGGATTAAGTTTGGAGAATCCATGCTTCTCACATGGACAGCTCTATGTGGCTTGCGCACGTGTCGGAAAACCTTCTGATTTATTCGCCTATGCACCAGAGGGAAAAACAAGAAATATTGTGTATCCCACAGCACTTCAATAAACTTAGAATTGTAACTAAACTTTGTAATGCCATTTTTTTTTTTGAAATAAACAAAATCAATGAAATGGTTTAGAAAGAATTGAATATTTGTGTACTGATTTTTCTTTAAAGTTATTCCTTTTTCTTAAATTTATTTTAGTTGTTGGCGTAGCAACGTGCGCCGGGTACAGCTAGTGATCTATAAAACTGCGTACATGAAATTTTTCTAAAAATTCTGAAGAAAAAGTTTGAGATTTGGATGAACATTCACCAAATTTTCACAAAGATCGAATTGCTTTGCTTTACATGGCAGTTGTTGTAGTATGAATTATATTTTTATAAAAGAGATTAAGAAGTAGAAAGTAGCTTCACAAGAAAAATGGAGGCAAATTTACTGCATCTACCTTTATTCATTGCTAAGCTCTATGTACAGCAATGATGGCTAGATGCGAAACTCTTTCTCGTGAGACCGCTGTAACTTAAAATAGTGAACTAAAGTATCATATATAAAATATCTCAAAGTCATATTCAATTCCCTTAACTACGCTTTTCAACCATAAAATATTTACATATATACAAATTTACAGACAGAAACCAACACGCAGTTTTCAAGGTTAGGTTCAAGCGATTGTCCTGTGGGACACACTCAGGCTCATAGCCCGTTATGATGACTCGTGAAGAGCTTTCCCTCTTTCTCTTAAAACCAGTGCGTGTTTTTCAAAAATTTTAGAATATCTCCTATTTCTGCAGAACTGAGATCTTCCAATTCGTTAAAAAATTGTCTGCCTAGAATAGTAAATCTCCGTCTAGATAGAGCAGGACAATGGCACGGAAGGTACAAGATTGTCTCTTCCGCATCAAGACCACTTCTACAGAACCATTCTTTGAGCGTGCCTATCTATAAGGCAGTGCCGCGTTATAATAGAAATCAGTGTGCTAAGACTGTGTTTATTTTGGCTTAGTAAAGATTCTGTGCGTTTAGCATTGAGAGTCGGCCACAGTTGACGGGCGATTTTGCGCCATCTTTCGTTTGCTTTCCTTACGATTTCTTCGAGGATAAGTAGCTTACATGTTTGTAAGGGTATGCCTATGTCATTATCTATGTACTCGTCGGTCAATTTGGTGCCGAGTCTCGCTAGTCCATCGGCTCTGCAGTTTCCCTCAATGTCGCGATGGCCAGGAACCCATATTATCCTTAAGCGAAATGACTCAGCCATCTCGTTAAGAGATGTGTGGCATTTCATGGCTACCTTGGAGGTTGTCGGCTGTTTTGAGAGGGATTTTATCGCCACCTGGCTGTCAGTAAAAATGTAGGTGTCATTTGCAGATATCGCATCCCACTGCACCAGTGTCGCGGCTTTCATTCAGCCTGAAAGACGCTACAGTAGCCGGGGAGACGATAATTGAAGAAGATCCCCAGATGCTCGGAGTATACAACTCCGCCCATCCTGCGCTCGAGCTTTGAGCCATCCAGTGGCGTAGATAGGGGGGGATCAAGGGGATCAATCCCCCCCATGAGAAATTGAAACTAAAATTTTTGAAAAATTGTACTTATACATGTATATGCGTCCATTTCTCGAAATGCCTTCAACCTTTTTGCAGTAGGACATCCTTTAAACCACTTTAAAATGAGAAAGAAAAAATCTTTTTATAGTAGTTTTGAATTTGAACACAATGGAATTCAGTCGAAGAAAATGCTCTCGATGAAAGTGGAGAGAGCGTTATAAATAAAAATGACATCGGAAATTTTGTCGACACACGTTTGAATGATTCCCAAAGGTTCGATTTATTAAAAAATGTTTGGGGCCCATCTAAAAATTATGTGTTTCCGTTGCTGCAAAAGGTTGAAGCTCGAGGATTAAAGTTTTGTTATAAATGGCTGGAAGAATTTTCCTGGCTTACCTGCTCAGAATTACACCAAGGGGCATTTTGTATTTCGTGTGTATCATTTGCTAAAAGTGGTGGCAAGGGACCGCAAACTTTGGGTCATGTCTACAATTTTTGCATACCCCTAAAAGAAAAGCCATTTTGGAAAACACGATTGAAGAACCTGATGAAACTCTACGAACGAAATCTTTGAAAAGATTGAATCTGACTCGATGGGTTTCGAAGTATGAGGCCGTCAACGACTTTTTTGAGTTATTCCCGTTTGTTTACGAAACTCTAGATGCAATGAGAACCTCGGGAGAAGACGCCAAAAATCTGAAAAACGCCATGGATTTCGAAGTTTTAATATGTTTACATATTATCAATGTAATTTTTCAACTTTCGTTGCCTTTGAGTGCAAAAGGTTAATTTAGATTTGGTCCAAGCCATGGATCTCGCCAAAGATTTGCGTGAGGAAGTAAAAAAGATTCGCGCAAAAGAAGACGCTTTTTCTGCAATTTATTGCTGAAAATCTTGACATTGAGATCAAACACAAAAGAATAGCGCGCAGACAAAAAAATTGAGCAAATCCTGAAGTTCAAATCACGGAAGATTATTTTCGGGTGACAGCGTTCAATCCTTTTCTAGATTTTTACATCATGGATCTTGGGGAAAGATTTACCAAACATGAAAATATATTAGAAGGATTTTCGGCCCTATTCAAGCATGATTTGAACGAAATCGACAAAGTAGCTGATAAATTCATCAAAACAGTCGAGTTTTACCAGGAATTTTTCACTGCGGGGCCACATGCTGGTCTTGTCGAATTAAAAATGTGGAAGCGATATTTAATTCGTAAAGGCGATATCAAACCTGAAAACTCATTGGATGCACTGGATCATTGTCCACAAGAAAATTTTCCGAATATCAATGTGTTGCTAAGGATATTAGCTACTTTACCAGTATCAACATCTACTGCGGAACGCACTTTCTCTAGTTTGAAACGGATAAAGACCATTTTGAGAAATACGACAAAAGAAATAAGTTTCTTTAAGATCTTAATCTTTTCTCTAAGATCTATAAATTTTATTACAAAATTAGACATTTATTTTTGTCTCTTTTTTTATTGTAGGATCGCTTGAACGGATTGACTGCTCTAGCTATTCATCATGATATTCCAATCACAGCTGATGAATTCATAGATAAGTTATCGAAAAAATCCCGAAAACTTGATTTTCTTCTTTAATTGATGCAAGAATTTTTTGCATATTGAGGGCATCCAAGTGAAAAAATTTATCCATAATTTTTTGTTTGTTTATATAGAGTATGGTAAGTGATTCCCATGATTATGGAAAAAGAAAACCGATAAAAATATATTGAGTGTAAAAAAAAAATATTGCCAAATTATATCCCCCCCCATCACAAGAAGCTATCTACGCCACTGGAGCCATCTGTGTATACATGGATGGACTCATCTCTGTCTTACATCGTCCCATTCCCACTCTTCCCTTGAGAGTAGGAGGGACGTGAACGGTGTAATGGCAAGTGTAGGCGGGAGTGCATAGTCCACCAATCCGGGAAGCACCGAAGTGCCAACCAGGATGTTGTCGTGACCGTAGCTCTTATTTGACCACTTACTTAGAATGTTCAGCCTTATTGCCGCACTACGCGCGATATATTTTGCCTGCAGATCTACCGGCAGGAAGTTTAATATCGCATACAGTGCTTTCGATGATGTGGTTGACATTGCGCCAGTTATGAGAACAGTTGTTAGTTATTGAACCTTGTCAAGTTTTTTGATGTTCACACCCTTCTCAAGCGCATTCCACCATATTACAATACCATAGTGGAGAATAAGTCTAACCACTGCTGTGTACAGCCAGTATATCATTCTGGGTTCCTATCCCCATTTCTTTCCAATTAGCCTTCCGCAGGAGTACAACGCCATCGTAGATTTGCGTACGTAAAATGTATTCATATATGTACACAAGACGAATTAAAAGTAGAAGCCGATAAGGCTATAAGAGGGTTTGGGAAATTCTAAAAACACATTTTAATTTAAATTTCAATTGAATTAGTTTTAAAACAAATATTTGTAAATATTTAAATCGACACGTCTTTCCATTAACGCAAAACGAACTCTTTTCGTCAGTTATTTTTGGTGCCTTACTTCTGGCAGTCTGTCATTTCGACTATCAGCTGTTCATCAGCTCAGGGAGTAGGAATGTGGTCAAGTATAGAAACGGGCTCCTGAGCATATTCTCACACAAAGTGAAAGAGTTTCGCATCTTGTTATAGGAAGTGCTAGGCACCAATAAAAGTTATAAGGAGTTTTTCAAAAGTTGCATCTAAATGCCGGTTGAGAATAATTCCTAGAAGGTACCTTTTTTATGTCAACTTTGACATTTGTACGACGTCGAATTTTATACGATAGAACAACGCCTTAAAATTACTCAAACTTATTATGAAGGTGGTCGATCTTTCGACTGCTTATCGTAATTTTTTTGGTCAAAATAATCACCCGAATGAGTCGACAATTCAATGGCTGGTGAACAACTTTCAAGAAACTAGTTCTGTCGAGGATAGTAAGAGGATTGGCAGACCAGACTGTGGTTTTTGAAAAGTAAAATCTATGTGCGTAAGTCAACAATGATTCCAAAGCTGAATCTCAAAATACGGATCGAGATTGCTGAACTCAATGCGTTAATGTGTGAGGAAATCCTTGAAAATTTTAATTCTCGTATGACAGACTGTAGATGTGCGCAGATTTAAATGATTTAATTCTTCAATGATAGCATTTTTTTATAATTGTTAAGCGCTGTATTTTGAATAAAAAAAGTAAAACCTGAATGAATCGAAATTTGTTCATGTTTTATTTTAAAACAACTTCTAGGCATGTCTTTCGAAAGGGCGACTACAAAAATTTTTGAAATAACTGTGGCACCTCTGAAAAAACTATGTCTGTACGCTCGTTTCACACCTCAGTTTCAATGGCCAGTGTATTTTATTTACTTATGTAAAAAATCATCAATATTTTTCCCAATATTTAGTTGAGTTTATGAATGAAATTGTAATACTTAAAAACATGTAGACCGAAAATATTCTTAAATGTCTTCCTCTTATCTGGAAAACCTGTTTGCTGGCTTTATAAATAAAGGGTGATTTTTTAGCTCTTATCTTTTTAAACAGTTAGTTTAAACAGCTGCCGCACGTTTCGTGTTTTGTTTCACTGTCAAACATCTTCAGTTTGGTCTATAATTTAACCATGAATCGTCTTACAAACGAACAACGCTTGCAAATCATTGAATTTTATTATAAAAATGCGTGTTCTGTTAAGAAAGTTTATCGCGCGCTTGTTCCATTTTATGGTCAGTTTAATCGACCCACGACTATTCGAGCTACTGTGACTAAATTTAGAACCAAATTTACATTATTGGTCATCAAACCACCAACACGCTTACGTAGAGTGGGAACTGAAGAAAAAATCGCAGCTGTATCGGCCAGTGTTAATGATGACCATCAATTATCGATTCGTCGCCGTTCGCAGCAATTGGGCCTCTGTTACTTAACAACGTGGAAAATTTGCGAAAGGATTTAGGTGTGAAGCCTTTCAAAATACAGCTGGTGCAAGAATTGAAGCCGAGCGACCTACCGCAACGCAGAATTTTTGGTGAATGAGCTCTTGGAAAATTGGCCAAAAATCACTTTTTTATCGAAAAATTGTGTTCAGCGACCAAGCTCATTTTTGGATCAATGGGTACGTAAATAAGCAGAATTTCCGATTTTGGAGTGAAGATCAGCCAGAAGAATTGCAAGAGCTACTAATGTATCCAGAAAGGTCACAGTTTGGTGCGGTTTATGGGCTGGAGATATCATTGGACCGTACTTCTTCAAAGATGCTGCGAATCGTAACGTAACTGTGAATGGTGAGCGCTACCGTGAAATGATATCCAACTTTTTTTGCCCAAAATGCAAGAGCTTGAATTGCATGACATGTGGTTTCAGCAAGACGATGCCACATGCCACACAGCACGCGTAACAATGGACTGGTTGAGAGGCGAGTTCGGTGAAATTATTCCCCTTCGGGACCTGTCAATTGGCCACCCAGATCGTGCGATATAACGCCTTAAGATTATTTTTTGTGGGGCTATGTTAAAGCTGATGTCTATTCAGAAAAACCTGCTTTAATTAGCGCATTGGAGGACAACATTAAAACATTTATATGTGAGACACCGGCCGCAGCATTGGAAAGAGTATGCCAAAATTGGACTAAGCGGATGGACCATTTGAATCGCAGTCGCGGTCAACATTTGCATGAAATAATCTTCAAACATTAAATTATATGGGCTTTACTATCGACTTAAATAAAAATTGCATGCATTTTTTTTTTAATTTTACGTGTGTTTTTTTGAAAAACTTTCTTGTAGCTCTTAAAAAAACACACGTTATTTTGCAGCGTGCATTACTATCAGGCGCTTCAGTCGTAATAGGCCAATAGTTATCTATTTTGCCAGAAGGAAAGATTTCAAATAGTCAAAAATTGTTGTCAAAGCAGCCGCTGCTTAACTTCTGCTTAACTAGAAATGTTTACTTGCGATTGAAGTTAGAAAAAATCGTATTAAAACGGCTTTAGGAAATTACTTAAGCCACAGTCAGGCATTCATTTCAGTCAAAGCCTTTCGTTGAATAATTTTTTGCATTGCATTTTTCGCAAGACATTTCATTTAGCGACCACAAATCAACCAACTAAGTGCGCAAATTCAACTTCCTCATCGATTGACAAATGGCTGGACTCCGATTGTGCGTGCAGTTGATTGCGCCACTCAGCAGCTGCCAGTATTCACACGTCATTTAAATTCGATTAGTAAAATTCAACTTGCTCTCCCGTCAAGCAATACCCCAGTCATAGGGAACAAAAGCAACAACCGCAGCGCAAACACATCGAAGGCTCGAAATGACAAACAAATGAATGCTTTTCGTTAAATGTTTCCCCAATAAAACATTGCAAATTTCAACGCCACCACGAAACGACAACAAGAACAACAACAACGTTGCGTCCAAACAATTAACAGACATAACAACAAAAAACAAAATTATTACCAATGTCTGCGCATAAATTCATCAAATGTGGCAATTATTTTGTTAACTGCTCATTCATTGTCCACTGAGAGGTGCACTGCGTTGCAGGCTCACTCACGCGGATGGCTCGCTGCTAGGTTGCAGGCCTCACAGCAATTTTGCACATTGCAAATATGCAGAGCTAAGGCAGCAACAATGCGATATGCGCAAAATGCACAAAATGCATAATTGACGGTTGCACTGGCTGACGCACGCTGCCCGATGACCGGCTGTGTTGCGCGCAGTAGTCAAACGAGTCAGCTAGCCGGCAATTGCTTGCTTGCCACAAGTTGGTCAGGGAGGCCGCCGTTGAACAAGTTGCTATCGATATGATATCAATAATTATTGTAAGTGACCTCCTCACTGTCAGTCAGTCACTCTGGATTGCTCGAAGGTGTTGAGGCTGATAAAAAATTGTAATATAAAAATTTTTCGAATTCCTTTGTGTATGTCGAGATCAAATAACTTCGATTAAAAGAAAAGAAAGTGAGGTTACTGAAAGGTTAGTTAGCAAAGTGCTAACTTGTGAGAGTGGGGTGTGGAGTGCAGAGTTTTAACGCACATTTGATAGTTAACGCTTCGTAGAGGGTCTGCATACATTTTGTCAAAAGGGAAGTGATTGTCAAAGTTCAACAAGAAAAGTTCTAATGTTGAAAAAAACATACCTAATACCTGTACGAAAGAAGTTGTGAAGCACTTTATCTATTGGACTACTACTAACAGAATGACGTCAACTGGAGATCAAACGGGAATACTCTACAAAACGCTCATCATCCCCGTCCTAATATATGGTGCAGAAACATGGACGATGTCACGCGGATGAACAGTAGATGAAAGAATTTTGGGGAGCCTTGAAGAGAAAAATTCTACGTAAGATCTTCGGCCCCCTCCGCGTTAGTGAGGAGTACCGCGTATGGTGGAACAGCGAGTTGTATGAGCTATATAGGGACATGGACATAGTTAAGCATATAAAAATACAGCGACTGGCTTAGCCATGTCACCCGTATGAAAGAAAACGCTCCAGCAAGGCGAATTTACGACAGGGTACCCCAAACAGGAAGGCGTGGAAGTGGAAGACCACATCTCCGTTGGAAAGACCAAGTGCTGCAGGACCTGTCTTCACTCGAGATTTACAACTGGCACCAACGAGCGCAGGACAGAAACAGCTGGTGCGTCATTTTGGATTCGGCCAAAACCGACACACGATTGTAGCGCCACATAAGTAAGTAATATCTGGACGTTTGAGAAAGATGGTTTCTTGGAAATAGTAAAATTTGTGGTGTACACTTTTATGTTTTGCAAAGCGATCAAGCGTTGTCTTGAACTTGTATGAGTTGGCCGTAGCCGTTTGTCCAAAAACTCGACCTGTATTAGTACCATAGCCACCCTATTCAACTGATAGGGCCCCAGCTGACTGATTCCTCATTCGAAAACACAAATTACCACTTCAGAACCGCCGGGTTTTAATGAATAGAAGAAAAAAATTAGTGGCGAGAACTAAAAGCGATTCCGAAAAATTAGTTTGGAAAACGTTTTAGTAGTTGGATTAGACTAAGCTTATTAAGTATTAAGGCTTAAGGATATTTTCTAATAGCGGACGCGCCTCGGACGAAGATTAAAGTTGGAAAAGTATGGAGGAAACGTACATTGCCTATTGTAGTTGGTTGAAGAGTTTTCAATAGATATCGTGGTTTGGAAACAAAACTTGTGAGCTAAGGTGCCTTTGTATGGTGGCTTGCCTTAAGTAACCAATCTTATGGTGAAAAACTCTTTAATCACCGTTTAGAGAGCAACAGATGTGGCGATAATGGGTTAACGTGTCTGTTTGTATAAGTATTATGCAGCTGTCTAGTTCACAAATATCCAAAAATTATAAATCTTTCGATAGCGTGATTAATTTTGCGCCACCTTGCATGTACATATGTATAGTTAGTCCTGCCATAAGTTCTGTTACAAGTCAAGTCCGTTGTAGAAATGAAATTATAGTAACTTTTTTTAATGAAGTTAACAATGTAAATATTAAAAAAAATGTTTATTATCATTCGAAATGGTCATCATTTGCGTTTACACAAACCTTCAAACGATTAGGCCATTCAGCTGTTGCTGAGACTCTGATTGGGGCTGTTCAAATTTCTGCGAGGTCTTCGAAAGGTCATGTTCTCCAATTCTGACCACAAACTGTAGTCCAATGGATTCAGATCTCGACAGTCAATCTTCTGCGGCTATGAACCCAGCCACTGCTGCATCTATCCATATGAGTTGGAAGCAAAACAAAAGTTGTTTGCGGAAGAAGCGCATCAAAGCAAATGGCCGCCTGCTTTTTTGATAAATCTTGGCATGTCGCAACTAGAGAAACTAAAAGCAGTCAATTCTGAGTAGTACACAACCATTTTTTGTTAGAATTTTTCGCAGAATTATTGAAAATCACCCACTGAAGGCGAATCAACCTCCATGAGCCAATGTGAGCTCTCAGTTATCAGTTCACACAAGAGAGTTTTTGAGCACTCAAAGGTTCCAATGGGTCATTCGCCTTTCAGCCCTGATTTGACAACTAATGATTTCACGAATATCAAAAATAAAAATGCATTATCAACGTTCTCTAAAGCCTAATGAAGCTGTAGAAGCCTTTCTACTGCTATTTTTGGAGGCATCCACTTCTGAGTGGCAAAAGTGCTTTGAAAATTGATTGAACTGAATTCAGATGTGTATTGGCTTACAAGAAGAATATTTAAAAAAAACAATAAAGCCATTTTTATCATTATTTTACAGTAATTTCATTATTGGGCGCTAAATTTAAAAGGAAACCCTGCTACTGAAGTACAGGGTGGCCCATATAGCGTTTGCTTTTTGAACCACCAATTTTTTTGAGAATGGTACCACAAACGACATGTCAAATGTGTTCATAATTTACTTAAAGGTTTGAAATTTACGAAATGGGACGCTATACGCTTGAACAAATGAGCAGAAAATCGTTTGACCGACGATGAGCATTTTTACCGAAAAATCATCTTTTCTGATGAAGCTCATTTTCACATCGGTGGCTACGTCAATAAGCAAAATTATCAGATTTGTGGCTCAGAAAATCCACACGTTACTGTAGAGAAGCAAATGCATCCACAACGAATCACTGTTTGGTGCGGTTTTTGGTCTGGCGGCATCATCGGGCCATTTTTTTTCAAAAATGAGCGAGGAGCCGCGGTTACAGTAAATGGCGAGCGTTACCGTGACATGCTCAACGAGTTTTTGTTTCCAAAAATTGAAGAGGATGACATGGACGACATTTGGTTTCAACAGGATGGTGCAACTTGTCACACTGCCAAAGTTGCACTCGAACTTTTGGCTACCGTTTTTGAAAACCGAATAATCAGCCGAAATTCCGATATCAATTGGCCGCCTCGGAGCTGTGATTTAAGCCCGTTGGACTATTTTTTGTGGGAAGCGGTGAGGGACAAATGCTATGCGAACCATCCAGAAACGATTGATGCTTTAAAACAAGAAATCGAAGTTGCCATTCATGAAATTGGAGCCCAAACAATCGAAAATGTGCTTAAAAATTGGGTTGATCGAATGGCCTACTGTAAAGCCAGTCGTGGCAGTCATTTGAACGATATTATTTTTCATTCATAAATGACAATGTTCAATCTTCAAAATAAAAAAAAAGTTTGAAAAAATATGTATGTATTAGTTTGTTTTTTATAGCCGATTCAAAAAGCAAATTTTACATGGCCCACCCTTTAGTAAACTAGAATCTTGACTAAATAATTCGCGTTTCTTCTTTTTTCCATACAAGCAACTGCTGAAGATTAAGTAGAAGACAGAAGAAGTTTGACAGCAACTATGTATAATATGTGCTTTAGTATCTATAGACTGGATATTGTTTGTTTTCCCATTTGGGATTTGCCACTATCAGACTCTGTGGACAGATGGCAATAAATGGTTCGCAATTAGTGCAATCTCACTGGTTCTGAACCACCCATTTATTTTCAGTTCAGGTTTTCCCAGCAGCGCACTTGCACTTAGACACAAATTAGCAATGGCTTCAGTTGGCTTTAAAAGTTTCAAACTCTTCAAATTTACTTTAAAACTTACGATTCTTCTCGTTCCATTCTATGTCCCCTCATTTTTAATTTATATGTTAATTTTTGGCATTTTTAAAACTTGCAAAAAATGGTTGAAGAGTATTTTAACTTAACTTACTTAACTTGACTTTCAAAATTAATTTTTCTTCACTAGTAATTACATTTAGAATACTAAAATCTGTGTTATGAATTTTACGGAACGTAAGTGCCTGATAATTCTTTTTACTGCCAATCGCATGGGGGTTGAAAATTGTAAATAGATTATAGCTTATTAGTTTTTAATGATATGTCCTTCGAAAATTAGAATGACGACGGAAATAAGAAAAACGTGGCGTAAAATTAATCATCCAATTTCTTTTTTTTTATAATTTTTTCACTAATTAAAAAAAGTTATTTCGAGTGATGGAAATCTTTATTTGGCGCTCCACTGTTTATCTGTTTGCATACTACAGCCATCTAGTTCACAAACAAATGATAAACCTTCGGATAAGGGGATTGATTTTGTTATCCAACCAGTTCGTACTACTCCAACTACTAGCGAAAATTTTTTGAAAAAGAGGTTGTCTGCAAAGTCGGTTTACTGACGATAGTTTAACGTGATAACGTCATAAGAAAATACTGATTGAATGGTTGCATTTTTCAAAAGAAAATTTTAATTTTATTTGTTTGATACATATTTTGTATGGATATAGAGAATGAGTTAACATTAACATAACATATACTTTAACATAACATAACATAACATAACATAACATAACATGACATAACACAACACAACACAACACAACACAACACAACACAACACAACACAACACAACATAACATAACATAACATAACATAACATAACATAACATAACATAACATAACATAACATAACATAACATAACATAACATAACATAACATAACAAATTACCCCGTATTAAAGCACTTATCAACAGCTTTCATTTGATACCCATATTGTACATACACCACCAAAGGTTACCCGGGTCCACGTTTTGACCTATATCTCGAGACCCCAGTCACGGAGCGGCATGAAAAATACTCTGTACTAAAGCATTCATCAACAGCTTCAATTTGATACCCATATTGTACATACACATCCGAAGGTTACCCGGGTCAACGTTTTGACCTATATCTCGAGACCCTATCTACCAATAGGCATTCAAACTATACGGAAATCATATTCAATACCTACTTAACAATGTGCGTAAGTTTGGTTTAATTCGGTTCAAAGACACGGCGGGTCCACGTTTTGGCATATATTTCGAGACCCTCGTCATCAATAGGTATGAAAATTACCCCGTATTAAAGCACTTATCAACAGCTTTCATTTGATATCCATATTGTATAAACACATTCTAGGGTCCACGTTTTGGTCTCTATCTCGAGACCCTAGTCACGGAACGGATGGAAATACTCTGAACTAAAGCATTCACCAACAGCTTCCATTTCATACCCATATTGTACATACACATCCGAAGGTTACCCGGGTCCACGTTTTGACCTATATCTCGAGACCATATCTACCAATATGTACCCAAACAATACGGAAACCATCTTCAATACCTCCTTAACAATGTGTGTAAGTTTGGTTTAATTCGGTGCAAAGACACGGCGGGTCCACGTTTTGGCATATATTTCCAGACCCTAGTCATCAATAGGTATGAAAATTACCCCCTATTAAAGCACTTATCAACAGCTTTCATTTGATATCCATATTGTACATACACATTCTAGGGTCCACGTTTTGGTCTCTATCTCGAGATCCTAGTCAGGGAGCGGATGGAAATACTCTGAACTAAAGCATTCACCAACAGCTTCCATTTGATACCCATATCGTACATACACATCCGACGGTTACCCGGGTCAACGTTTTGACCTATATCTCGAGACCCTATCTACCAATAGGTATTCAAACTATACGGAAATCATATTCAATACCTACTTAACAATGTGTGTAAGTTTGGTTTAATTCGGTTCAAAGACACGGCGGGTCCACGTTTTGGCATATATTTCGAGACCCTAGTCATCAATAGGTATGAAAATTACCCCGTATTAAAGCACTTATCAACAGCTTTCATTTGATATCCATATTGTACATACACATCCGAAGGTTACCCGGGTCCACGTTTTGACCTATATCTCGAGCCCTATTTCCAAAATAAAATATAATCCATGTTACTCGTGATGTAGCTTTCGAATGGTGAAAGAATTTTTAAAATCGGTCCAGTAGTTTTTGAGCCTATTCATTACAACCAAACAAACAAAGTTTTCCTCTTTATAATATTAGTATAGATATGGTAAATATTACCATACATTTTTTCCTTCAGATATAATAAAAAAATAATAATAATAACATTAAAACAACAGGTATTATTAACAAACTCGGTTTTATTTTAAATTCTTCAAGTAAATCAAAATAATAATAATCAATAAGAAGGCATATGCCAATACAAATACGTGAATTTATATATGTACATATGCGCATATACATACATACATATATACGCTCACTTAAGTAGGGGAGAGCAAGATGTCGAACGTTGCCGTTCGTTTGCTTTGTTTGCTTTGTCGTTCCTTCCGCGCTTTCGCTTGCAGTTCATTCAATGCAATGAGCAAGGTAACACTAATATGAGCAAGGTAACACTAATATGAGCAAGGTAACACTAATATGAGCAAGGTAACACTAATATGAGCAAGGTAACTACATATGAGCAAGGTAACACTAATATGAGCAAGGTAACTACATATGAGCAAGGTAACTACATATGAGCAAGGAAACACTAATGAGCAAGGTAACTACATATGAGCAAGGTAACGACACATTTTTTCGTGCGTGCAGCCTGTTAAATCGAATTATAAGACGTTATCACGTCAAAATCTTGTAGTTATACTGTCCTGCCATAAATTCTGTAACAAATTATACAACGCATACGGCGAAAATGAATAAGTTCCATTATTTTTGCTTTTGTTCGTATGCATTGTCGACTTATAAATTATACTCAGCTTTGTGGCAAATTTCGCTTGCTAAGAGTGCTTGCTTGGAGTGAGGAGCTAAGTAAAATCGCGATGTAGTGATTGCACTAAAAAGTGTTGCAAAAGTGCAAGTGAGATATTAGAATTGCTGATAAAACTTAATATTTCGAGAATGTTTCCGCATGATCAATCGTTCTTCCGAAACATCTCAAGAGACAGCCCGAAAAAGAAGTGTCGTCCTCGCGGGAGAAACTCCCCTTTAGAAGCAGAAAATCATGCCCAGGGAAATGAATGCTTCGACCAGATCCATGTCAGGACTAATGAGAGATGATCGCCACATGAAAGCCTTCCGTTACTACACTGGTCATATATTGACAGAAGCGCTTGAAGAAAATTAGACTCAACAAACAAATTAGACAAGCAACTACTTCGGTGGCACCCGGTCAACGGCCTTGAAAATATTATTTTCACAGATAAGAATATTTTCACTGTTGAAGTGAAACTTCTAAAGACGTAAAAATGTTGTTCGAAGGGTTCAGCATGGTCACCATCCAGCCTCTGTAAAGGTTTGGTGGGGAGTGTTTTGTAAAGGCGTTACATCTCTTAATTTCTGCGAAAAAGGGGTTAAAATTGCCGAAAAGTGTACTAGGAGGACGTGTTACAAGGTGGCAGTGGAGCAGTTGAGCAGTACTCTCTTCAATGGAGAACATTGGATCTTCCACCAAGTTTCCGCTCAACCCATAAGACAAAAACCACTCAGCAGTGGCTGGATTCATAGCCACAGAAGATTGACCGTCTGGAAGTCCAGATCTGAATCCTTTGGACTACATTTTGTGGTCAGAATTGGAGAACATAACCTTTCGAAGACCTCACATGAATTTGGAGAGTCTCAAGCAATCTTCGGTTCGAGCAACGACGCCAATATCCATGGATACCGTGCGTGCTACAACAGCTGAATGGCCTAATCGTTTGAAGGTTTGTTTAAAAGCAAATGCTGACGAATGAAAATTTAAAACTTGTTTTTTAATATTTACATTATTAAATAAAAGTAACTTCATTAAAAAAGTATTATAATTTCATGTCTATAACGTACTTAACTTGTAACAAAACTTATGGCAGAACAAAGTAGAATAAAAAGACGTTGCCACATTCCATCATAAAGATGAGGGGCAGAAACAGAAAGAGATGGACTTCAAAGTTTCAATACATCCACGATATGAGCCTTACCTTACCCTCTTTGACCCTTATTTATTGTGATCTCTGCAGAAATTTTTTAAGGAAATAAACTTGATTCCCAGAGAGGTCTGTAAAATCTAATTGAACTAATTCTTGCTGAGAAAAGTAGGGTTTACTACACTGAAGAAATAATATCTCCACCCGAAACACAGCAAAAGAGTATCGATCGAATAGCAAATAGCTGATTCCATAAATATCAATGAAAAATTAATTTAAAAAATGTAAACTTTGCTTAAATTTGTTAGCAAAATTTTTCAACAACCACATATGAATTCAACCTTCTCTTATATGTACACACACACATACATACTCCAACATTTAAGTATTACAATACGTTGCAAGCGAGGTTTGTTTCTTTTTTGGAATTATAGGTAATTGTTGGCATTCTTTGCATAATTTCGAAAAGGCATAACTTCTTCCGAAGCAAAAGCTGTTCTGCCTACATTCTCCGCTAACGCATAGCCATCTAATATTTGCGTAAGTAAAAGTGTCCCGTAACAGCATAACCAAACCCAACTTCAGCATAGTCTCTACAATATGCTGTTATGTACATATATACTAATGGAAGCCTGTATGTGTGCATGTGTGTATGGGTGTGTGCTTCTGAGTGCATAGATGTCTCTGTTATTTTTGGTATGCGAAAACCGCAAAATGTTTAATGTTTTTCCTTCGCTTTGAAGACGATGATGTTGATGGTAACGAGGGTCATCATATGTTCGGTGATATGGCCACGCAGCCTTGGTGATGACATCTGTTACCACTCGTTGTCCTTGTAAGTTGGCTCCAAGCAATCTAATATACGAATACAGACATGTTTCTTTTTTTTCTTTTTTGTATTTTATTACAAACCATCAAAGTTGGAATTTTCTGAGCAGAGCAAATCACGTAAGTATTACATTCTATTGCGGGCTGACGAGGCGGAATTTTAACGGTTCAAATTTCAAATATTTTCAAATAGTTTGAGCGAAATTTTCAAATCAGTGTTTTGGAAGCAAGTTTCAGTGGTTTTGCTATTTAAATTTCTTATTAAATGCAATGAGCAGAATTTAGTTGTGGGTTTGGTTAGCGTACCAAATCGATGAAAGTCGAAAAACGAATTCAAAAACCCTGAATATGATGATGGAAAGGGGTCGAGATAAAAATTTCAAAAAGAAAAATATAGAATTTCAAATGTAAACATTTGAAAAATGTCAACACCTAATAATAATAATAATAATTTTGTATCTGCAGTGCGCTCAGTAGCCGAAACTTCCACCTAAAATCTCTTTTGTGTCCTACTGCATGCTTTAAAAGTAGTTTAGGGGTTATATACCTTGTGAGCCCGAAAAAATGGTTGTAACATCGAATAATTAAAAAAAAAGTTTATGCAAATTGGTCAAATAGTTTTTCATTAACGCGACGGTAATTTTCAAAAAACACGACTTCGAGATAATCGCGTCTAAAGTTTTGCGTGTACTTCATTTATGGATAAGGTCGCCCGCTTCCACGGTCTGTAACTTTCGTTCTAGTGCTTCGATCTTTATGATTTTTTGAATTCATATTTTTAAAATGATGTACTTTTAGAATATGCCATAAAAAAATTTTCGATTTTTTAGTCCAACACAAGGTACATATGTAACCCCTTAATGCTAGTCCTATTGACCGGCACTCTACCATTAAACGTATTGTATAAGTTTCCGTTTAATCTAGACGTTCTCTGCCTCAGGCTGGAAATTGGCCAAATTCTTTCAGTAAATTTTCCGTCTTGCGGACACATTTTAAAATATCTACAACAGGTGCATTCTTCATTTCATTCGGATCCATTTGATATTGATGAAAGATGTGCAGTCTTTTCTTTGCCGAGGCAATACAATTGCGCAAGATATGCTCTGTGGTTTCATCATCCTCCAGACGGAATCAACACCTGTCTCATTTCTAATGTGAATTTCTGAGAAATGGTCATTTAAGAAGACAGATACCTGTAAACGGCCATATTTTCCCTGATTTTCATTAAAACTATTTAAAATGAAGAAGTCAGCGAGTTTTCCTACTATTTTTGCTTCAAAAAAGTAATTTTTTCGAAAAATTTTAGAAAACTTGTAAATTCACATAAAAAATAATATCATAAAAAAGATGTGTGCAAAATTTCAGGGAGATCGGTCAATAGCTTTTCAAGTTATCGTGTACGCCAATTCGAAAAATATAGTTTTGAGAAAAACGCGTCTAAAGTTTGAATGCATGAAAATGCAATGATTTTTTTGACTTACCGATTAATCGGCAATTCCGGCGCTATATAATTGTCCATCTGAAGCCTAGTAGAACTCATTTTACGTTCAATTAGTTGCTGTTGACGTGCTTTACGAGCTTCTTTAGTGGCTAATGAGCTGAGCCGATTTCCTTGAATCACTCTCTTTTCATTCAGTTTTTCGGCGTAAGATTAAATTGTCGGCCAATTATTATATTTGAGGAGTTCATTGTTTCAAAAATAGATGTATATCCTTCATTGAATAATTCAGCAGCGTTTTATGAGACCATTTCAGTAATTTTTGACCACGAACGTAGGTGTTTTGGAGCGAGACGCCAGACGGTAGAGTTGAAACTCTCATTTGCGTTTTGCGTGTGCCCACCCAAACATCTTTCGAGCAATTCATCAATTTGCCGGCACAAACAAACTCTCTAGCAACTGTAATGCTGTATATTTACTTGAAACTCGTCAATAAAATATTTAAAACATCTTCTCATACAAATTTTCCATAATGGGCAGGTGGAAAGTCGACAACGTAACTATAATTCTCCCAGCGAGCGTTCGAACGCAAAGAATAGAGTCGTCACGGTTGACGATCTTTAATTTTTTGACATATTCTTAAAGGATTATATTAACATTTTAGTAATAGTGACCTGTAAGGAAAGCTGCTATTATCCTACTTACGCATGTTATGCAATTCCTTATTGTGGGTAGTCTTACAAGCTTTGACGGTGACCCAAGTATTGGGTTTCCAAGACTTAACAACCAGTGTCTTACTCTTTCATCGGAAGTCACGTATGTTGGTGTAATACTTGACTTCAAGCTCCACTGGAAGCTGCACATAGAAAGTAGAGTTAAGAAGGCCAATATAGCCTTCAACGCCTGTAAATCTATGTTCGCCAAAAAATGGGGTCTCAAGCCACGTGTCGTACTTTGGATGTACAACTTAGAGGTTCTGCCAGTTTTGACATACGGTTGCTTAGTTTGGTGGATAGCTCTTCAGAAGGGCGACAACACCACTAAACTAGAGAGAATGCAGAGAACTGAATGTGTGGGCATCACTGATGCGTGTAGAACATGTCCCACTGCTGCGCTCAACGTTATTCTGCACTTACTTCCTGTGGATCTGCAGGTTAAATCCATTGCTGCTCAGAGTGCTATTAGGTTGAAGGAAATTGGCCTTTGGAGACAACTTTCTGTAGGACATAATAGCATCTTGAAGCAGATCTCCCCTTCCTTCTCTGTTATTCGCACTGACCTCTTCATCCGCAAACTGTGCTTTGAGGGTTCTGCTAGGGCTATCTTTCCAAGCAGGCAAGATTGGAAAGGGGGTGAGTCGGTGCGGATATATATTCCTCTGTTTTCACTGACGGATCTAAAATGGAGTCTGGAGTGGGAGCGGGGGCTTACTCTAAATCAGCCAGCATTTCGGTCTCCTTTAAACTGCCGGAAACAAGCAGCGTTTTTCAAGCAGACGTCTTCGCGATCTTGCAGGCATGCAAAATGCTTCGAGATCGCTGTTGGGAGGTACATTAATATTTTTTCCGATAGTCAAGCTGCGATCAAGGCAGTATTGCAGCTCTCTTCTCGTGAACTCCTGCAAGGAGGAACTCAAACGCCTCGAACGTGCAGGAAACATTTCCCTTATCTGGGTTCCAGGGCACAGGAATATAGAGGGAAATGAAATTGCCGATGAGCTTGCCAGGAAGGGGTCGGCAGAACCGGTTCCCGCTGTCCCCTTCTCAGACATCGATGTCCCCTTGGCCGTCGTTAAAAGGAAACTACACAATTTCTTTCTAAAAAAAGCGCAAGACATATTGAGGCCTGTCTCATCGTGTGCTATTTCGAAAACACTATGGCCTCAATACGATAGAAACAGAACGCTTAAGGTGATGGGAATCCCCCGCCATTCAATTTCCCAACTCATTAGGGGATCGGTACTAATGCGGAGAAGCTTGGAATTCCGTACAACCCCTATTGCAGAAGCTGTGGGGATCCTGCAGAGAAAGATACTGTGGAACACTTTCTCTGCAAGTGTCCGGCTCTGGCGGCTAGGCGCTTGAGATTCCTTAGCTTGCCCTTTGGGGATGACTTGAAGAAATTATCCAGCCTAGATCCCTTTTCCCTCCTCAATTACATCAACAGCACTGGATGGCTGTAGACGGGTTTTTCTCTTCCCTAAATCTTTTCACAGGTAGTGGTCCACATTGTGGTATCAAAACGGCACGTAAGTGCTACTTGAAGTGTACCGGGGGTACTCTTGCCATCTTCCCTACCTACGTACCTTGAAATATTTTCTATTAACTGTATATCTCTGCTATTTATTTTCATAAAGAATTCGAATATTTTCTCAACCTTAGGTGTTGACTTTTCTTGAGTTTTTCTTGTTCAATAAATATAAAATAAAGATTTTTGACGTTTTTACACTTTTGCGGCCTTCGCCTTTTTATCAGAAAACATTGCCGGCTTTATAATCTTAAATTTTAAAATATTCGAAATTCTGGACATTTTATTTGGCTTATTACGCGAATCTTTTCAGTGGCATTTTGGTGTAAAATATATTAACAAAAACAGTTTATTGGGTAGAAAAAATTTAATTTACAAGAACCACCACCTTATTGGGCGAATTCAGCAAGCTGGGCATTTTAAAAATGTACCATCTATTGTTTGAATAGGAAAAGTTCCAATGAATATAATTTTATAGTCAATGCACGCGGGTGTCGTAATTATATTTGTTGAACGTTAGGGATAGGCCGTGATGCTGCGGATTAGCTTTTTCGAGGTTTTGGAAATGATTATGTCTCTACTCAAGGTGTTCCGAAATTTAGAAATAGAATAGAATTATTTGTTTTTTTTTTTCGGAACTTGGATCAAAGGTTATTTACAAACACTATACTGGCTTTTTTTTTTTTACTTATTAAAATAATTCTTAATTTAATACAATTTTCGTTTTTTGTTATAGACCTTAAACTTTTTTCTATTCCATTGAGCATATTGAAGCAAACATTACATATTTTTTATGGGTTTCGCGCGCTATTAACAAAAAACCATGTAAGCCTGATATCAAGAGGCAATTAAGCAAACCGCACTAATTTCGGGTGCACTACCAGAGAGGCCTTCTAGACATTGATTGTCGTGGGCTATAGGAATAAATTTTCATTTCCCTAAATACAAGGTGGCGCAAAATGAATCATCAAGTTTGGAAATTGAATAACTTTTTTTCTAGATAAAAAAACAATAAAATTTTTTTTTCTTTAACTTCTTTTGGAGTTCAGGGCGTCAACTACGTTTCTTTGCAAACGTAAACGGACTTGAGCTATAAATCCCAGTTCATTCTACGTAAGACCAAGGAGTTCATTTCAGCTTCTGCTGAGCGTCTCTTGGTGGTACGTGACCTACCCCCTCCCCGACCATAACTTATTCTAAGCGTATGTCTAAATAAACCTAAATGGGACTATATACAACAAGCCATTCCAGCTTTGTACATATGCAGTTGATATTCTTATTATGGCGAAAAGCAAAAGTAAATTAAAGAGTGCGTTTTTAAAGCTAGAAGAAATAATACGAAATACTGTGCTAAAAATTAACACAGAGAAAACCAAGTTTAAGTTTCCGGTCCATGATGACCTGCTGATCGGAGACTATGCATTCTAAGGTGTACAAGAGTTTACCTATCTGGGTATCAAAAATCTGCCAATAAGGATACATCATTGACAACAAATGATAGAGTTTTAGCAGCAAAGAAGTCTTACTATTCTAATTTGAAGCTGCTTAAGTCTAAATTATTATCTCGCGACAAAAAGTTAAGGATAGACAAAACCTTGATCTACCACCTGCTTACCTATGGTTGCGAACTATGAACCGTATGGGCAAGGTAACCGATTCCAAGTGTATATGCTGCGAAGCACCGAGCGATGACGCTGAGCACACGTTTTTTAGTTGTGACAGATGGCTCGCGGAAAGAAATGCTCTGAGGGAGTAGATTGGCGACATCGCACCGAGCAACATAATCAGCAAAATGCTCGAACGTGGGGACAACTGGAACGCTGTAATGAAATACATCGAGAACGTACTAAGAAAAAAACAGATTGACCTCGACACAGTGTAACAAAGTGAAGCCGCACAGATAGAGAAACAAGAAGACGAGCCTATAGCATGAAAGCTGGCTACAAATTTGGTGGGCCCAGACGTGGATGAATAGAATTGGTCCTTAATGGATGCCGTTCTGGGCCCTCCGTAAGTAATATAGAAAGCAGTTTTGGGAAGGGTATCTCCCCAGAAGGAGAGGAGGGATCGTTTAAATGCGCACACCACACGACGCAGTAGACGACGGTCGCTGTAAGTGCGAAGGCATTTTAAACCCTACCTCACCCACCCACAAAAAAAAAAAAAAAAAACATCTATGGACGCTAAAACCTACTGACATTAATCAGCTAATGGTATTTGAAAGAAAAAAATAACCATGAGCTGGAACTATTATCAAAAACCGAAACTGTGATAAGATTTATAAAATCTCAGAGGATAAGATGACTCGGACATGTGTTTAGAATGCCCAAGGAGAGAACAACTCGAAAGGCAGTTGGATTACGCCCTATTGCAGGCCGAATAAGAGGACGCGCCAGAATGAGATGGCTCGAAGATGGAAGTTGACCTTGAAAAGATAAAGGTGCAGCGGTGGAAGGAGGTACCCTTGAGGTCATGGTTCACAAGGGACTATAATGCTAAGAAGAAGAAGAAGATATCGTATCCACTGCCACTTCCTTTTTTGAATTTCAGTCGTCACGTCGAGCTGGTTGCCTTGTTTTAAAAGGTTTGAGTTGTGTATTATACGGGGCCAAAAAATTTGCCAAGTACGCCGCAGGCAGCGATTGACAAACGCTTACAGGTGTCTTGTAATTATCGCGGTTACTTTCTGTGTGGTGCCACAGCGCTTTCATTTTTCTAGCGTTGAACTTGAGACCGGTACCTTGAAGATTTCCCTGCATGGCTTGAGTAAGCAATCGCAAAGTTTGTAAGCTCTGTCTAGTTCTGCCGCCATATGCAAAAATTATAAATCGTCCAATAGAGTGATTTATTTTACGCCGCCTGGTAACAGGCCCGTTTTTTATTTTTTTAGGCAAGCTTCGATCAAATGTCCATAAGAACGAAATACCCTCTCAATAGACTGTAAACGGCGACTTCGGAGTAGCGAGAAACATTAATCCCTCAAACTGGCTCTTAACAGGCTGAGCACCGGAAAAAGTAACACAAGATAGGAAGTTTCGGGCACCGTTTTGATCGGGCAACCTCGGGCACTCAAACCTACATTTAAAGCTAATGCACCGTTTCTCGCAGAAGACTCCTCCACTAACATTTCCATTCAACTGTGAATCTGTTTCATTTCGATTTTGCTTTGAAGGGAATGAGAGTAGAGAAGAACCCAATGTAGGTCTGCGTTGGTCAGCCTCGACAGAAATGAAGCTTTTGGAATAATTTTATCAAAGCAGCACATTTTCTGGAACAATTATCAGATGAAAAATTACTTAAATAGTGATCTAAATTCTATGTATACTATTTATTTTGTGTTTTACGCGCTGAACCAAAATAAATCGCAATAATTCAGAAACAGTTGATTTTATTCGCTTGTCTCTCCTTCGGCAATCACGAAGTAACCAAATGTTTGTTGAAAAAAAAACCGAAATTAGCTAATACCATCTGGTAGTCAACCCGATAGATGTCTGCCCCATACAGCGAACAAAGAAAAAAAACAAGACAATAAAATTCACACCATGTAACGACCAGGCTGGACTAGCGTCATCAAATGGGAATCGCTTAATTGCTGGAACCCGCTACGCCCTAAACTTCACTCAGACGAAATGAAAGTTGTGGGCAATCATTCTTCTTGCCTTGCAAAGCCAAGGAGAGCAGACAATGGAAATCACGCCAAGGGAAATGGCATGCGAGGAATTTCTTTGTTGAGTGGAAATTTTGTGTGTGTAATTAAACGCAAAGAAAATCAGAGTGATGACTACGCAGTGCTCAAATGACCAAACTCTAACTAAACCGACAGCTTTAGTACTTTTTCTTTTTAATATCTGCCTGCGCGCTGTCGCTTAGCGATGGCAACTGTTGAGCTAATTTCAAGAAGGTGGCGAAATTTTGCTACGCTACCCAGGGCAATTCTATGCTCAGTTCCTTGTTGGGGTGGGAGAACGCCGAGAAAATATGGAATGTTCGTCTGTCTGTTTGTTTGTTTGGAGTCAAAGTTCGCATTCATGAGTTAATTTGAATGCAAATGAAGAGCTAAACTAAGAACTTTTGCTAATGTTTCAATTAAGTGTAGAATTTAATTTTGCTTTTCTGCTTTCTGTGTTTCTATCGAACTTCTGTGTCTATTGCGTCCTTCTCTTGCGTCCTTCCCTTGTTTGGCGCCACTGATTCTGCCCTTTTGCCGCTTATTATCCTAGTAATTTGGCGAGTTCATTAAATCGAAAGCAGTGGCACAAGCAGCTCTCATTAAGTCATTATCTGAGTACTTATTTGATTCGCTTTTTTTCGTTTCAAATTCAGTTGTTGCTTTTGAGAGTTTTCGCTTTTCCTTAATAATTCTTACACATTCCAAACGCCACCATCTCCACCCAGCAATTACTTGTAATTTCGAGTAATTTCAATCAGTTGACTGGCGACGAGCAGAACCCATTGCAGACCGGAGTCTAATGAGCAGTGCATTCGATTTAATTCAATTTGTATTTATTAAAAGGTAAAAACTACTCAATAGAGCGCTGCTGAAGATAAGCTTATGCCTGGCCATCACTCTCTCCTCTTCGCTTCTTTCTTTTGTCTTTGAATGCTGTTCTCTGCTCTGTGTATGCACTGCCATTATTAAAATCCAACCCATCTAGAGAATAATCGCAGCCATCCCATTTTCAGCAGTTGATCATCTCAAAAAGCTTCCATTTTGAATAAGTCCCTTAAGGGCATGTATGGCAATCGCAACAACAACAACAGCAACAACTATACACAATAATAGATGGCCAGCTTTGTATAATCTACATATTTACTCCTATGGCTTTTAGTTGCCTCAAAGTTGAAGTGGTAGCAGCAGTTGCTTTGGTTTTCTAACTCCACCCATTTGGCTGCTGCGCTTCATCGACTGGAGGCAACTGGATGGCCAACTGCATGCTCATAAGCATAAATTACACATGCCTACCCACACTCATACATATGTAACATACATAAGAGTGCATAGTTGGTTGCCACAATCGTTCATCACTCATCGTCCATTCATGCATATCGGAAATACAAAAGTATACCAAATTAACTGCAGAAATTCATGTTGGGAGTGCAAGCGGGAGCGTAAACTAAACTGAAACTTGAAGGAAACCAAAGTGGTAACTAGTGATGGAAGTGGTAAGAGGACGAATGAAGACAAAATGCTTAATTTAGTCTTTGCGAAGTGGCCCGAAGCAACCAACTCATCTAAATTATTTGGACTTGAAAAGCCCTTTTCTAGAATTTTGAAGTACTTTATTGTCTCACTGCAGCCGCAACAATGAACTGATTTCCGAATTCATCGACTGTATAAATATTTGTGTAGGAAATATTTGGTGTTTTCTAGCTGCATCAGAATTATTGTTTTTCAGCTGAGAATGGCAAACTGTGTTGATATTTCTGTCCAATAAGGCTTGGCAAGTCATCATGAATCGTTGCACGCCAGAACAGCGCTTCCGAATTGTGGAAAGTTACTTTGAAAAAAGTAAATCTGTTCGTGAATTTCATAGAAGACTAGCGGCATCATCGATCCTTATTTACTTCGAAATGAGGAAGGAGCTGCCATTACGTTGAATGGCGAGCGCTATCGAACCATGCTGACTGAATTTTTGTAACCAAAAATTAATCAGCTAAATATCAACGAAACTTGTTTCCAACAAAACTTTGCCACACAGCGTCTTTAGCACTCGATTTATTGCCATGCGGCCAGATTTATTGCAAAAAGTTGTTGAAAATTGGACTGATCGAATGCACCAACTAACTCATAGCCGTGGCGAATATATGCCTGATATTATATTAAAAAATAGATGCCATGAAATTATATTCTTCTTCTTCTTAATTGACGTGATAACCGCTTAAGTAATTTTGGCCCAGTTTAACAAAGCGCAGTAGTCTGTTCTTTATTATAATTTTAAGTTCTAAATCTCTTAAACAACACTCGATCAAAGATGTCCAAAGATGTTTCATGCGCCTGACAAAAGTTTATTTCAGTCTGCGCTGGCCTATGAAACTTTTTCTTTAAACTTTTTACAATACATATATTGTCAGATCCTTTTTGCAAAATTTTTCTAACGATTTCCAGTTCTTTAGTGTAATTTAGGTTACTCATGCCTCAGAATAATTTGATAATTATTCGGTGGGTTGAGCGCCCGGATCAACTTTAAAGGGGCACGTTAGGATGCCTGATCCTTAAAACAAATTACATATTAAGGCTCAGAGATCTTAGTGAGTTTTTGCGAAAATATTTACCTAAAATTTTCTCTTCGTATTTTTTAACCACCCTGATTTTTTGATGAATCCTGTTTAGACTTCAAATGTGTCTGTGACTGAGCTGCCCAGATCCTCTGCGAAATGAGGAGCATTCGCACCGGAAGTGCTGAACGTACTTCACCTCTTTATCACCTCGTTAGCGTGCACAAAAATATTTATGCGAGGCTCTAGCCTTGGTTATCACATTGCGAAAAGTCGACTGCCCTGAAAGTATGTCTGCGAGAAGCTGTATGGTAAAGTTGTAAAGTAAATGCGATACCCTTTGGGTGTATAGATTAGTCCCACAGCTGTTAAAAGCCGTTCATAGCCTCAATTTGTAAAAGTAGAAATCCTGCGAGATTCTGCAACCAAACAAAAAGCCCCAAGTCTTGTCCTCCGAAGACAGAGCTCGCCTTATTTGCGAGGTATAAAAGATCTAGGACTCAAATTCCTTCAATAGCGGGCGCTCTTTTGGTGCTCTTTCACCGGGTGAAGTACCTAGGGCTCATCCTTGACAGAGGGCTAAAGCGGAAGCGCAACATTGAAGAGAGAATCAGGAAGTCAACAGTCGCGTTGTATGATTGCAGGGGCGCCGACGCCAGAAAATGCAGTCCCTCTGGCTAAAAAACACAATCATGAAGCCAATTTCGCGGTATGGAGTCTTTGCCTGAAGAAGCTCGCTGGAAAAGACGACATTATTTAAGAAACTGGAAAAGATCCACAGGTCTACGCTTATTGGAATCAGTGGGGCCCTTCGAACCCCTTTTACTCTAGTACTTAACACAATACTGAATGGGGTATCCGTGGACATCGCAGGGAAAGCTGCCGATACATGCGCTGCATTCGGATTGAGGTATTCAGGTCACTGGCTAGAATTGGGCTACATACACTCAAGTCTTCTTAGAAACTTAGATCCCCATGGTGCTTGATCAATGTAAACCCTCGCTGGGCCAGAGCGGTATTTTTCCCATTCATATTCCCTCTAGTGAGGAGTGGGAGGGAGATATTTGCAGACAGGATATAAAATACATATGGCTATGAGAGTATTCTGCGACGAGGTCCCCATCAAGCTCAAACTTAGGCTAGTAGACCACTGCAGTGTTTTCCAAGCGGAGGTAGCCGCAAATAAACAAAAGCAGTGAATTGGTTGCTTACCTCTGCAATTACTGTAATGAAGGGTAAATATCTACTCTGACAGCTAGGCGGCAATTCGGGCTCTGGGCTTGTTGTTCGTGCGTTAAAAATTATTTAGTGGCTTCTCTCTCGACTGTATGCGCATACATCTATATTAGACTTCCTTGGATCCCCGGACACAGTGGCATAGCGAGGAACTGCTGGGCTGATGAGGTGGCGAGTCAGGGCACCCTCGAGATGGTTTCATTGTAAAATGAGAGAATTGGGGTTCACTTGAGAACCTGTGGCCTGCTACTGGAAAGATGACCCTTGCGCCTACTTAGTGAGCACTTGATTAGTGCGCAGACATGTAAAGTCACGATATATTTTTGGCCACGGGTAGATCGCGGGGCTCAAGGCAACTTCTAAGCCTAACAAAGCCGCAGCTTTCAAACTTGGTGCGTGTCCTTTCCAGGCATTGAGGTCTAAGTGAGCTGTTTTTACAGATCAGCCGGCACTACCTAACCTTACCGGGCATTGTCCGTTAGCTATCCATACGGAGGGGTCTGGGATTGCCTCAAGTCATTTCTGGTGAAGCTGTTTGGAGGATGAGGTGGAATCATCTCGGCACCTTCTCTTCAACTGCACTGCTCCCGTCGGACTGCACTTTTTTGCCGCACCTGCGGATATTGCAGGTTTAAATATTACACATCTGGCGAATTTTGTTAGTAGCTTGAAGCGGTTAATCTGTCCCCTGTTCGGTTTTAGTTTTGGTTTTTCCCCTCTGTTTTCTTCTGTATGGCATCACAATGGGCGAATTTGATTATAAATGGTGGTTGGGTTTCAAGGGCCGGTGCTGATTTTAAATCAAACACAATTTTTTTAGGACATTATTGTCATTTCTCTTTATTATGATAATATTGATATGGCTGAATTACGTGTGGAACAAAATATCGGCCAAATGGCCGCCGCAGCCTCGGCGGCATACCTCCATCCGATGGTCTAAATTTTCGATGACGCTGAGGCATAATTGAGGTTCTATGCCGTTAATGTGCCGAGTTATCTCATCCTTTATCTCTTAAATTGTTGCTGGCTTATCGACGTACACCTTTACTTTCAAATAACCCCAAAGAAAGAAGTCCAACGGTGTCAAATCACATGATCTGGCGGCCAATTGACATCGCCGCGACGAGAGATTATTCGGCCATCAAATTTTTCGCGCAAGAGAGCCATTCTTTCGTCCACATCCATATCTTCCAATTCGGGACATAAAAAGTTCGTTCTCATCTCACGATAGCGAACACTATTCACAGTAACTGCTTGACCGGCCTCTGTTTGGACAAAAATACAGCCCAATGATGCCGCCGGCCAATAAACCGCAACAAACAGTCACTCTTGGATTATTATTCGCGGAAATGCAGCAATTCTGCTTATTGACGAATACACTGAGGTGAAAATGTGCCTCATTACTGAAGATGAAGTGCGCGATATGCATTTTGATTTGAGCGCCCGTTTTCATAATAAGCCTGAATAACTTTAACGCGTTGCTCGATTGTGTATCTTTCCACGGTTCAAATTGAGTTAGTCTGAAATTGAAAAATGTTAAATAAAATGTAAAAAAAGCTTAAGGTTTAGGTGTGGTTCACATTCAACATCGGCCCTTTAAATTTAACCACCCGTGTCCAAGTGGGCTCTCGCTTGGGCAGCCGTTTATGCTAACCTAAGTCTCGTCTCCATTTGTGGAACAACATCAACACGCACACCACAAATAGGAGGAGGAGCTCGGCCAAGCACCTAACAGAAGTGTACGCGCCAATTATTTATTGTTTTTAAGTTTCGTCTTAGAACCTCTCATCGTAACTTGCCCGTGTCTTAATTTACTGGATTCCCACCATTTCCTATGTTCCAGTATAATATATTTAAGCTATGCTTTCAAAAATACTTTAGGGATCTTCCACATTCTTGAACACTTTAGTATGCCAATGATGGGATTATCTACGGTACACTCTAATGTTGGTAACAGCAAACTTCGACTTTATTATTATTATTAAATTTTTAAGAAAAATTTTAAAAATTTGGGCATTCATCGTTTTTTAAAGTAATAACACGAAATTAGGCATAGCTGAGCATAAAATTAGTTAGCCAAAAAATAACTGAAAATAATGAAGAGTTGATGTTTTCGAAAAAATCATTTTTTTTCAATAATTTTGCTAAATTTTCTTAAGCTCCTTTTCAGAGGGTAACAATTTAGCATTTATACGGCATTTAGTGGCACTTAAGCGTAGCCAATTTTGCACGCAGATTTATGCGAAATTTGCGATTTTTATATAGGCTTAAGGAGAAGAGCAGAGCGACGGTACAACACTGCCGCTGTTGGCAATCGTCAATGCGAGCGAACTGCTTTACCTAAGCGGCGATTGCGTGCAGACTGGTAAATCGAGAGCGATTTTTTTCGGCTGTTCTTATATGTACATACACACGTACACACATTCTTGTACATGCATATGTGCGTGTGATAAATAAATGCATTTCTAATCAATGCAGCCCTAGGCTAAACAGCCGCCGCCGACGCCACCGCCTTCGTCATGAACATCTGAAAACATCTGCAAATTGCAAACGCATACGTTTCGGCAGACGCTTTTAAAACCGACCAACAAAATATGCATGTAACAATAAATAATAACAAAGTAAAATAGGAAAAAAACAAACAATAAAAAAACATCTGAAAAGATTGACCGCCGATTGACCGACAGTTTACACGGTTTTATCGTGTCCCAACCACATTAATTGCGAGGCAGCCTTTGTGCTCGCAGTTGAAATGCATAGCTGAGTTCAAGAAACGCTCTCTAAGCGCTCATTCGCTCAACGTATTGCAAAAGCGTCTAAACACTATGGAAGAGCAAATTAATAACACTAAAATAACGAGTAAAAAAGAAATAAATTTTAAAGCAAAAAATCCACTACAAATGACAAAAGTGTACACGCTTTGTTGACGCATCTCATGTGAGAGCTGTCAAACAGGCAGACAATGTTGCAATTGCACCGCGGCCGGCTTTGTCTTTTGTGTGGTTTTGTGTGCTAACCAATCGGTAGCTGAAAAATCAAAGTGTTGCGGTTTGTTGTATTGCCGCCAGTTATGCTAAGGCTTCCTTCGGATCTTCTGCTGCACAAAGGAACAGTGTGCAGTGTGGCAGTTCGGTTGATTGGTGGTGGTCCTGTCTACGTCGACTCAATACAAATTCACGCCTTTGCATTTAAATCATTTTTAACGGTCAATAAACGATTTTTCTGCAGAAGTTCGCAAAATGTTGCGTTTCCCCACCGTAAACCGCACCGCTGTTGTTGCACGCGCATACAAGGTGTTAAGTTTTAGCGACAAAAACAACAACGATACGAACAAAAGTAGTGTAGTTTGGGAATCATCAAAGCGGCACCGCGGTAGTTAAAATTAATTTGAGTTTTGTAAAACGCCAATGAAGAATCATCTCACTTATGACAAAGCTTACGAAATAACTTCTACACAAAGTTGTGCTGAAAACAAAGAAATTCTTGTAGTTTTTGTCGGGAATGAAAATATAGGCAGTACGTTTTTAAGAACTGGAGAGTTTTAAGTATTTGCGGGTACTACTAAATAATGACAATAGTGTTCAGGACTGTTACCAAGATCCAATACATCTTCTCCTGGAATGCAGGGCCCTATAGCGCACAGAAGGTGAAGACAACTTGGCCACTTGCAGCCAGAAGAAAGGCACATACGCTCAATCCAACCCAGCTCTATCCCGAATTTAATATGGGAACTTGGTCTGGATGAGGTACTGTGATGAGTAGAGAATACAAAAGGCCATGAGGTCGAAGGGCGAACCTCATAAAGAATTTAATCCAAGATCGACTTGTTGCAGCAAACAGAGTTTTTTATGTCAACCTTAAACTACCAAAATCCAGACTACTAAAATGCAATAATAAGTCCAGTTTTGATGTGTGACTGTGAGCCTTGGGTAATGTCAATCAAGGATGAACAAAATTTCCAAACTTTCGAAAGAAGAGTCTTACGAAAAGTGTATGGTGCAATCCGGGTTAAGGATGGTTGTTATAGAATCAGATATAAGGAGGAGCTGCTACGGATTAGCAAAGGGAAAGATGCCGTTAAGTTCGTCAAATCGCAACAACTCCAATGATTAGGTCATGCCATGCGCATGACAAGGAAGAACGTCCCCAAAAGTCCCTTTTAAATTACAACGCACTGATCACCACATGTAAAGGAAGGCCCAGGAAAGGCTGGTTCGACGTCGTCATCGAAGATATCAACAAGCCGAAAATACATAACTGGAGGTCTGCTGCCGTGAATCGTGTAACTTGGAGAAGGCTAGTTGATAGAACTAAAGCTCACCGCGAGTTCATGAGTTATTACAAATTTATATTTAGTTAAGATGGACAAAACTGATTTTACCTGTCATGCCCGACCGACTGTCGCAGATCCTCCTGTCATTATGCAGAAAGGCATTGATGACGAGCCATTTTCTATGGCCGAAGAACATGGAAAACGAAGGCATCTCAGATAGTGCACTCTGCCCAGCATGTGGAGTGGAGAATGAGACGGCGGACAACTTTCTATGCGTCTGCTCGGCCTTCGCTCGAATCAGGCTTGAGGCACTGATGTGTTAAGAAACGACCAACTTGGCTCCTTGGCACTACAAGAGCTACTCATATTTCTTTAGAGGTCGGGTAGATTTAAAGAGAATTAAAAAGGGAACCCGAGTGCAGTAAAATGGAGTTAATGTTGTCTGTCGCGACAAAAAAAAGTTAAACTGTCAGAAATCAATAAATTCATATAAAACTATTAGAAGAGGCTTATCACTTCACTTGCTGGCAACAATAAATATTACGCCAACTGTCGAGAATAACTACTATTTACTGAAATTATTGTTGTTATTGTGACTGCATAGATAAGCCGAGAATGACGCATTTACTACGAGTATCAGTTAGCTTCCGTATGACTTCCATGTGCCAGGGCACTCGTAATGCCAGATGTAATGGAATGTCAAACAATAAACCAAAATGATTATTTGGCTACCAATTGAAATGTATAACAGAAAAATGTGTTTAATGAAATGGGAAAATCACACACCCACACACACACACGCACACATAAGTGCATCAGCCCTATTGCCTAGTTTGCAGGCGACTGATAAGCAGCTTAATTGCGCACGAGAGCACCGAAGCGTAGGTGATGAAAGTGCGAGACGAGTGAGAGGGGTGTTGGTCTATTGTGCTAGACACCAGATGTTTGCAAATGATACTCATATTATCACATTTATTTATGCATTTGTTTGTGGGTGAGTGCAGCTATTTATTTTGATATGTGACAATGGGCTGCGTAATTAAAACCGCAACACTGTTAACGAGCTTTTTTTGTTGTTTTTCTTTGCTATTTGTTATCAGTAGCGGGACGTGTTTCGGAGCGCATTTGTTTATCAAAAACTTGATTGAGAATTCTGTTGACAGCTGTAATGAAATGTTCACAAATACGAAGCCGTCACGAAAGGGTATTTGAAAGGAGCGGGGAGTGGGGAGTCTAATGGATTATCACATCACATGTTAACATATGCAATTAAGGTCATTTCAAGTGTTTGCAAATCATTTTAGTCATTGTAGGGAATGGGGCTGGAATATCCTTAAACAAGCACGGAGAAAATGTGTATGAAAGTTTAGTAAATTTGTATTTCACTCCACAAAAAGCGCTAAGAATTGTACTATGCGCCAGTACGACTACAGAAGCAATTATTCTTCTTATTCTGGATTGGCGCTTACGCGATTTTCGCCGAGTTTAACAAAGCGGCCCAGTCCTTTCTTTCTCGTGCTAACCGGCGCCAGTTGGACACACAAAGTGAAGCCAAGTCCTTTTCCACCTGATCTTTCCAACGCATAGAAGGCCTTCCTCTTCCTCTGTTACCATCAGCTGGTACCGCATCAAATACTTTCAGAGCCGGAGCGTTTGTATCCATTCGGACGACATGATCCAGCCAATGTACCTGCTGGATCTTTATTAGCTGCACTAAGACTATGTCGTCGTAAAGCTCACACACTTCATTAATGCAATATTCGCCGCTGCCAACATGCAAAAGCCCGAAAATCTTCCGGAGAATCTTTCTCTCAAACACTTCAAGGGACGCGTCATCGTATATTGTCATCGTCCAAGCTTCTACGCCATACGTTAGGACGGGCATGATGAGAGCCTATAGAGTGCGCGCGGTTGTTAAGGCCGATGTGCCTGTGCATGTGCCGATATTGTGTCTGAGCGATTAAGTTCTGCGGCTCGCACGATCCTCTCCAACATCAGGTTAAAGAAGTCACTCGACAGCGAGTCACCCTGTCTAAAACCTCATTGTCCTTCCCAATTCTGAAGCCGCTGCTGGTATTGAGTTTTACGCGGATAGCAATTTCAGACATCCTGGCATACAGGAAACTCCTTTTCGTACTGTCGAATGCAGCTTTGCAGTCGTCGAATCGATGGTGTATGTCAATTCTCCTTTCATGGGTATTTTCGAAGATTTGGCGTATTGTGATTATTTGGTCAATTGTAGACTTTCCAGTTCCAAAGCTACACTGATAAGGTCCAACCAGTTGGTTGATGGTGGCCCCCTTCCTTTCACACAATACGCTCAATAGGACCTTATACGCGGTAGTTAAAAGACTAATCCCGTGATAATTTGCACCGATTGCAGTGTCACCGTTTTTGTGGATTGGGCAGAGCCCACTTAAATTCTAATCGGCGGCTATGCTTTCATCCGTCCATATTTTGGTTAGGAGCTGATGTATACACCTTACCAGCTCCTCGCCGCCGGGTTTGAATAACTCAGCCGGCAGTCCGTCGGCGACCCGCGGCTTTGTTGTTCTTTAGCCACGTTATCGCTATTCTCACCTCGTCGTGGTCAGGTAACGGAACGACAATTCCGTCGTCAACGATTAGGGCATCGGGATCTTCACATTCTCTGTGACATGCACAGCTGTCCCTATTTAATAAGTTCGAGAAGTGTTCGCCCCCTAATTTAAGAATGCTCTGGATGTCAGTCCCCGGATTGCCGTCTTTGTTCTTACAGGAAAACGCGCTGGTCTTGAAACCTTTTGTAAGCCGCCGAACTTTCTGGTAGAATTTTCGGGCGTTTTTCCTATTGACCAGCATCTCCAGCTCCTCGCACTCACGTACTTCGGCCTCTCGATGCTTCATTCATATAATACGTCTCTCTTCCTTTTTGAGCTTTGCATACATACACATGCTTTTGACCCATTCTAGGACAGTTGAAATGTGAATGACCTCATTCCTTTGCACCGACTATGTTTACACACCGCCAATGCGCAGGCAGCACGCCTGAATACGTACATACAAATGTGCAAACTTATGCGTACAGAGATATGAAAGAAAACAATTTCGCCAGCTCATTTCAAAACAGACTTCTTTCACAATCAGCCATCAAAAGGATTCACATTCGTGTAGAATTGTAAGAATTTTCCTGCTTGCTTATGTGCCTGCGAGTATATTTCAATTTCTACTGGGGTACGAAATGCTTACAAGTGTCAACGTCATCACTTCTGGCGCGAATAACTGCCTGTTAAATAAACATACGGATGCTGTAAAAAAATAATAATAAATACAAAAAAATAGAATGAGAAGAAAAATTCGCTGCTCATTCAAATCTGCAATAAATGCAGAAAATTCGCAGCAAAAGGCGAAAAACCACACACTCATGGTGCTGCTTGTGTGAAAATTATAAACACTTAGGTCACCTACCTCGCATGCATAAAAATGCATCAGCATACAAACAACAACAGAAGCAGCAACGCAACGCACGAAAAAATCATAGAGGCTACGACATCAGCAACACCTGAGTGCTTACTAAACACAGCGCAGTGCAAGCAGCAGCCGAGGAGTGCGCTTTGTTTACACAGCATTGAGAGACAGACAGACCTGAACAGTTAGACAGACGGACACACTGAATACACTGATGCATATTCATATTGAAATGCAAAAATATCCAACAGAAATAACCAACCAACCACCCCCATTCACTCACCCATTTATGCAACCCACCTGTGAATGGTTCATTTGCATGTATGAGTACTATACGTGTGCGTGTGTGCGTGTGTGCATAAAAGTATGTTTGTGGGCTCTCATAAAAAATTGTACGAATTGCATTTCATCTCGAAACGAGATTGCACTCGGCAAATATCCTTTGGCAAAGAATTGTGCGCCTCCTCAATGCGGGTGGGTAGGTTCTGGTGGTTTCACATCCACTTCCACTTATACTATTTTTGTAAGTGTAAATGTGCATTTCGAGTGAGCGCTCATAGCGCACCTTCATCTGAATAATCATTGCTGTTTATTCATACACAGTTGCATGTCAAGTGATTCAAGTGAGTTTTTATTGCACTTTGCCTTTTTGCTTTTCTAGTATTTTTCCGGAGCTGTGTTACTTTTCACAGCTTCCATTCCAAGTCATCAGGAAAGCAAATACAATTGTGTGCAGAGTTGTTCTTTCAGCAAGCCGGAAGAAAATAGTTCACTAAAGGGGAAAATAACTCAGGAGATTTTCTCAGACTTGGTATAAAGTCCTTTGAGTTGAGCAAACATTTAAAAATTTCAGAAATAGATTTAGGGTACGCCAGTTTTGTCACAGAAATAGTTCCTCAATCTAGACCGACCTTCCATTCCTTTCTACCGTGGTTGGTATCATTACCGATAGCGTGAGAGGACATGGAAAACGTATGAGGTTTCCCTCTTATGACTTCTATCGCAACTGCAGAAACGACGAGTAGGTGGAGAGTGTTGAATACTTTTTCTGCCACGGTCCTGCTCTTGCCAGAACTCGACATCGATGCCTAAACTCTTATTTCTTTGGATGTCTGGCAGAGTTGAAATATGCAAACATTCACAAATTGCCATCGTTTATCAGAGAAACAAAATATGGAGATACTTATGCGCAAAAAAGTTGTACCACAATCGGCATCCTGGCCTAAGTGGGCCCTCTTATATTATCTGGAGAGAGGCAACCACCGTAACCTAACATCGTTTCGCCACGTGAGATGGTTTAAGGCCATGTTCAATCAGTATCATATTATTCGTCTATAATGTACTCTTGGGAGCTTTTAAAGAGAATTAGTGGCTTGTTTTGTTCTGCACGATGTTAATGCGAGCCAAGAACTCCTTCTCAGCTCTAAGGCAACTGAGAGAGCAGAATCGATGCGTGACATGTTGACTGTTGATAGGTTCGCACCGGTTATGCTCAGTACATCGATTGGCTCATTCTCTTCGATTAATTTTTGTTCCGGTATCCAGTGACCGAAGCTTAGTTTTTAGATTCCCATGAAATGCAAAATAATAATAGTTGTAAAACAACATCAAGGCGTATACAACAAATAGACGGAGGAGCTCGACCAAACACCCAAATATATATAAGTATAATAGTTTGTAGCTCTTTCCTTTATAGACGCCAGCTTAAGCATTTAGGCTCTGAATGTATTTGATGCGGTACCAGCTGGTGGTAGCAGAGGAAGAGGAAGGCCTCCTCTCCGTTGGAAAGATCAGGTGGAGAAAGACTTCGCTTCACTTGGTGTGTCCAACTGGCGCCGTTTAGCACGAGAAAGAAACGACTGGCGCGCTTTGTTAAACTCGGCCAAAATCGCGTAAGCGGTTATAGCGCCAATTAAGAAGAAGAAGAAGAAGGTTTCAAAACAAAAACTATTTAAAAAAGTAAAAAAGTTGTTAAAACTAAAGCGAGTCGCAAAGGAAATATTGCTTTGCCGTAACTGGCTTTTTGAAGGTCAAACAAATTTTCGCAATTCAGATTTTTGGATCCTACATTGTTCAAAGACACTTAATTAAAATTTCTGACAACCAAATAAGCGTCGATTTTAATGCGTTTTATTCAATGCGTCTAACGTAATGGAGTCCTACAGTCAATCCGATCGGCCTCAGTCTGTCGACGTTCTCTCCCTTCGCTACAAGGACACATGTGAGCGAAGGGCATCCAGCTTTCCAAGGCAAAGTTCCATTCTCCGATAGTTGAATCAGAGGTGATTTTTAAGTGGCCTCATACTTCTTAGCAAGCCTAGTGTCGACATTGGCACAATCTCTGCTTGCTTTTTCATTCTTCTTCGTCATTCTCTGCCATAAGTCGCTGCTAGCAAATATTACAAATCAAGCAACGGAGCAGAGACGAGTTTTGTATTAAGAGATTGGATATTCATTGTGTTGAGCTTTAAATGATGACGCGGCGGTCTACTTTCTATGCGTCTGCTCAGCCTTTGCTCGAATCAGGCTCGACGTAGATATTTGGCACTGATGTGTTAAGAAGCGACCACCTTGGCTCCTTGGTTCCTTGGCCACACAAGCTCTACTCAGATTTCTCCGGAGGTCAGTTAGATGTAAAGAAAATTAAAAAGGGAACCGGAGTACAGTACAATGGACTTAATGTTGCCTGAGTGCTGTACTTGCTAGTTGTCACGACAACAAAACAAAAAACAAAAAAAAAAAAACAAAAAAGCTTTTAACGGCTAGTGTAATGATCGTGTAATTTCTGTCACTGTCACATTGTTTATCTGTCTCATAATTATCCATATATTTATATCAATTCTGCATAGACACTGATTTCGAAAACGAATAATACACAACTGCTAGACTTTCAAGCAATGAGTAGTTATTTCAATGCATCGAGGTTTGTTTTGCAATTTTGAAGCATCCTCAAGATCTCAGTATTAACAACTTCGCTGATTATACTCAAAAGAGAAGTCGGGGAATACCTATCCGAGCCATTTCATACGAAATGAAGTATCTCTCATCCTACGAGAGATTCTGGAGGTAATAATAATGTCAGGCTTGAAGAACAACGGTGAATATCTCTCTCAGACTAAGTAGGCATTTGAGTAGTGAAATCTTCTCTCGACGTACACAACTAACACTTTATAAGTCTTCATCATGCCGGTTCTGTTATGCGTCATAAAAGCTTGGACAGATGGACAGATATCCGGCGACGAGTCCCTTGGAGGTTTTTAGAGAAAGATTCTACGGACGATTTTTGGATCTTTTCAGAGATAGAACAATGAGCTGTATGAGCTTTACGACGACGAGAAATAAATGACAGGTGTGCTTTGGTAATCACGGCCAAAATCGCTTAAGCGGTCAACGCGCGAACCAAGAGAAGAAAAAGAACCATTCAATGCAAAAAATAATGTCATCCGTGGCTGATTGTGATGGGGCTATAAGGGCGTACTTTCTCTTATTGATTTCATTTCAAAGGCGATTAAAGGATGTATTTTTATCCATTTGGTTGTTAGTTAAATGGACAATAAAGAAATGATGTTTTCACCTAGTAACAGTTTTCACGCACTTCTTAAAACAATTGCAAAACGAAAATGTTTTGTTGTACCAAAAATCACCTACAGCCACTGTATAAGAATTTTGTGATAAATAAATTGAAGAAAGGCAGCTATTTTTCAAATTTAGTTACGCAAATGTGTTATTATGTAATAAAATTGCTGAAAACTTCCAACTTCATATACTTCACATGCACACGCCTGTATGTGTGTACATTCTATTACTACTATGCCACTAGGAGTAACAAAAATTAAGCTGAATGCGGAGCTGAGCTCAACTCTAAATATAAGCAATCGTCTCAAAGTATCAAGCAACCATGAAGCAAAACGAAATTGTTTCAATTTGCTTAAGGCTTCCAGGGGGAGCTGCATTGCCTACGAGGGTGAGAATGGGTGGATAACCTTAACTCTACTTAGAGTTCCTTTAAGCCTTGCCAGCCTTGCAACAGTAGCCTTTTCCGTAAACAAAAATAAACCTACTACTGTTCATAAATATGTATGTGTGTGGCTGCATGCAACTAAGAAATCGTATTTCGTACTTTTGCGGATAAAGTTTTTGTTGTGTTTAACGGCTGCCATCAAACGCCCACACAACTCGAAACGTTGCTCGAGGCGAACGAACAACGTACGGCATACAACTCAGGAGAATTGTGCAAGAAATTTGCAAATAAATATTTTTGCAACCGCATCAAAAACGGAAGTCATGAAGTTGCTACTTTTGCTTTGCAAAATTTGAGTTTATTTTCTTACAATAAATAGGCAAGCATATGCAGGTATGAAGGAATCTAAATATTAGGTGCGCAACTAAGTTCTCGCTGTTTGTCAATAGATGTCGCCAGCAGTGTATGCTAGTCGATTCTAACATAACCTAAACGTCATCAACCAAGCTTAGACATATGTATGGTAAACAAACTGCTTCGAATAATCGCCATTTGCGGGAAGTGCTGATTTTCCTCTTTCATTCGAAAAAAAAACAGCGGTTGAAGCGCATCGAGAGCTATAAAAAGTTTATGGAGATGCTGCTTTAAGTGAAACAACGTGCCGAGATTGGCTCTGTCGCTTCAAAGACGGTGATTTTAATGTTGCCACTGTCCACGTGAAGGAAGGCCAAAACCCTTCGAAGACGCTGAATTGGAGGCATTGCTCAATGAGGATCCGCATCAAACGCAACAAGAGCTTGCTTCAGTATTAGGCGTTCCCCGGCAATCCATTTCCAAGCAATTGCATACTTTGGGAATGATTAAGAAACAGGGGACTAGGGTTCCTTATGTGCTAAAACCAAGGGATGTTGAACGCCGTTTTTTCGCGTGTGACCAACTGCCCCAGCGGCAAAAAAGGAAAGGAGGAAGGGTTTTCTTCATCGCATCGTGACGGATGATGAAAAATGGATTCATTACAGCAATCCAAAGAAAATAAAGTCATGGGGACTGCCCAGTCATGCTTCTACGTCGTCGCCTCGACCGAATATTCACGCTGCGAAGATATGCTATGTATTTGGTGGGACCAAGTTGGTGTTATTTATTATGAAGTGTTAAAACCAAGCGAAACCATCACTGGGGATCGGTATCGACTACAATTGATGCGATTGAGCCGAGCACTGCGCGAGAAGCGGACGCAAATACGCGGAAAGGCATGAAAAAGTGATTCTACAGATTGACAACGCTCGGACTCACGTTGCCAAACCCGTTAAAACCTACCTGGAAACACTGAAATGGGATATCCTACCCTACCCGCCATTTTCTCCAGATTTTACGCCGTCCGATTATCACCTGTTCCGATCGATGGCACATGGTCTAGCTAACCAGCAGTTCCATTCATATGAAGACATAAAATATGGCTTGATTCGTGGATAACCTCAAAAGATGAACAGTTTTACCGCGATGGTATACGAGATCTACCACAAAGATGGGAAAAAGTAGTAGCCAGTAGTGGGAAATACTTTCATTGATTCACTTGTAATCATTTTTTCAGAATTAAGTTGTATTTTCATAAAAAAAAAACAAAAACAGCGAGAACTTAGTTGCGCACCTAATACAAGCACATAGACATATTCTTCTTCTTCTTGATGGTTGCAGAAAACGCTGTAGTGATTTTAGTCTTCTAGTTTGGTTTAGTTTAGTTTATTTCTCCCTGTAACCGCCACCATTTAAAAATCCCAAAAGAAGTCAAGTTCTTCTTCTTTTAGTTTTACTTTTTCTACCCCCAGTAATATAGTAGATTAACCACTCTCAGCGTTGGGTCTTTGGTATCCATTCTTACGACATAACCTAGACAGTGGAACCGCTCTTCCTTTATGCACATTGGTAAACCTTTTTTTGCGGAGAGTGAAATAGGGTTCAAAATGACTTCGCACTTACAGCGACCGTCAACTACTGCGAGCATCCCTCTGAGGAGACTCTCTTCCCGGAACTACTTGCCAGCTTCATGATCTTCATGATCGCACATCTTCTTATTTCTCTATCTATGCCGCGTTTGTGTCTATTGGCCGCGATTGATTCCTGCGTAAAGGGTCCGCCCGTTTTCACAAATGGAGATTTCGCCGTGTTCCCTGATGGCCGATGGTATGATTTCAGATATAATTCTATGGGTTTAACGCCCGTTGACAGTAGATCCCATCTATGTTGCCATTATTCTATCGATTGAAGGCTTGAGAAGAAAATCCCTCCAATCCCTTCTTTGAATTTCGTTTTCACTTCATTCGAGCATAATTTGAATTTTGCAAGGCATCTGTCTTCACTCTCTGCGAAAATATAAAATTTAAGCCCATATTAGCAATAGCCACAAAAACACACATACATACACACACACACACAGGTGCATGTATAAGAAGCTCTGTCAATAATCCTCAACAATCGTCGACTTTGTTGAACCCAAAAGCCACATAAATACACTTCCCTGTTTACAACAACTAATCATGCTGTCTTGTAAGATTTCCACAGATAAAAGCTACAAGATATGTTTTGCCTAAGGCGAAGGATATCGCATGAAATACAAGAAAGGATATTCGGACGCTTGTTAGCGCATTGGCGGTGGCGTCTAGGCAAATTTGTTGGATGGATAAAATTGAACGAATGTTGAAAATGTGAAATCCTTTATTGAAATGTTATGTTATTACTTATGCAAGTATATGAAGTATATCTGTGTATGGGTGTGCTTAAATGCATTTGAATGTGCCGAATGTGCACATCTACATGTAGCTGGCTGGCTTAGTGGGTGTGCGTGAGTGCGGGCGTGTAGAAATACAGCAGTTGGCCGTAAGGTAATGGGCGCAAGCTAAGGCAATAATGGCTTAGTTTGGCCGGGCAGTTGCGCGTAATTTATGCACTCATATATCATTTTTTGCACTCCATTCTAATGAATTGTGGGTTTTGGGGAAAAATAAAATCAGACTTATGCTCGTAGGCACAGTGTTTTAAATAAGATGGGACTATAGGTATGTATGTATGCAAATATGTGCATTTACTGACTATTAAAAAAAACATTTCACTCATATGGAACCATGACCGTGCTTTTGAATAAGATTTATTACTTTTGTTTATCTTCTCACTTTTGAACGAAAAATTCTTGTACGAGATGAAGGCTTTAACATATCAGTAATCATCAACTCAACTGGCAACTAGGGCGCGTAACGCAAATACATTGCATATTCCTCCCAAATGTCAATCTCACTTTTACTTGGTGCCTCCTGTTTAAAATGAATGAGGCTCTGACGTCCGATCGTAGGCGCTATAACCTTGAAACCTTGCGTTCCTCTATGCTGGATGAAGTTTGAAAAGAATTTCTTATTAGTTTTTTATTAGTCTAAGTTTATCTTTATAAATTCACCTACAAAGTTATAATTACTGAAAATAATAATTAAAGGTTGCTACCCATTTCCAATGTATATAAAAATAATTTAAAAAAATATGAAAATATGCAGAAAATATTTATAATTATGGTGGCCCCACAATTTCTAATTCATACAATTTTTATTAAAAAAATGTTTGTCTATATAAAATTAGGCCAATGTAATTTATACGGCGGCCGCCGTAGCCGAATGGGTTGGTGCGTGATACTATTCGGAATTCACAGAGAGGTCGTTGGTTCGAATCTCGGTGAAAGCAAAATTTATAAAAACATTTTTCTAATAGCGGTCGCCCCTCGGCAGGCAATGGCAAACCTCCGAGTGTATTTCTGCCATGAAAAAGCTCCTCATAAAAATATTTGCCGTTCGGAGTCGGCTTGAAATTGTAGGTCCCTCCATTTGTGGAACAACATCAAAACGCACACCACAAATAGGAGGAGGAGCTCGGCCAAACACCTAACAGAAGTGTACGCGCCAATTATTTATTTATTTTTTATTAATTTATTTGGCAACGAGATATTTAAATAATAACTTCTCGATACTTTTCTGGCAGAAAACACATAAACATCGAAAAGTTTGTGGAGAAGTGAAAAATCGATACCATTAGCTCGAGAATATGACCAATGAGTACAGAAGGGGCCTCATTAAGTGTCTGTAAATGTCATCCGAAACCGTGTGGCCCAATCAAATGTAAATAAGCGCGAGTATAATCAACAAACTCCTATTGACAGAAAGCCTGATAGAAGAACGAATAACCTGGATGCCAGAGAATGTCAACCGCGATGAATGTTCCTAAGCAATAATCATAAAAGAGCTTGGACAAGAAAAGGCGCGATAACCGCTTACGCGGTTTCGGCCCAGTTTAACAAAGCGCGCTAGTCGTTTCTTTCTCGTGCTAACCGGCGTCAATTGGACACACCAAGAGAAGCCAAGTCCTTCTCCACCTGGTATTTCCAACGCAGAGGAGGCCTTCCACTTCCTCTGCTACCACCAGCTGGTACCGCATCGAATACTTTCAGAGCCGGAGCATATCCATTCGGACGACATGACCCAGCCAACGTAGCCGCTGGATCTTTATTCGCTGCGCTATGTCTATGTCGTCGTAAAGCTCATACAGCTCATTGTTTCAGCGTCTGCGATATTCGCCGTTGCCAACGTGCACAGGTCCAAAAATCTTACGCAGAATCTTTCTCTCAAACACTTCAAGCGTCGCTTCATCGGATGTTGTCATTGTCCAAGCTTCTGCGCCATACGTTAGGACGGGCATGATGAGAGCCTTGTAGAGTGTTACTTTTGTTCCTCGAGAGAGGTTGCCTACTTAGTCCAAAGTAGCTCTTGTTGGCAAGAGAGATTCTACGTTGGATTTCAAGGCTGACATTGTTATCGGTGTTAATGCTGGTTCCTAAATAAGCGAAGTATTTTACAGCCTCGAAATTATAACTGTCAACAGTCTCGTGGATGCCGATACACGAGTGTGCCGACTGTTTGTTTGATGACAGGAGGTACTTCGTTTTGTCCTCGTTCACCATCAGTCCCATTCGCTTTGCCTCTTTACCCAGTTTGGAGAAGGCAGAACTAACAACGCGGTTGTTAAGGCCGACGATGTCAATATCATCGGCATACGCCAGCAACTGTCGCTCTTATAAAATATGGAAGAAAAGGTGTCAGGTTGGTTAAAAATTCTGCGAAACATCCGCTCACATCCCAGTGTATGGCTATTGCTCTACCAGAAGATTTTTAAGTTTAAAATCTAAAATCTCGACTCCCAGAAAGATTTTAGGGGGTAATGTTGACAACTGGGTATTTTGATGGAAAAAGACCTTCCAAAATTCTGTGATCTGCAACAAAGATATCTAACAAACTATCACATTGGAGAAGCAGTCGAGGGCCGAAATAAGTACGGATAAAACGGATATGATACTTTTTATCAGGATAAATAAAATACCTATTCTTAAAAATCCAATTTCTTTTTGTGTGGAGTAGAGAAAGTGTCAAAAGCCTATGGCCGAAGTCGGGCTGTGGGACTTAAACCCAACAAAACCCGCCCTCATGTCCGACGGTCGATCCTCCCAAAATCTCACAGTTAAGTCGGGAGGTTATTATGAGTATACTAGCACACCCGGCCCGCTTCGCTGGGCACACTAAAATAGAATAGATATGGTTTAGAACAGAAAAGATATGGTTTTGATATTATTTATTTCTTTATTCTTTATTCAAGCGCTTTGGCATAAACAATATTTTTTGTTTTTCTATTTGTTTTTGAGTAAATATAAATTGAAAATCAGGAAAAAAGAAGATTGTTTTTGAATTTCAAATCAACGCAAATGAATAACTAAGAAACAATCGTCTTTTTTCATCATCCATGAATTTTTCGTTTCAATTTATATGTTTTATTAAGCATTGGAGCTTTTTTAACCATTATCCATTTATATTTTTCAAAAAAAAAAAAAACGAAAAATTTTTTTTTCCACGAACACATAATTTCATTTGAACATTCGAATTTCACATTAAATTCTCAAATTTCGTAAGAAATTATTCACTGTTCCAAAATCCACTCCAAAAAAATTCACAAACAATTTTTACACTTTGCACTTTCGTTTTTTCCTTATGCCATCCAAATCAGAAAGAAATATTGACACATTGTAACTCACACTGTCAATTTGACAGTTCAGTTCCGCCCCAAGCGTTAAAAAAGTAAGCGACATTATGGCTGGCTCAAAAGAACGCTGTACCCGTTGCCACTGCTCCGAATTACAACCAAACTTTACGAAACCCATTTTCAAGACTTACTTAACAATGTGCATAAGTTTGGTTTAATTCGGTGCAAAGACACGGCGGGTCCACGTTTTGGCATATATTTCGAGACCCTAGTCATCAATAGGTATGAAAATTACCCCGTATTAAAGCACTTATCAACAGCTTTCATTTGATACCCATATTGTACATACACAACCAAAGGTTACCTGGGTCCACGTTTTGACCTATATCTCGAGACCCCAGTCACGGAGCGGCATGAAAAATACTCTGTAATAAAGCATTCACCAACAGCTTTCATTTGATACCCATATTGTACATGCACGTCCGAAGGTTACCCGGGTCCACGTTTTGACCTATGTCTCGAGACCCTATCTACCAATAGGTATCCAAACTATACGGAAACCATCTTCAATACCTACTTAACAATGTGTGTAAGTTTGGTTTAATTCGGTTTGAAGGCACGGCGTGTCCACGTTTTGGCATATATTTTGAGACCCTAGTCATCAATAGGTATCAAAATTACCCCGTATTAAAGCACTTATCAACAGCTTCCATTTGATACCCATATTGTACATACACAACCAAAGGTTACCCGGGTCCACGTTGTGATCTATATCTCGAGACCCCAGTCACGGAGCGGCATGAAAAATACTCTGTACTAAAGCATTCACCGACAGCTTCCATTTGATATCCATATTGTACAAACACATTCTAGGATCCACGTTTTGGTCTCTATCTCGAGACCCTAGTCACGGAGCGGCATGAAGAATACTCTGAACTAAAGCATTCACCAACAGCTTCCATTTGATACCCATATTGTACATACACATCCGAAGGTTACCTGGGTCCACGTTTTGACCTATATCTCGAACCCTATCCACCAATAAGGTATCCTATGTTACTTCTATCACCTCCAAAAACATGTGTACAAAGTTTCGTAATAATCGGTTAAGTAGTTTTGGCGTGAAAGCGTAACAAACAAACTTACATTCACTTTTATAATATTAGTAGGGATTATTACTTAATCCTCTGTTATTGACGTTCTGTCCGATCGCGATTTTTTACAATACTTAGCGTTAACGAGCTCTCTCTAGGGATCTACGAGCATATCGCATCGCTGATATGTGGGATAAGATTTGACTCCGTTACATTTTCACCAAACACCCTCTCAGGAATATTTCGCTCACCAATGAACCGCAGGCATTGAAAAAAGATATGCCTCGCCGTTTCATATTCTTTAGAACATCCCGGCTGTAAGAGTCGTTCTGTAGACGGAACCTGTGAAGATATGCTTTGAAGTAACCGTGTCCAGTAAACAACTGCGTGATATAGAAATCCATTTCTTCGTGTTTTCGCTCAATCCACTTCCTAATGTTTGTAATTAAATCAAAGGTCCACTGACCTTTCTCTAATTGCTTCCTCCGTATCTGTCATTCTGTTATTATTCGCAACATTTCTTCCTTCTTTGCTGCACTCAACATTCTCTGTCAAATGGTGTTATATAATCGATCCATCTCAACCGCGGGGACAGCGACATTCCCATAATTAGATTGCAACATTTGAGACAGTTCGAAAGCCACTGGCCACTCTCAAAACGCCAAGATACGATGCCCAGATTGATGCTGTGGACATAATCATCGAGCTCGTACAGTTAATAGAACAACCCTAGCGAGAAAAATCATTATGTGGAGTAACGAAAATGGCAAAATATCTGGGCCTTAATAGAAATCTAAATTGGAGACTCACAGTGGCAAATAGAGTACGCAAAGCAATGGCGGCGTTGGACTCCTGCAGAAGGTCAATCGGGGAAAAATGAGGGAAATAATAAATTGGCTCTAGATAGAGGTAGTTAGGTCAGTTCTCTACTATGGTATTGTACTGTGATGGAGTGCCCTTGAGAAGGGTGTGAAGATTAAAAAGTTGTAGATAAGATTCAAAAGTTCACATCTGATTTCATAACTGGTGCAAAGCCAACCACGCCATCGAAAGCCTTATATGCGACCCTAAAAACCCAGCGACTTAAGTAAGTATGCAGGCAAAATACATCGCTAGCAGTGCGGCAATAAGATTGAGCACCTTAAATAAGTGGTCAAACATGTGATTCGGCCACCATAAGATCTTTACTGGTATTCCGGATCGGTCACAACGTTCGCGAACCTTCTACACTCAAAGTAAAATGGTGCAAAGCTGGAGGGTGGCGGAGGTGTATTTGGTATTCTGAACGTCTGGGGATCTCCTTTCGTTTTCGGCTCTACTGCCAGACTACTACAGTTTTTTCAGTCTGAACTGATGGCAGTAATAAAAGCCGTGATATTGACATAGTGGGTGCCATAGATTATATCTACATTTTCACTGATAGCCAGGCGACAATAAAATTCTTCAAAAATCAGACGATAAATTCAAAAATAGCCATGAAATGCCGCACATCTCTTAACGAGATGGTTAAGTCTACAAGGTAACATAGGTTCCTGGCCATTGTGATAGCGCGGAGAGGAACTAGCGAGCTATCACGGCGACGAGACGTAGGCTTATGAGTACAACACACAATGAAGATATCAGGCGAGTGAGTAGAGAGCTTCGAATAAACCAAGACCAAAAACTCACGTCGTATTTAGTAAAATAAGGAAGCGATATTCACGGTTATATTTAATTAAGGCTATTTTTTGGGCGTTATGAGACATTTACGTGAAGCAATTCGCCAAAAAAAGAAGGGTTTATACAAAAGCAGCTCGTATATTTCGCACCATGACAACGCACCGTCGGACAATGCCATCATTATCCGTAAAATTTTGACCAAGAACGAAATGAATGCCGTCCAACAGCCATCGAATTCACCTTATATGGCTCCCTGAGTATTTTTTCTGTTTTGTCGAGTCAAAAACCCACTACGGAGAACCACTTCAGCGTTTTAACTGTAAGGAAGTAATGGAAAGGCGAAGACGGCTTTGCTGGCTATTCCGAAAATAAAGCTCCAGAGGTGTTTGGAGTGCCGAATCAAACGCTGACATAAGTGTGTTGCAGTTGATGGGGAGTACTTTGAAGGCGATAATATCACTAATATCTTATGAAGCGTAGGTTAGGTTTTATCCCAACACCGGATAGTTACGTAAGAGAGTCTTCCTCGTGTTTCTTCTTCTTCCTGGGGCCTCAGCCCTAGTATGGCCCTCTGGATACACACACAAATGGTTAGACCAATCATACTGTATGGGGCACTAGTATGGTGGAGCCAATCTATTCAACAAACAGCGATAACCAAACTGGGAAAAGTACAAAGGCTTGCTTACCTATGCATCACAGGGGCTATGAGAACTACTCCAACAGCTGGCATGGAAGCACTCCTTAATCTCCCACTACTTCATATAGCAATCCAAGGGGAAGCAGCTACGCAAGCACTCATGCTACACATGAAAGAAAATTCAAATTAGGCAACCTCACCGGTCACCTAAGTATCCCTACTAATATTATAAAAGTGAATGTAAGTTTGTTTGTTACGCTTTCACGCCAAAACTACTTAACCGATTATTACGAAACTTTGTACACATGTTTTTGGAGGTGATAGAAGTAACATAGGATACCTTATTGGTGGATAGGGTTCGAGATATAGGTCAAAACGTGGACCCAGGTAACCTTCGGATGTGTATGTACAATATGGGTATCAAATGGAAGCTGTTGGTGAATGCTTTAGTTCAGAGTATTCTTCATGCCGCTCCGTGACTAGGGTCTCGAGATAGAGACCAAAACGTGGATCCTAGAATGTGTTTGTACAATATGGATATCAAATGGAAGCTGTCGGTGAATGCTTTAGTACAGAGTATTTTTCATGCCGCTCCGTGACTGGGGTCTCGAGATATAGATCACAACGTGGACCCGGGTAACCTTTGGTTGTGTATGTACAATATGGGTATCAAATGGAAGCTGTTGATAAGTGCTTTAATACGGGGTAATTTTGATACCTATTGATGACTAGGGTCTCAAAATATATGCCAAAACGTGGACACGCCGTGCCTTCAAACCGAATTAAACCAAACTTACACACATTGTTAAGTAGGTATTGAAGATGGTTTCCGTATAGTTTGGATACCTATTGGTAGATAGGGTCTCGAGACATAGGTCAAAACGTGGACCCGGGTAACCTTCGGACGTGCATGTACAATATGGGTATCAAATGAAAGCTGTTGGTGAATGCTTTATTACAGAGTATTTTTCATGCCGCTCCGTGACTGGGGTCTCGAGATATAGGTCAAAACGTGGACCCAGGTAACCTTTGGTTGTGTATGTACAATATGGGTATCAAATGAAAGCTGTTGATAAGTGCTTTAATACGGGGTAATTTTCATACCTATTGATGACTAGGGTCTCGAAATATATGCCAAAACGTGGACCCGCCGTGTCTTTGCACCGAATTAAACCAAACTTATGCACATTGTTAAGTAAGTCTTGAAAATGGGTTTCGTAAAGTTTGGTTGTAATTCGGAGCAGTGGCAACGGGTACAGCGTTCTTTTGAGCCAGCCATAATGTCGCTTACTTTTTTAACGCTTGGGGCGGAACTGAACTGTCAAATTGACAGTGTGAGTTACAATGTGTCAATATTTCTTTCTGATTTGGATGGCATAAGGAAAAAACGTAAGTGCAAAGTGTAAAAATTGTTTGTGAATTTTTTTGGAGTGGATTTTGGAACAGTGAATAATTTCTTACGAAATTTGAGAATTTAATGTGAAATTCGAATGTTCAAATGAAATTATGTGTTCGTGGAAAAAAAAATTTTTCGTTTTTTTTTTTTTTGAAAAATATAAATGGATAATGGTTAAAAAAGCTCCAATGCTTAATAAAACATATAAATTGAAACGAAAAATTCATGGATGATGAAAAAAGACGATTGTTTCTTAGTTATTCATTTGCGTTGATTTGAAATTCAAAAACAATCTTCTTTTTTCCTGATTTTCAATTTATATTTACTCAAAAACAAATAGAAAAACAAAAAATATTGTTTATGCCAAAGCGCTTGAATAAAGAATAAAGAAATAAATAATATCAAAACCATATCTTTTCTGTTCTAAACCATATCTATTCTATTTTAGTGTGCCCAGCGAAGCGGGCCGGGTGTGCTAGTCCTAAATAAAATCAAAAACACCATAAGCATGGCTCAAGTCTCAGACCACATTGAACTAACCCTCTGTTTCACAAAAGGATACACAGTTACCTTTCCTGAGAGGATCGAGTGGAAAACAAACCCAAAATGGATGAATGATGATTCACAAAAATGGTACACTGATGGATCAAAAACACCTTATGGTGTAGGAGCAGGAGTAGTGGGGCCCAGAATCCACAAATCATTCACTCTCACCAGGGACACCACCATCTTCCAAGAGGAATTATACGCAATAATGGAAGCAGCAAACATCATGCAACGTAGAAACCACAAGAGAGTAAAGATTAAAATACTCTCGGACAGCCAATCAGTTCTAAAAGCTTTAGATAGCTATACCTACAACTCAAAAACTCTGTTAGAATGCCACAAGGCAATAACCTGGCATCTAAAAACAATGTCTCATTAATTTGGGTACCAGGACATGAGGGATATGACGGCAACGAAAAGGCAGACTTTAAAGCCAAAAAAGGGGCAGATGCAAACTTCATCGGACCTAGTCCCATGTTTGGCTTCAACAAAAACAGTCTAAAACAAAAAGTAAAATACTGGGTTAAAACTCTATTAAATCAGCATTGGAACAACGTAGAGGATCTTAGACACTCCAAAAAGTTCCTAAGCTTCAACGCTAAAAGAGCTAACATGGCCCTCACGTTAAACAAAAAGAGCATTCGCACTCTCACAGGCGCCCTCACGGGTCACTTCACCTGCAACAAACACCTACATAAATTAGGCATACTAACACCAGCACCTGCAGATTTTGCTGCGAAGATGAGGAGTCTATAGAACATCTCATCATCGAATGTCCGGGGTTGACGCATAGAAGGAAAAGGTTTTTAAAGAAGTTCATGCTTACAGATGAAGACCTTCAATCACTCCCTCAGAAGGAGCTGGTACAATTCATAAGCATATTTAACAGTCAATAGACAGCATAGGGTGCACAATAGATCAATATGGTCGCAGTGCTGAAGGGCCATACCTTAACCCTTTACTACCATTAACCATGAACCATTCTTCCTCGCGTCTACAACCTCTGCAGTATTCATGCGAAAATACTCCTAGCCTAGAAGAGTGTCTACTTACCAGCCAATGACCGGTGACGCAAGCCACGACCTTCGAGATATTTTCTCTTGAGAGGTTAGCAATTCTCCTGATCTTTTTTTATCTATTGGCCGCCAAATTAGCCTGGCCGTAGCGCGAGTATTTTCATTCTCTCCACGAATTATTGGCTTCCTAGGGAACATATTTTTATTATTATTATTATTATTATTATTATAGAGTTACTCCATCTCGGTAGGGTTCGCAACTACCGGAGATAACATGTGTCCCGGATATCGGTATCAAGGGACAATGCTCTGTTGTTTTGTGTTACGATGTAGTAATGTTGCAAGAGTGTAAAATTTTAATAGATCTGGTTTAGAAAGGACCTTACTATATTACAAGTTTTCAGTATAACAGCTTTTTGTATTTGTGCGTGTGTTTTTTCGTTTATATTTATTGATTTTAGGTTTTGTATGAAAGTGTTGTTTAATATTTCTGTTGCTGAAATAATAATTGGTACTATTTTCACTTCATTTTGTTTCCATGTGTTTTTTATTTCTTGCGCAAGCTCTATGTATTTTTCAATTTTTTCTGTATATTTGCTGTGAATATTAACGTCAATAGGGACACTTATTTCAATGAACTGTGTGGTTTTTTCTTTCTTATCTATGATTGGTATATCTGGTCTATTGCATATTATTGTCTTATCAGTGTATATGGTTCTGTCCCAGTATAGTTTAAAGTCTTCGTTTTCTAGTATGGTTTCAGGTGTATATTCATACTATGGTGCTGTGTCATTGGTTAAGTTGAGAAATGTGGCTATTTCCTTGTGGATGATTTTGGCTACTGTATTGTGTCTTTGTGTGTATTTTGTCCCAGCGAGCATTGGGCATCCCGCTGTTATGTGGTCTATAGTTTCTGTGTGTATGTTACATTTACGGCATCTTTCGGATGTGATGGTTGAATCTTTTATTATGTATTTTCTGTAGTTTCTTGTGGCTATGATTTGGTCTTGTATTCCAATGATGAATCCTTCTGTTTCTGCTTGTAGATCTCCTTTTCTTAGCCACGTATATGTGTTTTGCTGATCTATGTTGACATTGTTAACTATATGTGGGTGTTTTCCGTGTATTTGTTTTTGTTTCCATGCTGCTAGGGTTTCTTCTATTGTATGTTTTGGTAGAATAAGTCTTTGGTTGTTGAGGTTAAGGGGCGTTAGTTCTTTGTCCGCTAGTACTATTGCTTTATGAAGGGATGTGTCTTGGTTGTAGAAATATGTTCTTAAGTTATTTATTTGGTTGTTGTGCAGCTGATGGATATCAATAAGTCCCCTTCCTCCATTTTTTCTGGGTATTGTTATGCGTTCTTTACATGAATGTGGGTGATGTTTATTATGTTTTGTTAATTTCGTTCTTGTGGCTATCTTTAGATTTTCGATATCTGTATTACTCCACTTGATTACTCCAAAAGAATATGTTAACAACGGTATCGCATATGTATTCATGGCTTTAAAAAGGTTTTTCGAGTTCAAGTAGCTTTTCAGGATCTTATTTATACGCGCTAGATACGCAGCGGTTAATTCTTTTTTAGTTGTTGTATGGTCTATTTTTATATTTTGTTTAAAACCTAGGTATTTATAAAACTCATTCTCTTCCATATTTAGGAGAGTTTCATTATTTAGTGTTTCTATTGTGTTTCTGTCCGTCCATTGTCCGCGTTCTATATGTTGGGTTTTGCATTTATCTATTCCAAATTCCATTTTTATGTCTATAGTAAATTTCTCAGTTATTTTTATTAATCTTTGTAGTTCTTGTTGATTTTTCGCATATAGTTTTATATCGTCCATGTATAATAGGTGATTTATTTTGTGAATATTTTGTTTTTGACTTTTTATATCAAATCCATATTTTGTTTTATTGAGTATGTTTGAGAGTGGATTCAGACATATGCAAAACCATAGCGCACTTAGTGCATCTCCTTGAAATATTCCGGTTTTTATTTTAATTGCATCTGTTGTTATATTTATGGATGGGGTTTGTAAAAATATTTTTGTTGTCCAGTTTTCCATATTTATTTTAAGGAATTGTATATATTTTGGGTGTATTTTATATATTTTTAGAACTTGTAACAGCCAGCTATGTGGTATTTTGTCGAACGCTTTTTTGTAGTCAATATAACATGTATGTAGATTTCGTTGTTCTTTAATGGCTTGTTGTGTGATTGTTTGGTCTATTATTATTTGTTCTTTACAGCCTTGACTTTGTTTTCTGCATCCTTTATTTTTATTATTGTTATAATATTTCGTAAATGTAAAAACAAGAAAATGATTCCCCATTTGATTATCAAGCGAAAGAACAGGAAATATTGTCTCCACCTTTGTCGAATATGGCAGCAAAGAGTTGTATATTTATACGGTATTTATGTATGTCTGAACGTAATTGCAACAATCACTCCACCCCTTTTCAGTATAATTTCTGTGCAAATTGCAAACAAAAAGAAAAACACCAGCGAATCGCACCAGAAACATAAAAATTGTGAATTTCTTAAGAGAAAAGAATCCAAAGCCACAAAAAAGGAAGAAAAACAAATCTCGCCAGACATGTTTGCGCAGTTGAAAATAATTTATTCTGCAGATCTGCAAACGATATAAATTCATATTTTGATTGAATCAATCATAAGCGGATCCGAACATGACGAACTCAAATTGTTCTACCACTGGCGGGGCAGCGAGGCGATGCACGAAAGAGAAAACCAAACTGCATACATATAAAGCATATGTATGTATGTATGGATATGTGTATATAAGCGTATACATAGAAAGCCGCAGAAAAAGTGAGGAGCAGCAAACATTTAAAGGCGGTGATCGGAGACAGATCACTGCACGATCGCATAAGACGACCCAACACAATCATCGATGGCGCACACAACAATGAACAACTCGATTTCGGGTTACGGGGTACCAGTACAATTCAGAGCGCAATCATATTCGCAGCCGCACAACGCTTCGCTTCGCATATTCCTGTCACGTAATTTATTGATTTAGCTCATGGGAACAAATACATCATCGGAGTATTGCTGATTGTTTGCGGGCTGTCTGCTCTTACTGCTGCTGCTGCTGCTGTTGCAGTTATTGACGAGACTCTTCCTATTGTTGTTGCTGTTACGGCCGACGGCAATTGGCGGCTCGATGGATGGACTGCGAGCAAATCAAAGTTGAGCACAATTATTCGGACGAGTTCAGGCTATGCCGGGCGAACAGATGGGTGGGGATCCACCAGACGCCCATTTGCGGACTTAGATTTCACTGGGCAAGCGCATACGCAGATACGTCTGTATTTATTGTAGTTGATCATTAGTGCCCATGGGCTGAACTGGTTTTATGTCCGTTGGCAAAAATTCAAATTCGAGTGGAAACATTTCAACGCTGATTGCTGGAGTCGCTCGACGCTGATCGTGACTATCTCTTTGCCTTACGCACAACAAATAAAATATTAATAAATTAAAGAGAGAAAAACATCTACGCAATCTTTAGAGGAAATTTGCACGCCATACAGCAACAGCAACCGCAGCAATGTTCCGATTGCAGCCTCCAGCTCCAGCTGCAGCAGTATGCTGCCAGAGAAATATGCAGAAATCAGCATAGCAATCAATGATCAATGTGATCGCACGCTCGTGTATGCCAGAAGTGTGTACGCGCGCATGCGCAGAAGCAATCTTCAATCCAATCCAATATGAATACGCGCTGCGCACTCGATGTGTCTCAGCCCAGCCCATGTTTTGAATGATCTTAATGAAGGCTTTTGGTGTGTGTTGTTGATGCTGTCGACTGCCTTTCGCGCATACATTTATTCCTACATAAATGCGTATATAATGGCGGGCATTTTGCATTTTTGCATTTGTAATGAAACTGAAAACCAGAAAAATGTTATTTCCCTGAAATGAAATAATGCCTTCGAATAGCGGATGGGGGCTGCGGTTGGCGGCTGGCGGCTAACAAATCGAGATTGGCGTATGATGGCGGCAGGAACCATCAGACCCATTGATTTTGCCAGAGTTATTACTTGGCTGTTTGTGTGTGTGTGTGGGCATGTTCGTTGATCAACTACATATATGCGGCTAGTCGTTGTTGCATTTTGTGGCATGTTGCTTAATTGCATTTGTGGAAGCTCTATGTGATTGAGGCAAATCAGTCGTATGGCAGAGAAAAGCGCACTAAACTCGTAATCGAAACGCCTCAGGAAGAGGCGTGGATATGTTGATGTACTTTATATGTATGTATGTAAGTACGTTTCGCAATTGCTTTGTACCCGAACTAAAGCACCATGAATCTGCATTTTGCGATACAGGAAAAAGAGCTCAACGGAATATACATTAGAGATGATCGCTTGGAAGTTGTCAAGCCCACTTAGAATCAAGCCTACTTAGTAAAATCGCAACCATTTATATCAATTCGGAGACCAACTGATTTCAGTGGATGCTACATTTACTCAGTAGAGAATTTTTTGACTATCAAAAACGACACCTTGAATGATCTATCATTATACCCTTCTATTTCTATGGCACAGAAACTTCGAGCAAATAAAAGAAACATTTTCTACGCAATATTCAAATGGATAACAAATACCAAAGAAGCTGAATGATAACTCCTTCTTTTTTATCAGAGCAGGTTAAAACCGAAAATGTCCGAAACATCATCAAAGGTGCCGTCACACGAGTGGTATGTGTGTCATGGTCCCACTAACTCTATAATATTCCTCCCCTCCCGCCTGATTCCGTCCTGGACCTGCTAAAAGCATTTCATCAAGGTGGAGCTGTGTTTATGCCTTTTAGGCATATCAGGCACCTGCGTCCAGATTCCTCTTTTAATTGCGCATTGGAGTTATACGCTACCGATAGTCTCCACTCCTTTGTGGTGAATGGAGCATCGGAAAGTTGCAATATCGTTACTAGATATCGACTTGTCCACTTTTTGGGTTCGTCTTGAGACTTTATCTCACGCGTTGGTGCTTGTCGTCTGCTCTTGAATACAGTCACCCCCATAGAAGATCTGTTTCAAAATTACTTCTTTGGGTGACACTTCTTCTTCTTCTTGATTAGCGCGATAACCGCTTACACTCTTTTTTCGCCGAGTTTAACAGAGTGTTCGCCAAGTGAAGCCAAGTTCTTCTTCATCTGATCTTTCCAACGCAGAGCAGGTCTACCTCTTCCTCTGCTACCAGTGGATCTTTATTTGTTGCGCCCCTTGTTCCATTGTCTGCGATATTCTTCCGCAGAAGTTTCTCTCAAGTACTACAGCGATACCCTTGTCGAAAGTAGTCATCGTCTAAGCTTCTGCGTCATCAAAGCAAAAGAAATTCTCCTTTGGATCTCAAGGGTGACATTGTTATCTGTCTTAGTTCTGGTTCCTAAATAAACGAAGTCTCTTATTACCTCAAAATCATAACTGCCAACAGTAACGTGGGTGCCGATACGCGAGTGCGCCGACTGTTTGATGACAGGAGGTACTTCGTTTTTCCTTGTTCCCCACCAGACCCATACGCCTTGCTTCTTTGTTTAGTTTGGTGGTCCATACCATTTCTGACAAAGCTGCTGAAATGCAACATGAACTACAATGCTGAATATAAGTAAAACTGAAGGCAAGATGGGGTACGATAAGAATCAAAGTATTACAATTAGGCTCAAATGTGCATCAGTGGACTGAGGCTTATTGGCAAAGAACTGTAATTTTTATAAGCCCCAAAAGAAAGATTATATCAGGAACAAATCGCATGATCACAGTATCCCATTCACTTCACCTTCAGGAGATATTACCACCCCATCAAATTGTTCATAGTACTTATAAATGAGTATAATTGAAAAGCAGGGGTACTGCTTAATCGCATACCTTGCCAAGATAATTTGACATCAATGCCTGACTAATAAACAACAGATAAGCCAGACGCCGCCAAAACAACATTATCGCCATGGACTGTCAGCAGCGACCTATTCATATTAGAAAACTTTTATATAAAGAATACCTGGCTTGACGCGGGCATCTTTTATTAGGTGTTTGGTCGAGGTGAGCGCCTTAGTGTTGAAGGGGCCTACAATCTTATGTCTACCCCAGACGCTAAGTGATTTTTGTTAGAATCTTTTTTTAGTTCAGAAATGTACCGAGATGTTTGTCATTGCCTGAAGACAGCTGACAGCTATTTTTATATCTAGAAAACTCTTTCTTTATAGTTTGGTTATTCATGTCCATAGAGAGCTACGAACCCGAACATGCCGAATAAGAGTCACGCATAAGCCCACTCGGCCGCTGTAGGGAGTTTAAATATCACAGTAAAAAAATTCTACATACGGGTTTGCTTTACTGAAATTATTACAGCTTCAATATTATCTAAATAATTTTAGTGAGCAACTGTTTTAATAAGTGTTGGTGTTCAAATAATAAAAAAAAATTTGTATTTAAAAATTCTGCCTAATTTTTTTAATGAGAATTTTTTTTTGCAGTTTTAAGCTTTCTTTCATAAAATCTGTCTAATAATTATCACAAATTGAATTATGAAAGACAATCCCAGAAAGTGAATTCGCTCATTTTTTCGGTGCTGCTGGCGGCTTAATTGCCAATTTCAAGCCTCTATTCCTATAAGTGGTAAAACTAGCCTGAGGGAACATTTGTAAATTTTCATGCTCTAGTAAGTACGAGCCCAGGATTCTGTGCCTCCTTGGACCTGATGCTTCACAATTTGTGATTAAGTGTTCCATGGACTCCTCTTCATCACAGCAGATCACAGCAGTCCTATTGTATTGAAGTGTCTATTGCAGGCAAAGTGGCCTGGAGCACTTACATCACTTATTTACACAAAGTAATCCAAGGTATTTTTATCTAGGGTTAGACAAATTTTGTTCTGTTGGTTCATGAGCTTTTTTCACGTTCACGATCCTTTTGGACTGATTAAGGCCGATTTTGCCGTGATAGGCAATTTATATCTGATAAAAGAAAATGCAGACCTTTTAAAGTTTGATAAATTGTCTGCGCAGTAACGTGGCCGTTTATGTAAAAAAAAATGTTTCTTTTTGGCTACTTATTTGCCTGAAATGGTGAAACAAATTTATAAAAATTTATTATGTAAAGTAACCAATCGAAAAAATCGTACATTTATCTGTGGAAAATATATCAAAAGTTGTGTAGCAGTTTTTAAATCAATCGGTTAAAAGCTGTTCGAGATTCATTTCTACGCCTTGTGGTTTTAGAAAAAGACAAAGGAAGATTAAAAAGATCCTCTTCTCTTTCCCGCAGCGATGTCTTTGAATAATCAAATATTTGGATATTTTTATTGGAAGCATTTTAAGATATGGAATATTTACTTAATTTAATTTAATTTAATAAATACAAAAAAATTTCTTCGAAAATTTCTACCGGAAATTTTTGAATGTATTTTCAGGAGTATTTTTAAAATTAAAAAATTTTTTTTTTTTAACCTTTATAGGAAGCATTTTAAGATATGTGTGGAGTATTTGCTTTAAAATTAAATACAAAAAAAAATATATTTTGCAAAAATTTTTATCAGAAACATTTTAAGATATGCCCTGGAATATTTACTTGAAATTAAAAAAAAAAATTTTTTTTTGGAAAATTTTGTATCAAAAATATTTTAAGATAAAAAAAAATATTTTCGAAAATTTTTTACCAGAAACATTTTAAGACAAGCTTCCGATTATTTACTTTAAAATTAAATACCAAAAAAATATTTTGGAAAAATTTGTACCGGAAGCATTTTGAGATATGTCCGGAATATTTACTTGAATATTAAAAACAAAAACATTTTTTTTTCGAAAAATTTGTAACGAAAACTATTTAAAGTAAGACTACGATTATTTACTTCAAAATTAAAAAAAAAAAATAGGGAAAAATTTGTATCGAAAATATTTTAAGATAAGCCTACGATTATTTACTTTAAAATTAAATACAAAAGAAAAATATTTTGGTAAAATTTGTATCGAAAAGAGTTTGAGATAAGCCTACGATTATTTACTTTAAAATTAAATACAAAAAAAAATATTTTGGAAAAATTTGTATCGGAAACATTTAAAGATATGCCTAAGAGTATTTACTTTAAAAATAAATACAAAAATACATTTTTTTCTGGAAAAATTTTGGACTGCTCTCATCCTTCAGTTCACGTCGCAAAACGTAGCATTCGGGACAGCAGCGTTTTAGAAATTGAATTTATCTATATTCCCATGAACAGAACAAATTTACAAAAAATGTATTACTATGACACGTGACCATTTTAATTAAAATAAATAATAATGCGAACAGAATACCAAAGATAGAATTTCTTAAAAGAAAAACAAAAAAATTACTTGGCAATATGCCTATTTATATGTGAGTATGTACATATGTATGTATGTATGTGCATATGCAAGTGTATTTGTGTGCAAAAAAGTCGAGGTAAATAAAATTTTTCGAAAACACAAATAAGAAAATTATGCGAATGGCAACAAAATTCCAAATATAACAAAATTTGCACAATAAATACGACGGAACCCCATTTGCGCGCCAGTTGCCAACTCACGCACGCACGCACGCACTGACAAAACAGCCTTTGGCTAGCCAAACCCCTTGCCATCCTTTCAGCACCCACTTGCCAGGCTACGCTACCAGGCCGCCACCTCACTACGACTTCCAGTTAACGATTCCAACGCCTTTGGCTAATAATTCGTGCTGCTAACCGCCTCCCCCCTTCTAGTATGGTTTGAGGCTAAATGGCTTAAAAAACGAAACAGCGAAACGTGTGCGTTAAAATACTAAACGAATTATTTCTATTTACCCAACAACAGCTACTGCCGTCGCCCTCGACGTTGCACCCTTACCTCCACCAAATATGATTTGGTTGTTGTAATAACCCTTTGCAACTTACATTTGTTTTCTATGTCTACAATAAACAACAACAATGCCATTAAAAAGTGTTTACGAATCCAATTTGAAATTGAAATATGATTCCAAAATTGTTTTCATTTCTTGCCGAACAGCGAGTAGTTATTCGACGGCTCCCCCAACTTTTTGTGCACTTACAGGTCGATTTGTCGATTTTGGGATGGCAAAGTGGTTAGTGATATTTTATTACTGCGCTGTACGTATTTAATGTTTGAATATCTTGGTTGAAATTTATTACCAAATAGGAACATTAAAGTACTTAGAAAAATAAGTTCATTTGTTGAAACACAATTTTATTTACCGAAGTTTTAGCAAAGCTTGAGCGAGTCTGGGCGAAATAAACTTTTTGGAAAATTAAATCTCTTGATTAAATTTATGGAATTGTATAGAAATTTTAAATAAATGTACGTACATATAATTGGCTCTTACATCCTTTATTGGGTGTTTGAACGAGCTTCCCCTCCACCTCTAGCGCCCGTCTTGGTGTTGTTCCTCAAATGGAGGAACCTACTGTTCACTCCTCACTCCAAACCGCAAATGGTTTTTTATGAGAAGCTTTTCCATGACAGAAACACACTCGGAGGTTTGCCATTGCCTGCCGAGGGGCGACCGCTAGTCATTCTGCCACGCCGGCCATGGCATAGAAATTATGTTAATGAATTTGAGTCCTTAACGATTCGAATGCAAAGCAGGCCTATTTCTCTGTCCGTTTCGAGGCTTAAAGAAAGAGTTACTTTATAGAGCCTTTATAAAATCAGCAGTTAAAAAAATCTATCAACTATCAAAGGAAGTTCTAAAGTGCTGTTTTGTTCAGGAAAAACACAAACAGCAAATAACCTTCCTTTGCTTCTCCTATGAATAAAGTTCACATCGAGCACAAGCCAATGTAGTACCAGCATTCCCATACAAGTCTACGCGCGTTCCGTACTGGAGAGTAAATCGGATAATCAGTAAAAAATTAGGCTTTGTGTTTCACTACACTCACGTTTGACTGCTCCATTCCAACTATTCTGACCAACAACTCTAAGATGGTTCAACATACACAGACTAAAAATATAAGAGCCAAAGTCTGCGACATTAGCTCAGAGTAGCGACAGAAATGATGACTGAGAACTTCTCACAACTCAACAGCCAATATACCTATATATACATATATAATTGGCGCGTACACCCTTTCTGGGTGTTTGGTCGAGCTCCTCCTCCTATTTGTGGTGTACGTCTTGATGTTGTTCCACAAATGGAGGGACCTACAATTTCAAGCCGACTCCGAACGACAGATATTTTTATGAGGAGCTTTTTCATGGCAGAAATACACTCGGAGGTTTGCCATTGCCTACCGAGGGGCGACCGCTATTAGAAAAATGTTTTCTTAATTTGGTGTTTCACAGAGATTCGAACCTATGTTCTCTCTGTGAATTCTGAATGGTAGTCACGCACCAACCCATTGGGCTACGGCGGCCGGCTATAAGCTAAGGAATATTTTCCCGCTGACAGCAGGAGAATCACTCAACCTGGTATGGTCAACAGATCTGTTTTCTGTAAGTTTCTTAAACATTGTCTAGAAATGGCTTACGGTATAGTTTGTTACATTTTCTAGGCGATTGAATCCAAAAAGTTATTGTTTGGTCTCTGCTAAAAAGGCTATCATAAACAAGTACGGGCTAACAGCCAAGCTGCGATTAAATATCTACTATATAAATTAAAGATCATGCAGGTAGTATAGGTCCCTAGACAAAGGAAGCTGTCTCGGAACGACGCTGCAGATAAATCAGCAAGGAGGAAAACTAGATTTGTTTATCTTCATGCAAATATCGGCTTAGGTCGAGCAAATTGTAGATGAAAGATCGTGAGGATTTGACCAAGAATTAAAAGAAAAGCCCCTAAGTGTCTAATAACTTTTGCTTAATCCTGCACTGCAATATACCCTATGATCAGAAAGTACCGGGACTGTTTAAATAAAACAAAACAGAGTTGAATTTCAGGCAAATTTATTTTATCTCCTTCGAAATATGACCCGTCTGCAGCAACACATGTTCCAACGTTTAACCCAGTCCTCCATGCACCCCTGGTAGGCTCCTTCCACGAAGTGGTAACTTAAACTTGGGAAACAAAAAGAAGTCGCACGTGGCCATATCAGGTGAATACGGTGCTTGCACGATGGTATTTACTTGGTGTTTGGTCAAATAATCCAGCACAATTTGGGCTCGGTGTGATGGCGGGTTATCATCATGCAAAATCGAAGAATTGTTTGCCCACATTTCCAGCCGTTTGCGACGTAACGCTCTCAACGCTTCAAAACGGATAAATAATATTCTTTATTGACTGTCTGGCCCGATGGAAGGTACTCATGGTGTCCTACGCCTTGGCAATCGAAGAAAACAGTCAACGTCAGCTTCACTTTTGAGCGGCTTTGGCGCGATTTTTTCGGTTTCGGCTCGCCTTCGATGTGTTGTGTAGTGCCAAATTCACTAGAAATCTCTCTTAAGCCAGTATGACGATTTTTTATGCACGTTTTCTTTCACTTTCTTCACGTTTTCATCTGTGTTCGACGTCGATGTGCGTCCGGAACGAGGCAAATCTTCCACCACTGTACGACCACTTTTAAAGTCTTTATACCACTCATATGCTCTTGGTCTTGATAGACCAAATGCTTTTTGTAACACTTTCAGTGCATCGGAACACGAAATTTCCTTCGCAACACAAAATATCAATCAAACTCTTTCTTTAACAAAATTATCCATGGTAAATTGCGACAAATTGGAAAAAGTTGACTGAAGTAAACAAACGCCAGGTAGACACTAATAACCCGATGGCGTTAAAAAGTGACAGATGTGTGTCTTACTCTCCTACCAACATAAGGAAAAAATATGGGCCGATTCGTACGTGCTCGGTTCGTTTATATTAAACATTTCCGGTACTTTTTGATCATGGGGTATATCGTCAAAGCATATTACTTTATGAGAACGAGTATGAGTTTTTCGTAGCTGCGGGAATTAATAGTGGCTGAAGTGGATAGCGTCGAGAATTATCACAGTCGCTGTGCCTCCCCGTTAAAAATACGACACCACCACCTTAGCAAAAACTTTTCTGAATGCTTAGCTCACTTAAACTCAAGCGATATTCCGAATTTTCTATAGTCCATCGAGAAAACGCATTAATTCCAATACCTTGGGAAACAAAAAAGGCTGCATCAAAATCTTGGCACATGAACTGACATTGGAACCTCACCTAACTCCGGCAAAGAATACCCAGTTTGTGGACTACCAGGTGGGCGAATTGAACAGATTCCACTAGTAAAACTATTCGTCTCTGCAAAGCTGGTAAAAATGGCTTTCTCTTTGTACTAAACAACGAGTTGAGTTACGCTTTCGCTCGAACTGTTAAGTTTCATGCAATAAAGACGAAAATACTACAGCAAAAATGTCATGAATTTTTTGCGACGTCACAAGTCCACAAAAATAAAGCGCCCACTAAAATATAGGAATATTAATATGGATTTCTCAAATATCGTTTAAAATGTAAATGCGAAAATTGTCTTTTGAAGGCAGAACTTTTCGCATATCATTCTTTTATATTAAAGTTGCTTTTTGTTTTAATTTAATTTTGTTAAAATGCACTACTGAAATATACACCTATTAGTTACCGCCTTCACACTATTGCGGAACTCCGTAATGAGACGGAACTCCGGATTCTGGAAAGAGAAAATCAACCCGAATTCCGGAAAGGTAACCATTAGGATCCCCACTAAAGTCACGCGGCCACTAAATCTGCATTGCCTCTCAAAAGACTTAAAGCCAAATGCAACATATCAGTCTGCTAATGAAGTGTGATGAAGGATGAGGTATCGGATTTGAAATTGAAGTAAAAAAAAGAACATTCAAATTGTTATTTCCGTGTAGACCCACTCATGGTATTTATTTTTTAAAAATAATCACTTTCAAATATTAACTGCAACTACGCCGTAATTCAGCCATCCGTAAACATCAATTTTTAATGACCCGCTGGCGGACTTCAGTCGGTATCTCGTGAATAGCTTCAGTAAAGTTGGCTTCCAATGCGTCAATCGAAGCTGGTTTATGCACAAAACATTTAGACTTTACATACCCAAACAAGTAAAAGTCCAAAGGTGTGATATCACACGGTCTTGGTGGCCAATCCACTTGTCCGGGACGAGAGATGAATTGCTCACCGAAACGAAGAAGCTGTAAATTTATTGTTTCACGAGCTGTATGTAGTACCGTCCGCCGTTTTGTTTGAACCAAATGTTGTGGAGATCACGGGCTTCAATTTCGCCATTAAAAAGTCGTTTATTATGGCGCTATAGGGTTCGCCACTCACTATTATAATATATTGGCGCCAACCTCGCCTTTGAAGAAATACGGGCCGATGATCCCTCCAGTCCATAACCCGCAGCAAACGGTTAATTTTAATGGGTGTAATAGCTGTTCTTGTATCATTTCGGGTTGCTCTTCAGCCCAAATGTGGCAATTTTGCATGTTGACGTCGCAATTAAGGCAAAGATGGGCCTCATCGCTGCACATCATAAGTTGGCGTGAGCACGCGATGAACACTTTTCACAGAGTGCCAATTTTCGTAATAGATTTGAAAACGGTGTTGAGACGTACAGGGTTTGATTGAAAAGTAATGAGCCTTATTTTTTTTAAGCAGCTCTATTAAATCTTTTGGCTTATACAACTAATATTCTTCAAAATAGGACCCTTGAGCGTCAATACACCGCTGGTAGCGGTCCTTCCACTGCAGGAAACATTCTTTAAATTCATCCGCCGGAATCGCGTTCAATTCGGTTGTCACAGTCTTTTGGATCGTCTCGATGGAGTCGAAACGCCTCCCCTTCGGCTTTCTATTCAGGCGCGGGAACAAGAAGAAGTCCGGAGGGGACAGGTTTGCGCTGTAGGGAACGTGGGGAAGCACCGGAATCCCCATATTGGCCAATGCAGAGGTGCAGAGGAAGGTGGTGTGCGCCGGCACATTGTTGTGACGTGATCGGGCCGAACCCGGGCGACCCGGTTTTTCAGCCGCTTCTTTGTAAAATGCCGGTCAATGTTCAAAAATTCTCGAACCCGGTTCACATCTTCGTCTGTTTGCGTCGTCGAAGGCCTTCCAGATCGCTGTTCGCCTTCGACGTCCTCCTGGCCTTCCTTGAACGACTTGTGCCACCGTTTTACCTGGGCACTGGACAGAGATTGGTCCCGGAAGCCTCCTTGAGTAGCCCAATGGTTTCGGTACTCGTTTTGTTTAGCTTTGCGCAAAATTTGATCGAGTAACGTTGCTCCAACGATCGCTGCGTTTTCGCCACTGCAAAATCCTAACACACTTTTAAAACAGTTTTCACGCGCGGAGCGATGTTGACTGCACCGCTGTTGCCAGCGAACTGGAACCGGTTTCTAGTGGATGGGGAAGGTCCAACGATCATTTTCCCCCACCAGCCGATTCCGTTGATCGCTTGGCAGACGCTCCGCGCGGGAAGGCTAATTACTTTTCAATCAAACCCTGTAAGTCTTTTCATGATGAAATTTCAATGAATACCGAAAACAATTTTGAAAAATTACCTTCAATCTGATCAGCCTTTACTGTGAACTGCATGCTTTCCTAAACCTGCGATGTAAAGAATTTTATATTTTATATTTCTCATCGACTCTGCTAAAAATAAATAGATATCGAAATCCTTTGAAGCAAAATCATTACGATTCCTCCACTTTTGATCTTTTTCTAAACAAATAAGTAATAGAGTAAAATTTATAAATATCACAATTGTGCACACACATATACATACATACATAGGTAAGCGTGTTTGTTCCTGCACATGATATGACAAATATGACAGTGGATTTACATTTATAAGTACATAGACGATACCATTAAAAGCTAATGCAATAAAAGCGTACAATATAAATTAATTAAAACATTCCATTTTAGCTGCAAATTACATTTGCCACATCAAATTCCACGAACACTCTGTGAAGCTCAACTCAACTCAACTCAACTCAGCTCAATTCGATTGCAGAGAAATCAAATGATGATGAGGTTGACGAACATGAAGAGTTCCGCATGCTGAGTTGGAAACCGAAAAACCATAACCGAAAGGGGTACAGCTGCAGCATTCGTGGTTGTGGGGAAAGGGTTACGAAAACATTTCACATATGCAAGTAAGTACGCATGTAACAGACGCCCCTAATACATGCATACATTCGCACTCGCATACTAATTTGTGTGTAAGTAGATGCGTGGGTGTAAATGTCAAGTTGACAACAAAATATTCGAGTTATGAATTGTAATTGTCATGTGGGCGTAAACGAGGCGAACGCTTGCAAAACTTTTGGCATTCCGGGGAGTCATGGTGCAGCGCATACAAATTTAATTACAAGCTTCGAAGACGCATAGCGCACTAGTCGGTATGTATGCATGTATGTATGTGTGTATGTGCATGCGCATACAGGCTCATATGGGTAATTGTAATTTTGGTAAAACAATATCGAGAAACGCTTCAGCTTGCAAAGATCTCAGCTACAATTGTGTGAACATACACACACACAAGCACCAACACACGCACACACACACAGCCACGCTCATTTTTAATTGTCTAATTACAAGGAAGCGATATGTGTTTATAATTGCATTGAAGTTGGATAATTGCAGGCAAACATGAAATAAATCTTTTGAAGCTCCGGCCATCTAAGAGAGATATTTTAAAGATAAGAAAGGAAAAACAATCACTGGCATACAAACATAAAAATGGGTTGAAGTCAAGCTGTTGGGGTACAAAGTTTTTCATGTGTTGGGGGGGCAATGGGTGTTTCTTGCAATTGCCAGCAGTCCCTATCACTGCTCTGTTTTGTTTGCTGAATTGCTTGCTTCTAATTTTCAGTTTTGTCAGCTTCTACCACTTGCCATTGCCCACTCACCAACTCACTACCCTCATTCGCCCTCATCGACTCATCACTCAACTGCATTGACTCGCCAACTTCTGTCACAACTCGCACTCAAAACATCATCGATGATAAATGACATTTCTTCAGTGTAATTGTCAGTTGGCTGCAGGGCGCTGCTCTGTAGTCAAGTGGCTTATGAAGTATTTATTTCTAATACACAAACATATTGGCCTCCATACATACATTGAGTGCGAAGTATTGACTAGTGACTACGGTGAAGACAAGCCAACTGTGGACCACAAGTGATTTTTATTTTGTTTTTTTGTTCGATGGAATGATGAAGCTTGGCCACTCTACATTGATTGCAAACAAGGCATTTCAGCTTAAAATGGGGTTCATTGCCCCTTATCTGGAACAAAGTTTGACTAAAACAAAGTTGTGACTAATTGATGGCCCAGATCGGCACAACTTTAGAGTCTTGCCAGACGTGGTTGATTAGCGGTCGTGGTCGGAAGGTTCAAGATCAGGATCAAATAAAAGGTTGTCGTAAAAGATACCTTAACTCATTCGATTTTTAAAAGAAAATGTGAATTTTGTCCATTTCGTATTTAAAATATAGTCCAGTCAAAAGAAGATTTAACTTAGTAATTTTAGGAGTATGCGAGTTTATGGTTTTATTATGTAAAGCCCATCACTGTGAACTTAAATTTGAGTTTTCAGGGTCGGGGGTTGTGTCCCGCGGCCGCCATCTTGGAAATAAGGGTGCAACTGGTTTTTTGCGTTTATCTCGTGAATTCCGAAAGTTACGAACATTTTGTAAAATACTTTTTTGTAGACAATAATATTATCTACAACTTTCATTCAAAACTTTTTATTGTAAAACTAATAATAAAAAAGTTATAAACAAAATCACGCGAAAAATTAAGGGATGAATCGTTTTAAAGCGTAATAACTTCTTTTTTATAGATTTTATGGAAAATATACTTTAGAGCTTTTTTATAGAGCATTCTTTTGTAAACATTTTTGTCTATAAGTTTTTTCCGCTATCTTTATTTAGTCTTATGATTTTGAGCTGCTAAGCGGAGCAACCAATACATTAGCGAAGCGCGTACATGATTACACAGGCCGAAAAAATTAAACCAACATTCAGACCCAGAAAACAGACTATATATTTTCGAAGGTTTATGATGCGCTGAATCCAAATCTGGCCTCAGAATTGCTCTATCTGTTCTGGTTTTCGAGATATCCTAACCTAAAAGTGCAAAAAACACCATTTTTGCCCATATTTGAGGTTATGTAGCCTTGCAGATGTTTTCTTTCACCAAAATTAAAGGATGGCATCTTTAAATACAAGCCTTCTTTTTTCAAATGGCGTTTTGTTTGCTCAAATATCATTTTTTTTCGCAGAGATATCGCATTTTGAAATTTTCATGTTTCGAACGTTTCCTACACCTGAAAATCGATTAAGTAACATAGACATGATATAGTCGATTACTAATTTTCTTGGGTTTGAGGGCCTGAAATATATGGATTAATAGTATGTAAATTTGGAGTTTGTGGGTAAGCCTGCTTGCGGTTAAGTGGGTTAGCCTGCTCGCGGTATGATAGGGGTGGTTTCTAGGGGTTAGGGCTGTGTGTGACTCGGTACCCAAAGGTTAGATAGTGTAGGGGTGTGGTGAGTCTGCACACATATGGTGTGAGACAAAATTTTAAGAAAATTAAGACTCTATTCAAGAAAATTAGTAATCGACTATATCATGTCTATGTTATCTTAAACGATTTTCAGGTGTAGGAAAATTTAGAAATATGAAAATTTCAAAATGCGATATCTCTGCGAAAAAAAATGATATTTGAGCAAACAAAACGCCATTTGAAAAAAGAAGGCTTGTGTTTAAAGATGCCATCCTTTAATTTTGGTGAAAGAAAACATCTGCAAGGCTACATAACCTCAAATATGGGCAAAAATGGTGTTTTTTGCACTTTTAGGTTAGGATATCTCGAAAACCAGAGCAGATAGAGCAATTCTGAGGCCAGATTTGGATTCAGCGCATCATAAACCTTCAAAAATATATAGTCTGGTTTCTGGGTCTGAATGTTGGTTTAATTTTTTCGGCCTGTGTAATCATGTACGCGCTTCGCTAATGTATTGGTTGCTCCGCTTAGCAGCTCAAAATCATAAGACTAAATAAAGATAGCGGAAAAAACTTATAGACAAAAATGTTCACAAAAGAATGCTCTATAAAAAATCTCTAAAGTATATTTTCCATAAAATCTATAAAAAAGAAGTTATTACGCCTTAAAACAATTCATCCCTTAATTTTTCGCGTAATTATGTTTATAACTTTTTTGTTATTAATTTTACAATAAAAAGTTTTGAATGAAAGTTGTAGATAATATTATTGTCTACAAAAAAGTATTTTACAAAATGTTCGTAACTTTCGAAATTCACGAGATATACGCAAAAAACCAGTTGCACCCTTATTTCCAAGATGGCGGCCGCGGGACACAACCCCCGACCCTGAAAACTCAAATTTAAGTTCACAGTGATGGGCTTTACATAATAAAACCATAAACTCGCATACTCCTAAAATTACTTAGTTGGCTATTTTTTTTGTCTCTTTTGACTGGACTAATAAGTTTCTCCCTAATTCATTCAATTTGACCCCGCAAGGACAAATAGACAATGAATTCATGCGCAGCAACTTCAAAAGCGTAGATATCAATATTTTCAAATTTTTCCGATTCTAGGTTTGTCCTTCAAAAAAATTAGGATTTAAGCTTTAGGTAGTTGGTAGATGATTTCCCCTCTTAAGGGGGGCTGGAAATTTGGGTACTTGCTGGGATGTATTACCGTTGATTAGAACTACAATGCAAAAAAGCCAAACAAATTTGAATAAATAAAAATTTTTATTTTTAAAGTTTTTCCGAATTTCTCTCAAAGCTTCAAGGGTGTGGTTTGATATAATAAAAAACAAAAATTTAAATTCGGGCCTAAATAATCTCTTCCAAAATATTTACGAGCATTTTAAGAAAAAAATTATACAAATCGGTCAATAACTGTCTTCTCTACCATTTATGTACAAAATTTTTCGAAAAATCCCCATTGTGCGACGTGGCGACTGAAATTCGGGAAAAGGAGTGGCAGTGGATAGAACAACCGCTTAGAAAAAGTGACGAAAAAAAAATGGGCAGGCCCTGCGTTGGAACCCATTACAACAAGCACGCCGAGGAGTAGGTAGGCGAGGTACCTACCTGAGTGGAGACGCTCAAAAGAAGCTGAAATGAACTCTATTGATCTTACGAGGAACGAATCACGATTATATATCAAAACCGTGTCCATTGGCGAAAAGGCGTAATTGACGTTCTATGCGCCAATAGGAGCTGAAAGAAAAGATAATACTAATAATATAACAAACTCCAGTCCACTGGAGCGTTTTTCAGGTGCAGAATGGAACTTCCTCATTAAAAACTTAATTTGGATTTGCAGCAAATAAGTTCATAGCTCGCTTTCGCCCAAAATGGAGAAAAAATAATCTGAAGCAAGTGGTGATAAATTCAATCAAAACAAACAGTACAGCGTCCGTTGTTTTTAACTTGAATATCTTCCGACGATGGTCCGACACCACAGTGCTCAAAAGTGCAAGGGCTCAAATCAATGCGTTGGTTAGAACCCCCAAGACGCGAAAGCATTTACGGTACCAATTGGCAGTGGGGAATGGACACTAACCACCTTAGTAGGGTTCGAGATTTATCTAAACCTCTGTCGTATTGTGGGTCAGGCACCCGGTTGGAATGCAACTCCACATCGCCCCAAAAAATCTCCAACCAAATTTGAGTGTTAGACCACAACTACCACGATACTCCCCGAGGGACCTACCTCAAGAACAGGTCGGAGAAAATTCCGAGGGCTCCTGTTCCCCATGGTACAAGATTTAAATCTCCGGTCAGACTTCGTAGCCAAGACTACTACCAGTTGAGCTTCCATACAGCTCTGGACTGGTGGACATACACCGCATCCCACAAGAGCACACACAATCTAAGGCTCAACACCTTAAAATTTATCCTATCTCCTGCCGTCTAAAAACTTCCCGCGCATACTTACCCAACAATTCATCATTCCGACGGGTGGAGACTACACCACTCACATCATTCCGTCCATCGGTCCATCGGTCCACACCCGCAAGATTCCTAATGTCTGAGTGCATCGGGCATTCGCAGAGGAAATACACCCAGTCCTCTCTTGGCGACCCACAAGCACATTCCTCACTTACGGAAAACCGCCTCTCATGCAAAAACGCATTAACAGGCTCATGTCCTGTAAGGAGGATATGAAACATCCCGAATGTACTCATATGTCGCACGGCCTTTGAGACTATTGTCCGACGGGCTTACCACGTACTCATCACATACTCATTCAGGAGCCTCTTGTACTCCAAATACCCACTTTCCACATCACCGTCGGATAACCATGCAGCAGCGGCATACAAAGCACGCTGTATGACTACCAGGTCAAGAGGAGGCGCACCCAACAACACCTCCAAAGCAAAGAAGTCTAAGAAGGAAGTTGAAAGTTTAACTAATAGCCGTTGAACCAACGTTGTTGTCCTCGTATTTATCTTGGCCTACACGCGCCAGGTTGTTGTTTATTAGGTTGTTACCATCTAAGCCAGACAGTTGTTTCAGACTCTCGAACAGTGGGTTGTCCAGGGTTGCCTTTCATAAGGCAGGGCATTCGCAGAGGAAATGGAAAGTCGTTTCCTTTTTCTCTGGCTTGTTCCCCGACAGACCAAAAGCCAGTTATGACTACCGCGAGTCTCCAAGCGTCCCGTCGTTCCACGTTTATCAATATTGATGTTGTTTTAGGCCATAAAGTTCTGCTAATTTTGAATCTCGTCTGGTATCTCCATCTACAAACTGCGATTCGGAAGTATTATGAGGAAATTGTGTTATCGAAGTTGGACAGAAGAACTGGCGGGGGAGTATTCTGCCAGCGCCTCCCCATCAAACTCAAATTTAGTCTTTCGGACCACTGGAGTACTTTCTAAGCAGTTTAAGAAAGCAATGGATTGGTTGCTTAATTCTGTAAAGGACGTGAATATCTACTCCGACAGCCAGGCGGCAATTAGGGCTCTGCGCTCGTTGTTTGTGCGTTCGAAGCAATCGGAGAATGCCTAACTCCGCTCCCCACTGCATCTGAATACTTTGATATTAGGCTCATCTGGGTTCCCTGGTACAACCGCTTAGAGGGAAACTGCTGGGCTGATGAGCTAACTAGACCGAATATTTTGGAGATGGTCTTATCGCGAAATTAAAGAATTGAGGTTCCCTTGAAAATATGGTTGCCACTCCTGGAAAGATGGCTTCGCGTCAACTCAGCGAACGCTAGGCCAGTTCGCAAACGTGCAAAGTCGCGAGATCCTTCTCAGCGCTCGAGGCAACTTCTAAGGCTAACAAAGCCACAGTTCTCGAATTTGATGGTTATCCTTACCGGACATTGCTCGTTAGGTGTTAATGGGGTGAAATTTCGGATTGCTTCAAGCCCTTTCTGCAGAAGCTATCGGGAGGATGATGTGTAATCATCTCAGTGTCTTCTCCTCAGTTGCCCTGCTCTCGTCGGCCAAACATTCAGACATCTGGGCTCTCACTTTTTTTGCTACACCTGCGGATATTGCGGGTTTATATATCACACACCTAGTGAATTTCAGTGAAATTGAAAGTTTGTCAATTGAAGTTTTGTCAATTTTGTAAATTTAAAATGCCCAAAGCAAAAACTTTGACGGAGCTCGAAAAAAAGGCAATGCGCTCTTTCCTGTGGCTAAGAGTTTCCCTCCTAAAAATCTACGCCTGTGCTCGCACGCGCATTGATAAAAAGTATTTGCGCTAACGACTGACTGAACTATCAAAATTTTGGCAAAAGAGTGTCAGCTGCAGTGACAATTTTGCGCCCCCCACCTACACGTAGTGGAGAGGAAAAAACTCACGCTTTCTTATACTATTTAATTATGTTGCAATGAAATCGTAGTTTTCTCCGATATGGCTCTTCGAATGATTTACGCAATGCTCCTTATCTCATTGCTTGCAAAAAGTAGGCAGCACTTTTTACATTTCTAAGCGGCGATATTTGCTCTCGAAAGAACCATTCAATTGCAACTTTTTCAGGTTTCTTTTCTATGACTGCTGCATCTTGACACGTTTTTGTGTCATAAATTGTGAAAATTACATTTGCAAAAAAAAAATCATATCCCTCATACATACACACAAGTATATAGTATAGTGAGTAGATGGTACATTTCATTGGCAAGCGATTTTGCGCGATTGGATTTTCATTCATCAATCATTTTAAAAATGATTTTGTGCTGAGCAGTGAAAGTGCAGAAGGAGATGAAAGTGACACGCAAGCTCAATGACTATTCTGTGATGTGCTGAAATAGCGGAGATGAAGTGAGTGACTTAAGAAAGTTGTATGTATTTGAGCTCGGCAAAGTGTGAAAAGAAGGCGGGAAAAGATGGAAGGAGGAGAAGGAGCAGAAGCGGCTTATGCAAGCGAGTTAGAGACGGACTATTTAGGAAGATGAAAAGTCAGTTTTTGCGCGACAGCTGAAGTCTTTCTGCGAGTGGATATGGGGCAAAGAGTTTATTTGTCATTTATATTTTTATTTTTTACAACGCAAGGCGACCGGCTTATCGCTGTCAACGGTTTTCACGCATTTGAACACAATGCACGTTTCAAATGGCGATTATAATACATTCGATGATGACAATGGTGGATTTGCGCAACTTTTTGCAAGCGAAGCGCCACTTCCCATTTTGGCTTAAGTTGCTACCTCGTCTTATCGATTTGATATTTTCGTCGTCATATTGTGATGACAGTTTATGTATAAAATTTGACAGTCAAATAAATGACTTTAATGAGGTGGGAAGTGACTTACAAAAACAAATTTCCACCTACTGTAAGTGGAAAAAATAGTTATTGATGTAATATTTATTTCATTGCATTAAAATAAAAATAATTTGAAAAAAGCTGAGAAGTTGGATCCAAAGATCTTTAAGGTGGAAGTGTCGGCCATTCGGCACACTACCGATGCTAAACTTAGAAGTTCTAAGTCTCTTAATTGAAGTTAATATAAAATAAAATTGAAATAATAGAAAATATAAAATATTGAAATATAGAAAAAAAAATTATTTAAAAATCAATTTGTAAATTTATGGGAAATTTCGGTTATGGAAAAGAAAAAAATTTAGTATAATATTCTTATGAACGCTTCATAAAAGATTATGGACGGGGAATGTTTATGCTGCTACAACAACAACAACTTTAACATTGCTTATGGATCCGTAAAGGGCATTTTAGTTAATAGTCCGGGAACCAGGGGTCATTTTGACCTCATCATTTCATGCCGATTGATTTTAATACTGAAGGCAGACGCCATCCAATGGATGATGAAACCAACCGTCAGCTGGTCCAGTAGCGGTGGGTACGTGCGTGGGATGCTACGAAACGTGTCGAAAAAAATTTTTTAACAACTCATTTAGTTGTTGACATTTAGTAGAATAAATAAAAAAAATAGTCAGCTGCGCCGTAGAGGGGGGAAAATACGTCAGCTGAACAGGCGAACTTATAAAATAAATTAAAAAGTAAAACTACTTTATGCCGATTGAAATTCTTTTACATAATTTTGGACACATATGAAAATATATTAATGATGATCAGCTGCGTTTATAGCGGTGGGAAGACCGTCAGCCGAAGCAAGAATGTATCATTGCGTTCATACATCTCCTCGGCGCGCGGAATTTTCAATGCTGACGGTCTTCCCACCGCTATTTGGACAAGACGACAGAAATGGAAGTGAATTGGTCACACTTCAGGCAAAGAACTTTCGGTAACATAGCGAAGAAGGCAATGAAATGGAACCTTCTCACAGCGAGAGGAAGAGCGCCTGGCAGGCCAAGGGAAACCTGGGAAAGAACTGAGGATCGCGAGACGGTTCAACTCGAGTTAAGCCGGAAGCAGGTGAAGGCGTTATCCAGTAATCGGAGGAGATGGCACGTTGGTGTTTCCGGTGCCCTATGAACCGTGAGAGGTCAAGGAAACAATGATGTTGATTATTTCGGCGTTATGAGACGTTTACGTGAAGCCATTCGTAAAAAATGAAAGGATTTGTGGGAAAACCACAAGTGGAATTTACACAATGGCAATGTACCGTCACACAGTGCCATCATTAGTTATGAATTTTTTACCAAGAACGAAACGAATATCAGCCAACAACTAACGCCCATTCACATGATTTGACTCCATGCGATGTTTTCTGTTTGATTGAGTCAAAAAACTATGACGCGGAACACGTTCTACCCGCTGAAAGGAGGTAATGGAAAAATCGAAACCAGCTCCGATGACTATAGCGAAAGTAGAGAACTGTGCCGAGAGCTGCATGAAACTCTGGCATTTTATGGGGAGTACTTTGAAGACGATAATATCACTTTTGAGGAATAAACTTATTTTTGAATTTTCTGAATATATTCCGGAAACTTTTTGATCCAGGTAGTTATTTATATGAAATTCGTAAAAGGCCAGATTATTTATGAAATTATTTTATTTTTCTAAATTAACATTAAGAATGGATTTCTGTCTAATGTGCACAAACCACCCAGCCACCTCGCTATAGGTACAATTCCCGGCACTCGAACTATAACCAATTAAAAAAACTATAAATTTAGTTTGGAAAATTATTTTTATTCAATTCAAAGCAAAAAATGTGTGAAAATAATACGAAATGAAGAATCAATTTGTTTTTTCTCGATATGCCCACCTTTCGCCTTAAGATGGTCCAGAAATGAATCGTAAGCTGCCCGAATGTGACTTGCAGGTATTTTGGCCCACTCGCGCACATTAGCTTTTTTCAATGCTTCGAGACTGGTGAACCTTTCAGTTCACTCCTCGCTCTCCAAAATGGCTCCAAAGGATTCGCGTCTGATGAGTTTGAGAGCCATTGTGTGGACGTTTTGAACTTAGGAACGTGGTTTTTTAGCCATTCTTTGTTCACTCGAGCTTTGTGAGACGATGCCGAATCCTGTTGAAACGTCCATGGTCTGCCACCGAAATGTTTGTTTGAACAAAGCTTCAAAGCAACCTCCAGAATACTTTCCCGATAATATTTCGTATTTAACTTGATGCCAGGCTCGATGAAAACAATTGGAGAATGCCCATCTTCGGTTACAGCGGCCCAAACCATTATTTGTGGCGGGTGCTCCTGGTGGTCAATCGATGACTCAAATTCTCGTATGAACGGTCGGTCAAATAAACCCTATCGTTTTGGGAGTTTACGAGTTGCTCAATTTGAAACATTTTCTCGTCAGAAAACTCAATGTTCGGAAACTGACTGCTTTCGGTGAAGCGAAACAACTCGCAAGTCCCGCTCTCTCAAGTCTAACTTGTTGCTACTTTGGTGTTACATCACGCGCCTTTTGGATCTTGTAAGGCTTAACTTTGAGATTATTTTTCAGTATGCGGCGGATGCTATGGTCAGATCTTTTCAGTTCTTTCGCCATTTGATTGGCTCTTCGTCGGGGATGTCGCGCAAGTCACTTCTTCACTTTTTGAATCATTTCACGTGACGTTGGAGTCTTTTGATGACCAACTCCATGACGTTTCGCGGTGCTGCCAGTATCATTGTAACGAGTAGTGGTGCGATAAACATAAACTTTATTTACTTCAAGGTGCTCGAGCTCACGAACAATCGCTGGTTGTGATTTTCCAGCCAAATATAATGCAATCCCACTATTACGTTTAAAATCCATTACAGATTTTCTTTTTTCGCGCTTACTCTCGGCAAAATGCTTCTGCGACGCATGTAAACAATACTCTGCACTGTCATTTAGCCAACTAGCAGACCGCTGATGTTCGTGCATCAGCTGCGCGAGCGACCTGAAGTTGGTTACACTTCGAGTGCCGGACCCTATAGGAGTTTCGCGTACCTGACTCGCATATCAAAATCCTTGAAGCGCAATTCGCACTAAGACTCGGAGTGCGTCATAATTTCAAAACTTTTCGTAATGTGCATAATTAAGCGCCAAAGTTCTATATTTTCAAAATTACATACTCACATAAGAATACATAAATACATTTATAGTAAAGACAGCCCGTTACTTCGCAGCAACGTATTGCTGGCTGGGCAACAAGGAATTTATTTTGTACACGTGCTTGCGTACATTTGTACATTTATCAATCTCTAGGCTATGCAGAAGGCCCACGGCAGGTGGCAACACACTTTCTCCAAGAACCAGAGATCTTTGTGCACAACTTCTCTTTCAACATTCCTCGAAATACTTACAAATATGAACCCAAATAGAAGCACACATACGCTAGGCGCATACACGGAAGCGCGCTGATGAGATGTTTTCCGTTACTGAGGCCAAATGAAATTTGGATGCATACACACGAGCGCTGTACTCTTAAGTGTAATTTTAGAACTTACGCAGATTTCTGAATTTTAATATTTCATGTCGAGAAATTGTTATAAAGTTTTTGAGGCTGGCAAATACACATTTTTACACATATGAATAAATGCATAGAAAAATATTTTTTCTTTCACTGCAACTCTTTTGAGATTTTAAACATATCGCTTGAAGTATATCTTACGGCGCACAAACTTGGCACAAGTATCAAATGTCAGCATAGTAACCGCCGAACTGAACTTTCACCGGCGTGCAAACGCACTGGTAGACATATGTGGTGGGCCTGCATACTCCTAAACCTCAGACAAAGTCATACGCTTGCACACTCTTTAAAAAAAAACTGGACTTTTTATAAATAAACTAGCATTCCCCAGTGGGCTTCGCACCACCATACATAAAATGTTTTTTTTATATCGCAAGAAATTTTTCATATTAAGTTTTCTTTATAGAACTCGTAAAATGTTTAAACAGTTGAATTAGTTGATTTTTTTCATTCAACATCCTTTCTACAGATGTCACAATAGCCTTTTCTGTACTTTTTTAAAATTTGATTGTGGTGGTCACCTATATACAGGTAAGGTGAAAGAGCCGATAAAAACTTGTAATTAAACTTTGATTCTTTAGTTTCCATTTCAATTTTTTACGCTAAATAAATTATGCTAAAATAAATAAAGTTAAAAATGTTTTTCCAGTTCCTTGAATGCTCCAGTTTTTATTATATTTTCGCCCAGAAACGCTCATAAGCGGCTGTGTATTTGTTATTGTTTTTCCCATACAGGCATTTCGTATGAGAGGAAACCATTACTCACATAAAATATCATAACTCAGGAACGGCTGCACCCCCTTTTCTGCCATTCGATGGAGTACATATGGCAACGCACCTCCCAAATACATATAATTTCACAAGTAAATCCATTAGTGCTTTACATTTTTGCCGAAATGGATACTCATGTGGTTAAAACACATTCTTGGGCTATCCAGGTCCACGTTTTGGTCTATATCTCGAGACCCTAGTTACGGAGGGGCATTAAAAATACTCTATACTATAGAATCATCAGCAGCTTCCATTTGCTACCCATATTGTACAAACACATCCTAGGGTTACCCGGGTCCACGTTTTGGATTATATCTCGAGACCCTTGTCACGGAACGGTATGAAAAATACTCTATACTATAGAAATCATCAACAGCTTCCATTTGCTACCCATATTGTACAAACACATCCTTAAGTTATCGGGGTCCACATTTTGGGCGATATCTCGAGACCCTAGTTACGGAGGGGCATTAAAAATACTCTATACTATAGAATCATCAGCAGCTTCCATTTGCTACCCATATTGTACAAACACATCCTAGGGTTACCCGGGTCCACGTTTTGGATTATATCTCGAGACCCTAGTCACGGAACGGTATGAAAAATACTTTATACTATAGAAATCATCAACAGCTTCCAATTGCTACCCATATTGTACGAACACATCCTTAAGTTATCGGGGCCCACATTTTGGGCGATATCTCGAGACCCTAGTCACGGATCGGCATCAAAAATACTCTATACTATAGAATCATCAGCAGCTTCCATTTGCTACCCATATTGTACAAACACATCCTAGGGTTACACGGGTCCACGTTTTGGATTATATCTCGAGACCCTAGTCACGGAACGGTATGAACAAATACTATAGAAATCATCAACAGCTCCCATTTGCTACCCATATTGTTCGAACACATCCTTAACTTATCGGGGTCCACATTTTGGGCGATATCTCGAGACCCTAGTCACGGAGCGGCATCAAAAATACTCTATACTATAGAATCATCAACAGCTTCCATTTGCTACCCATATTGTACAAACACATCCTAGGGTTACCCGGGTTCACGTTTTGGCCTATTTCTCGAGATCCTGGTATCCGATTCTTAAAATTTTAAAACACGAACCATCTACTGAATAGTCCAAACACAGCCTAAAAATTTGGTTTGGCTAGGTGAGCCCGTTCTTGAGTTATAAGATTACCAAGGAAATGTAACTTCTTTTTATATATATAGATTTTTATTTATTACGTCAGGTATTGGAAATTTTTTTAATTCAATATACCAGAGCAGTGTTACCAAATTCTGAAATAATTGTGGCATTTGGTTATGAATAACTTTGCTTTTACGATGGTGGTCACCTTGACGTGGTGTAGCGGTTTATTGTGGGCTGGCACATGGGGCATGAAAGACGATTTCATCGGCTAGTACACAAACCAAGAACTACCTACAACGAACAGGCTGAAAGTAGACTTTCTACGATTCCTAATCGGTTATTACGACTACTAGTAACAGCGCGTGCAAATTGGCCAGCCCCAAGGGGTGGCGCGGCTATCAGTAAAAGCAATGACCATTTCTCAGTACGGTCATGTCTCTGCTTTTTTTTGGGCTGCCGATAGCCAGGCGGGCGGGAAGAGAAGCTTCCGAAACTCCGTGGGGCAGATTTTTCCTCCACTTCCTTTTCTCAAGGCCTGGTCTTGGTCACGTGGAGTGGATACAAAATCATTATCTCGAGGAAACCCCCCAAACTCATGTTGGATTAGCTACGGCGCACAGTGCGGCCGATTCCCAAAAAGCTGGCCAAAAGTCGAAAAAAAAGTTTCTAGATAGAGTTTTTTTGTCTTTGGGTTGGCTACAGTTATGCCTTGAGTAGTGAAAACCGTTCATAGCAACGTCTTGTACCCTAAGTATCCTCTGTATTTTCAGTCGCAACGTGGCCTTCGTTTGAGCAGGGTATTACTGTCGATGAATAGTGAAAGTTGTACACATTTGAAAGATTTTGTAATGGAGTAAATTGAACAAAACCAAATGGAATCATCTTCGGAAGGTTAGTAAAATACGAGAAATCTTTAGTACATATCAATACCTCGACACAAAATTTTTAGCTGCAGCAATACGTAGATACATTTTTTGCAATTTTTTTATAAAATTTGAGTTTTCAAACTGTATAGTAATACAACGCCGTCATATGCTGCTTTGAAACCTATTAAAGGTTACTCAAAAAAGTAATGGTTACTGAATAAAACAAGATTCAGCTGCTACCACTTGCTACCTTGCGACCCCGAAAACATATAAATTTACATGCATCTTGATTATGTTCTTGAATATACGCTATTTCACGTGAGGGGGAGGCCAATAGGGGTGGAAGGGGGTGGATTTTCAAAATTTTAAGATCAAATTCGTAATCAGCGACCCCGACAACCCCCGAGTAAGAAATTTTGAATCAATTACTTAATTTTTTGAGTTTTGGCCAGCTTTTCGGGAATAGGCCGCACTGTGCGGCGGTAAGCTTGCTTGATGGAGTAGAATCAAGTCTAATAGTGAACTCCGTACAAGGTTTGGCGAGCCTACGATTTCAATTAGCCTTCCCGTGGGGGCAACCGGACTGCACGCCTTTAAATGTGCATACTTTTGCCAATATCGGCAAACAACAATCGCAGGCTGAGGGGCAGTTAGTGCCAGCTGTAGTGAGCAAATGGGCCTCTACTTGCGGGGAAGGGCACCTGGTGGTGCTTCCACCGAAAAGCTAGCGGATATGGATATGCCATCTAGCCAGTAGTCGGCTGGAATGTTTATCTCCTCGGTCCGGGAAAGAATTCTTCCGGAACCTAGTCCAAAAACCAGAAAGACTCACGGTGACGGGGTGAAGCTGACCGGAGCTTCTTCTTCACCCACTCCTATATCTAATTATCCTCCTCTGTTTTCTCTTTTTTCTCCACTGCTTTGGTATATTTCGTAGTAGGATACTCTCTTTTCTCATTTCACAAAAATGATTTTATTTCTCATCCAAAAGGGCCCGCTCATGGCCAATACATAGCCTGATAACATAAACTATGTATGGAATCAGTTATTGAATAATAGAAATTAATTATTTGTAACAAAATTTGCTGGTTTACTTCTATTTTTAAAAACTGTAGCAATATGTTTTCTTTTTTTTAATAGAGTGTATGTGCCGCATGTCCAAAACTCAACGAAACTCATTCCATCATCGTCGCTTTCATTTTCCTAATTCTTCACCTTTTCTTAGTGCATGCCAGGTCATAAATATCTCTCTAACTGATCTCTTACTTACAATTACAAGTTAGCTCATCCTCAAGAAAGTGTGGCATTTTTAAGGTATTTCGGCTCTTGAACTTTCTGCCTTTTGGGCCCTCTTCAATGCATATTGTTGCACTTCTTTGGCTTACATAAAACTCGTCTGCTAACTTTTCTTTCGAAATAGTACGCAAAAGTGATGAGCACAAAATTCTGAATGCAAAACACCTCAACCTCCTCTATGGTGCTTTTGGGTGGAAATCTTAACATTCAAGTACTTTAATGAGGCCACGAGCTTTGGAACAAAACGTAAAAGTACAGAAGCAAAGTGCAAAGTTGTCTCTTAAGTCCTTTGCGATGTTTTAAAGATTTTAGGTAATATATCAGTTGAATTTCAAGCGAAGAAGGTGCTTTTCATTGGCTTATAGCGCAGGTTTGTAGGTCATAATCCAGAATTCTGAAAATCGAAAGAATATGAAAGAAAAAATCTGAGTTTAAAATATGTTTTACAAACACCATGCGCCGCAAGTAAAGTGAAGCAAGAACAAGTAACATTTGTCTAGTTATTTAATCTGACAATAGGAAACTGAGCTTGCCCTTGCTTATATAAATTTTGTTAAAAAAGTTTTAACATCGAAATCTTGTGAAGTATAAAAAAACTCAGTCTCACACTTTGAATATCGTTTCGATACAAGTCTGATAGATTACAAGGGTTGGCCATCCCGTGGTGGAAATAATTGAGAAGTTAGCTGGCTCTCAGTGAACTTGACAGACCAGCGGAAGGTCTGACGTAGCCGGGGTTATGAGTCGATTTCTTTACAACAAAGTTAGATTGTGTTGGTAATATAAATGGTGGTTAAGTTTTAAGGCCCGGTGTTGATTTTGAATAAAATAAAATATCTAAGAAATAATTGCCATTTCTCTTTATTATGATAATATTGGTATAGCTCAATTACGTATGGAACAAAATATCGGCCAAATGGCCGCCGTGGTCTCGGCAGCACACCTCCATCCGATGGTCCAAATTTTCGATGACGCTGAGGCATAATTGAGGTTCTATGCCGTTAATGTGCCGGATTATCTCCTCCTTTAGCTCTTGAATTGTTGCTGGCTTATCGACGAACACCTTTTTTTTCAAATAACACCAAAGAAAGAAGTCCAACGGAGTCAAATCACATGATCTTGGCGGCCAATTGACATCGCCGCGACGTGAGATTATTCGGTCATCAAAATTTTCGCGCAAAAGAGCCATTGTTTCGTTAGCTGTGTGACAAGCGGCACCGTCCTGTTGAAACCACATATCGTCCACGTCCATATCTTCCAATTCGTGCCATAAAAAGTTCGTTATCATCTCACGATAGCGAACACTATTCACAGTAACTGCCTGACCGGCCTCATTTTGGAAAAAATACGGCCCAATGATGCCGCCGGCCCATAAACCGCACCAAACAGTCACTCTTTGTGGGTGCATTGATTTTTCGGCAATCACTCTTGGATTATCATTCGCCCAAATACGGCAATTCTCCTTATTGACGAATCCACTGAGGTGAAAATGTGCCTCATCGCTGAAATGTGCCTCATCACGAAAATTGGTCATTCACTGTTGCCATTTCCTACCACCATTCTGACCATTGGCGACACTTGAAGTGGTCAAGAGGCTTTAGTTCTTGAGTCAATTGCACCTTGTAAGCGTGTAAATGCAGGTCTTTATGCAGAATGCTCATCAACGACGAGCGTGAGAGGTGCAATTGTTGGGCACGACGACGAGTTGAGGTGGACGGCTCTTCAACCACACTATCGCGAACAGCATCAATATTTTCTGCAGTACGAGCTGACCGAGCATGCATTGGTGTTTTCACATCTCCTGCAGACCCGGTTTGCTCAAACTTTTGCACAATTTTTCCGATTGTTCGCACATTTGGACGATTAAATTGACCGAAAAAATCACGATATGCATTTTGATTTGAACGCACGTTTTCATAATAAGCCTGAATAACTTTAACGCATTGCTCTATTGTATACCTTCCCACGGTTCAAATTGATTTAATCTGAAATTGAAAATGTCAAATGAAATACAGAAAAAAACTTGACCCACACCATCGGGCACTCGGCAACCGAATTCAGTTTTTGTGTAAACAAACCGCTGTCATATAACGTCAGCAACTCAACTGATTCTTTCGAATTCTCTAAAAGTCGATAAACGGTCGGATTCGGCCACACCTTCTAAAATTCTTTAAGCATATACTATACAGATACCATGTAGCATATATGGTATCCAAACTTCGTCTTCTATGTTCGGCGCTAAAGGTGCTGTTCATGTTCGGTTTCGGTTCAGTTAGGCTTCGGCAAAAATACAGAATTTTCAAAGAAAATTTCCGAATTTTTATTCCTTCAAAAAATAAAAAATATTCCTTCAGGACATACCACCAGCCTTTGGGAGAAGAAGAATAAAATTATATTTCTGTAAATAACGAAGGGCTCTTTTCTTAATGAATATCTGCGACCAAGTCGACATGCAATTTTATATATATGTATATATTTTTTTTGAGTCTGATTTTTGACATCCCTTTTTAGGTTTTGTCTTGTTTGTATGCAAAACAACAGAAGTTTGCCTCGATTTTTTCGGTGAATGCCAGTTATTTTTACCATACAAAAATAACAGCCATCGTGGTGGTTCACAGGTTCAATCCAGATCATAGCAGTTTCGTACCTAAATTTATTCCTTTTCTTATTCGTCCACAACCGTAGAAACTCAATGCACGTTTTGCATACCTTTTGTGAAATCCAAGGCTTATTTTTATTTCCATTGGGTGACCGAAGTAATTTTTGTACGCCTCATTTACGAACGATGTCACATTCAAACGGTTTTCTTCAAACATATACTCTCCGCAAAGAAAACAAAAACTATTCCGGTCATTTATACAAACTCGTCTTGATGATGCCATAACAAATAATATAAAGAAAACTTAATATTTGTTTAAATATTCGTCAATTAACACTGAAATATAGTGATTTTTTTGTGATAGCTATAACTCGTAAACAAGAGCTGTTACGAAAAAAATGAGGGTATATTTAGAATCAGCGTTGTCAAATTAGTAAACATCAAGTATCAAAAGTCATTCATCAGACAAAAAGTGCGATTTTGTTTTTTTTGTGTTATGATTGAAATGTTGAAAAGTTTGCTTGAAATTTGATACTTTTTTTGTGAATTTTATACATAGTTTTGAGTGCACAGACAATGGCATATTCATACCCTTGCAGACATATAAACTACTTATTTTTGAGGAAATCGTAAGAGCAGCCATATAAAGATAGCGTAATGGTACCAGCTGCAGAATCGGCCGGCAATTGTGCGCAACTCTCAATGCTAAGCACAGAATATCTACTAAGCCAAAGTTTTAATACACTGATCTCGGTGCGGAAGCGCTAGTAGCATTCTGGAAGAATTACCACTTTAACCAACCAACCAACAGTTATAACCGGACACTGCCTAAAAGCTGGGCACGCCCAGAGGATGGGTGGGCAAATACATGACTTCTGTAGAAGTTGTCTAGATGAGGGGGAGGAAAAAACAATCATGCGCCTTCTAAGTCATTGTCCTGCTCTAACCAGACGTCGGTTTAGTACTTTAGGTAGACAATTTTTCAATGAATTGGAAGATCTCAGTTTTGTGGAAATCAAGGATCTTCTAAAGTTTTTGAAAAGCACACACTGGCTTAGGAAAGATAAGACAAGTTTCTCACGAGGCATTACAATGGGCTATGAACTTGAGTTCATAACAACCGTTTCAACCTAAGCTACCATAGAAGTTTGGAACTATGTAAGTTTGGTATTTAATAAACTATATTTTTATAAAAAATTAACGAAAAAATGTTTAAACAATAAATATTGAGAGTATTGGGAAAAGATTAAGTGTCCTACTTTTGTGAGCAGAAGTGCACCTATTTTTGCTTTTTCATTGATAAAAATGCCGGATTTTGTAAACTTCCATGCTTGTTTATTACTTTGGCTCTTGAAAATTTTCGGATCGACCGTAAAATCGATCGTTCGGGCGACTATGATGGCCCCAGCGTAAAAGCACAAGGCGCCCTATGTTGTTGCTGTTGATAGACCGGCGATCTCTTTCTGCTGTTCAACAGAAACTGTTTATAGCTCGCAAGGCCACGCTGTAATTTACTCTCTCAAAAGGCAGGCAGCCTGCAGCCAGGCTTTCAGAAAGTGCCGGTGACCGCCCAATTGAAACTTAGCTAAGTATCTTCCGAAGAATCTGCAACTATTTGCAATAAAATATGAAACTTCGAGTAATTTATTCTGCTCCAAACGGCATGACAGATGGTCAGCATTGAAAACGAATTTCCTGGCAGACATTAGGAATAAACTTTGCTTGAGAAACAGCGCGCGTAGCACGAGAATTCATAAAACTCATATTTCAAAAAGCAGAAAACAATAATTTATATTAAAATTGACACAAACAACCCCACAAGCACTAAAGAAAAGTACAAAAACAGCCGCACACACAGGCATACGAGCCAAGCACTAAAAGGCCGAAAAAATAATAATGGAAAACAAATGCCAAAAGTGGGAGCATCAACAAAAAAAAATACATGAAGATGAAAAGTAAAACATACAAATTGAAAAAGTACGCAGATAAGAAGCAAAAAAGAAAGTTGAAGATATCAGCGGCACAGGTCTCTACGAAAAGAGAGGAGCAAATTCAATATTAATGCTTGTTGCGGTATATTTTTAGGCGTTTATTGCATGGCGCCTGCCAACTGCTGCGGCAACCAACTTTTATCATTTCTGATTTTCGCCACTTACCCAAAAGCGAGAAGATTTCCATGCAGCAGCCGATGACGACCATTTATCTTACTAGACTTTCATGTGCAGTCGCGGCAGGTCGTTGGACAGGAGCAACAAATGGAATGCGCGAAAAGGAATCAGAATCGGCAGCGAAAAGTAACAGCAAATAACGGAGAAATTGAATGTGTGTATTAACAATAAATCACTGCATGCGGGAAAGTATCCTGCAGTGTGGGGTTAAAGGCTGTGCGCGCGGCAGGCTAGGCAACGAGGCTGATGGCGTGTAAGTGAGCATAAGTGAAGCTACACAAGAAGTTAAGTTACTTTTATGGCTATGAAGTTGGTGTGCATGTTGCATGCAACATGTCAAATCTAATTTTATGTAAGCATTTTCTTGCTGATACAAACAGATATTGGAGATGAAAAGCGAAATGGAAGTTTATAAATTTCAAATCGCATTTATTAATTTTCAAACAAGATTTTGTGGGTTTGGGGAAGACGAGTATATTTTTTTTTAGAATTTTCATAAGGGTATGGCACAGCAATGCCTAATGTGAAACCAACATTAGAACTGATGAAAGTTTTCTCCAACCGCTGCAGCTGTCAGTGCGCATTTGTGAGTTGAGTTGCGCCTTTGAATAAATGTTTGTGTACGCGCGCCTGCACAGAAGTTCGGGGAAACTAATGTGTGTGTGTGTGTAAGTGTGCATTCATATATGGGTACTCCTGTCTTTCCCACCCCTTTCCTTACCTTTGCTTCACATTGCTTTGGTTAACTTGTTGTCATGTTTGTTGTAATATTTATTGTATTTAGCATTCAACAGATAAACATCGCACAATGAAAAATCTAAACGCATGTCAAGGCCCATTTTCCGCTTTCCCTCAGCTTCCCTCATCTATGCATTTGGTGAATTCCTCTTTTGCTGATTCAATCAAATTTCTTATATGTATGTATGTGTGTGTAAATGTTATGTAAATCATTACACTTCATCGCGTGGATTTTGATATTTGATTGTATTTGTTGTTGCCGCTTGGCATTCATGTGAACAACAATCAGTTGATGTACCGTTACTCATAAATGTCAAATTTTAAGCACTTGGATCGGAGATAAGCAAAAGCGCTTTGAGTTTTTTATTAAAATGTAAATTTCTTGCTCCGGATGAGTATTAAATATTTAGGCGACACAAAATATTTCAACCAATTTTAGTTGTTATTTTTGTAATGAATGTATTAGAGCCTTGCTAGAAGTTGTTAGTTATGTTGAAAGTGTCCTTTAGCATGCATTGACTCTAAAAAACTTGAAATAATTAAATTATAGTATACCCAGGTGCTCCTATTCCAGGCTGCTTCATTCGTCGTCACTGTTGCGACATTCAAAAAAACCGTAGCAGCCACTCTCTTCTATCAGAGTAATGATAGGAAAGTATCTCCTTTCATTAGCGGTGAGAGTCTTAACGATGGAAATGGAAGTTCTTGAGAAATCCATGCGGCGTAACTTTATTGAATTCCGCATTAAGTCTGCGGTAGGTGCTCGGAAAAAATCAAGTTAGATACCTTCAATGAAAAGTACGCTATATATACTTGTAATAAAATAAATTGTGTCTCTCCAGATAATTATTGAATAAATTCCGGCATTGGCATTTCTAAATGAAGTAGTTTGCCAAGCCGTGAAAAACTCTTCAACAAGATTAAACAAGTGCAGCCTTAACCTGTGCCTAGCGCCCTCTCTCGCTAACTTGTTTGTCTTACAATTCGCTGGTATGTCACTGTGCTCTGCGACCCATATCAAATGGATGCGGAAACATTCCACCACCTCAGCCCGCCATTTGCGAGAAACGACGAAATCAGGCCCAGTCTGTGTCAGAAAAAAGGAAGCGCGATTATTCATGAAGTATAAAAGATTTATATTTAAAAGTTTTTTTAAATGAAAGTACGTACAAAACTTCGAGTCACAATAACTCAGTTAGCTGCGTAGTCTCCATAGGGGTCGAGTAAAGCCTGACATCTTCTCGGCATGCTTTGAAGATTCCCTGTGTAGGTCGTCGACAAAGAGGACCAGATTTTGCGAACTTGACGCATGAGTTGCTCTAAATCAAGACTGGTCTTCAGGCAAGATAAGTTTTCATAATTCTTGCGTCTGGGGACTGGGAAGGCCAGTCCATTACTATGTTGCCATTTTCTTGTTTTGTTGTTTTGCAATGTGTTTTTCTGTTTTTAGCACGAATTGTGCATGCTAGGCGTAGTCGCAAAGAAGGGTCCCGTTTAAAAAGTTGGACGATCACTTTATCCTGCTTTTATGTCGTCACTCGCTATACTTTATACCGCTGATTCCAAATTACAACAAACTTTTTTGGTTTTTTAATCACTTTTGCAGCCGCGACGTAAGATAATTTCGGCCCTTTCGAATGCGTGCATAAAAATACCGCCTCAAAAAGATTCGAGTACCTCTCACTCATTTTTGTTTGGTTGCGTTTACGGGAAAGTTTCGAACGACACTAAGCTGAGTTAACACTGGCGTCGTAGCCCTTGAGTGGGACTATTATGCAGCAAACGAAATATTTATTAGAGTTACAAGAAAAAAACCGGTTCTTATCTTCTGACACAGACTGTACCAGCGAGGCTTTAGGCACATTTGACAGATTTTGTTTTTTTTTAGCCGATTTTTGTGGTTTTTACATACATTTTTAAAAAGTTTAACGCATTCGTAATTTTGTGTGAAAATTTGAATCAAATCAGAGGAAAACTGAGGGAGTTGTAGAACTGTGGCTGAAAGAATTTAGCCAGGACAACTTGACATAGCAGCGAAGATTCAAGCAGTGCGAGAAGCAGCTGAGAAAGCCGCCCTGTAGACCAATAACCAGAATTTCTCTATTGATGGTGTCGAGCTCGAAGATGTACAATCGTTCTGCTATTTAGGCAGCGTTATAACGGTTTCTGGAAGCTCGAGCGACGATATAAAAAGCCGAATAAAGAAAACTGTGGCGGCATTTGGCTCTCTGCAAGCGATTTGGAACGCATCACACATTTCACAGCACACAAAAATACGAATTTTTAACTCCAATGTTACTTTACGGTTGTGAAATGTTGAATGCGCCGTCAGCTGACACAAACTCTTTACAAGTTTTTGTAAACAGACGCTTTCGAAAAATTCTCAAAATATTCTGGCCAAATATTATATTATCTCGAATGCTGACTCATGGACCAGAACCTAGCAGAAACCAATACTATTAGACATCCGAAAGAGAAAATGGGGCTGGATTGGCCATGTTCCACGCACAGAGGAAAGGCTGCCATTGACTGAGACCCCCAAGGTAGCCGCAGAGGTGGTTGACCAGCGAATACCTGGAGACGACTGCTGGGTCAAAAACCCGCCCGTGCAGCTTAGCTGGAATGAAATTAAGGGATTGGCGCAAAACAGACCCGATTGGAAGAAATTCCTTGTGGCCCTATGTGCCACATTGGAACTCTAGGAATTTATGTTGATGAACTAGGTACTAGTGAGGCTTTAGGCACTTTTGAACGTTTTATTTTTACAGATTTGTGGTTTTTACATATTTAAGAAGATTAGTACTTCTGTAATTTTGTATGAGAATTTCAAGCAAATCAGAGCAAAAATGAGGGAGTTACAAAACTTTAACTGAAAGAATTTAACCTGGGCCACAAAGTAGTATTGAGGCTTTGGTCTCATTTTACCAGTTAAGCTCCGGCTTTTTTTACAAAGCTCCTACCATATTTATGCAATGAAAAATTTCGAGTTTTTAAAATGGAAGGTTCTAGCGCCAATTTCAGAAAAGGTTTATATTGAATTTGCGCAAAAAATTGCGGCACATTCTAAAAAAAATATATTGCGTATGTTCGCAAAATGACTCGAAGTTAATAGTTTATCAGGCCCACTAGATATGCCCTCTATTTTCATAACATAAATTTTTGGGTTTTACAGTACTTTAAAAATACAGAATTTCGCCCCAAAATAAATTTGAATGCACAATTTTTCAGTCAGAATTTATTTTTAATTTATTTTTTCTTCTGTATAATTTTTTTTTTACACAATTTTGAAAATACAGAATTATGACCCAAAGGAATTTAGGCTGGTTAGATTTGTTTGCACATTTTTTCCAAATTTTTAACACAAAAGAGTAGTGTAAAGCAGAATTTAGAACCGTTAACATAATGCGGTCATCTTCAGCGCATAACCCAAACCTTCTATTATCCGCACTGACCTCAGTCAACGTGTCAGGTGAATATATTTTTTTTTCATACAAATTTTGTGTTACATGCAAAAGTGACCCATTTCCTATGCCAACATAAAAATTTGCCATCGATGTTGCAGTAGTTGCGAATTCAACTTTATACCCGATATTCCCCTTCTCTACTAATTTTACACACATCTTGGAGTTACTTTATACCCAAATAAACACTGTGCATATTGAATGCTACTGCCTTTTTATCTCAACCTGTGCCGTCCCTCCAAACGACGCAATGTTTTACCACCTCCTCTGCTCACTACCATTCGCATTTATTCGCTTTAATGCAGGCCATAATTCACTCAACACCGCATAAGTACGACCGTCATACGCACCTAATCTCATTTGCCCAACGTGTGACAGCAACACCAACAGCAAAGACGTCGCTGGTGGCAGCAGCAGTAGCTGAGATGAGCCTACTACCTTTCGAGTACAATAATCCTCCTTCCAGCCACTGCAGTTGGTGGTCAGTCGCATTTGCTGCCATTCAACCATTTCACCACTTCACAGCGATTCGATTCGGTTTCGATTTGTGCTGTCCATTGCTTTGATTTCGTTTTTAACCTTAAGTGCTTGCAACATTGCAACAAATGCCTTGTCAGTTGCCACAAGAGAGTTCTGTTATTTTTTTAGTTTTACTCCCCTCTCTGTTGCGCATTCACGCAGTGGTATTTGCTCGTACTTTGCCATTTTATTTGTGCTGATAACTGTTGCGTACACATTTTCTTTATTTCCGATATAATTTGTTAAACACACTCACTTTACATTTTTAAGATTGCAGAGTGAAGTGGAGTACATTTCAACAAGTCGGGCAAATGGCAACTGATGCTTGCTGACAGACAAATCGAAGGTATGGATGTAGGTTTGTGTGGAGGTACACTGATGTGTGGCTCTGAGTGGCTGTTCATTTCGAGTTGTTGTTGTAAAAGTTAAAAAAGTCGAGAAACATATTACCAAATAATACTCATTACAGGATTGTTTATAAAACTGGAAAGAGTTATAGCGAAAAAAGCGCGAGGCAGGTAAGAAAGAGGGTCACGGACCTAAGAGTGAACAAACGAGTCTGAATGATTTTTCTTGAACCGAAAATGTTAGACGGATAATGGATTATATTAGATTAGATTTATATATATATATATATTATTTGGCGCGTACACCCTTTCTGGGTGTTTGGCCGCGCTCCTCCTCCTATTTGTGGTGTGCGTCTTGATGTTGTTTCCTCAAATGAAGGGACCTACAGTTTCAAGCCGATTCCGAACGGCAGATATTTTTATGAGGAGCTTTTTCATGGCAGAAATACACTCGGAGGTTTGCTATTGCCTGCTGAGGGGCGACCGCTATTAGAAAAATGTTTTTATTAATTTTGATTTCACCGAGATTCGTACCAACGTTCTCTCTGTGAATTCCGAATGGCAGTCACGCACCAACCCATTCGGCTACGGCGGCCACCCGACTAGATTACAGCAGAAATAATAGAGAGACAGCATAGATTCAGTATGGATGGTAAAAATTAGTTTGGGGTCACTCTTCCGCAAATCTTTTGGACTCATTGATGAATGAACTTTATACATACTCATTACAACTACAGAGAAAATGCTCTACAGTGTCCTCATTCTCACGACGGGATATGCATATGGGATCGACAATGATTCCTATGGTAGCCGTACCCTGAGATTACACCCATAAATACTCTTAGCTCTTTCCTACTAAGTTTTAGGAGAAAAGTCGCAAATTTTCTGTTTGATTCTTTCACAAAGCCCTTGGCTACTCTGCAGGAGTCCAACTCAAACCACCTCTTCTATGGGTATACCTCATGACGTCGTCAATCCATTGTTGAATCGATGCGGAATTGACACCTAGAAAGGGTTCTTGGCCTAGTGGCATATTTGCAGAGCCTTCATTTGCCAATTTATCTGCTAACTCGTTTCCTGTAATACCGCAATGTCGAAGCATCCAAATAAGACAAACTTTGTTGTGTTTTGCAACTGCACTGTTCAGTTTTGTCGTACTTTCACCTTTTAATTTCGAAGAGCGGCGTGGATGAGCAAGGGCTCCCAGTGCAGCTTGACACTACAAATTTGCACAATTACTACCTGACCACTTTTCCCCAATTAGCCAAGATGCTACATTCAAGAGGGCATAGACTTCTGTGAAGAATACTGTAGCGTAGCAGTATTTAGTGTATTCGCCTACGTACCATCCAGATCCGCTACCCTCACTTGTCATGGAACCGTGGGTGTAGAAAGTGTGCTGAAATCCCGTTAATAGATTCCTTGGACTTAACGCTTGATCTTTATCTGGGATCAAAACATCATACTTCCTACCGAAGCTAACAACAGGCACCCGATTGTACACTGCCATCGAGAACAGTGTGCACCGCTCCGTCAACTGGTGCCATATCTGACGGCGGCCAGTGCTTACTTCATTTCCCCAGACTCCGTTTAACTTGAGCCTGTACGCCGCCTTCATCGCTTTCTTTCGAATTTGAAGTTCTAGAGGTTGCAAGCTCAGAATGTCATTACGGGCATCACCAGATGTCGTACTCATGGCACCTGTGATACCCAAGCACACACTTCTCTGTAGCCTGTTTAGGGGTTTTACTCTGGAATTAAACATAGTAGCCTTCCATCAGACTGCAGAGGCATATGTACATAATAATGGGTCTAATCAGGGTGATGTACAAGCAGTGTACTATCGCCGGTCTTGGGCCTCATGTCTTATTAAAGGTTGTCTTACACTGCCAGAAGACTTTTAGTACCCGAGAGACCTTCTGCTCGGCGTGCATATTAATCTAGATAATAAGATGATCTGGAAATCTTATTATTTAGGATAATCCCTAAGTATTTGACCTCAGAAGACAGTTGCAGTGTCAGCCCTTTCAAAGTGAGCAGTAACTGATCTTCCATAATGCGTTTCCTAGTGAAAAGTCCTAATATTTTATCTACTGACCCTCCTAAGATTACTACAAACACATCATATATCACATAAGCTTGGAAGCCCATCGTCTTGTGGGCAACCCTTCCTAACCTCAACCTTGCGTTCTTCATCTGTGATGAGCAGTCTTTGGATAGCACGAAGTGAAACCATCTGACAATGATTTTTTCTACTCCATGCCTTCTGATAGCAGAGCACCTGGAATCAAAGATAGCATTGTCAAAAGCTCCTTAAATGCCCACAAACACACCAAACGTGTACTCACTGTTTCCAAGATTTTCCACTTTGATAGGCGTCTTGTCTCACATTTGTAGGGTGGCGGCTTAGAACCACTGTCGTAATGTGCTTCCATCGCAAAGAGGAACGAGTTTATACTCATGAACTGACTAACGTCGGGTCTGTAGCTCTCTCAATTGAAGCAGATCCAATTATTGGATCATCTTTTTTAAAGAACCTTTCATACCAAAGGCACTAAGGCGGTTTATCCATCTTCCACACCCGCAAAACTACAAAGTTCGGTTGCTATACGTAAGTACTTGAGTTTTCGATTAGGGTATCTCGGTCAACTCGAATTCATCCGACACATCCATACTGCCGAGCCACAGATGGTTTTACAATGATTGTAAGGTATAGATTACGATGGCATGTTTTACTGAGTTAAGATCCAATTCAAACGCTACCAAATTCCCTAGACTTGGCTTCACTTGCTGGTGATAGCTAGTGTGATAGCTTCCCTCTTCGCAGAAGACAGACAAAATTATTTGGTTTAACAAAAGAAGGAAGAATACCCCAGTGTCGAAGCACTTAAAAACCCAAGACTGGCCTAGAAAATATTGCTGACACGGAGCATTTTTGCAAAACTGATTACAAAAACGGGCCGATGGAAGCAAACCGAGATACGGGTTAAACGATGTAAAAAACGTCAATTGAATTAAATTATCGAATCAATCCAATAGCCGATTCAAATACTGCTAACGTTAAGTATTTGTATAACACAAAGAAGGGAAAGGTAAGACAAAGAAAATGGATGCCATACGCCAGCAAATGGCAAACCAAAATAATGCAAGACTCCGCCGTGCACGAATTTATGGGCAACACACTTGGATTTCGAGATGTTTTTACAAATAACAGCTGCCAACAGATAGCGACGACGTCAGTTCAACCTGAGCTATAAAGCAAATGGGGACAGCAGCAGCAACCAAAGCCGCAAACGGTGGCAGTGGTGACGGCAATGGATTTGCGCATGCGTTTGCGCTTTTGTTTGCTGGCCATTCGTTGCGCCTGTGAAATGCTTTGGCGAATTGATTTTTGGTGTAAACGATGTGCAATTTTAATGGATTGCCAGCGAGATAAGCTGCATTGGAAAGCAGCCACACATCACACAACGAACTACAGATTCTTAAAGCACTTTTCAGTTGTTAATCTGTGGCACACATTGTTGCTGCTGGCTGTTGAGGGGTTTCATTAGCCTTCAACAGCATTTCGTTGCAGACGGAAGGGAGTACCTAGGGAGACCACATGGGCATACCAAAAAAGGTGCTGTGGAGTACTTTTAATTGAATTTCATTTGATTAGCGTCCAACTGGCAGTGCACTTTTTGGTTTATTTGTGGGTTTTCGCTATTAGAAAGAAACTAGGAAGCTCTTCGATGGCCATAAATTTGGTGAGTACTGTTTTAATTTTTTTTTCACTGAGAGATGTTGACTTTTTTTTAATACTATTGGCGCTGAAAATTATTAGCAACTGAAAACCACAAAACACACCTGTTAATAATGAGAAATTTATGAGAACTTGCAATATAAGAGTTTGCACATCGAATAGTCGGCAACTTAACAAGGAAAAAATCATCTGTCAAACTAGACTTAGGGAAATTATAGCCTATATATAGAAAATGCTTTGAGAGAATCCAAATGAGACAGCCATTAAGACCAGCGTCATAAGAGAGCAAACCGTTGGCTTTGGTTTTGTGACTTAATGAAGCCCAGTTTACGAAAACTCAACTAAGTTGGAATAGAGAAGGCTTTGTAATTATTTGTCAGTGCCCCGATTGTAAGAGAGCTTGGAATGTACCACTTTGTTCAAAACGTGCTGGGAATATATTCAGAAAATTCAAAATTAAAGTTTACTCCTCAAAAGTGATATTATCGCCTTCAAAGTACTCCCCATCATCTGCTACGCACTTATGCCAGCTTTTGGTACAGCTCTCGAAACATTTATGGAACTCAGAGGCGTCTTTGATTGTTCCATTACTTCCTTTCGGCTGTAAAACTCGCTCTCCGTAGTGGGGTTTTTTACTCGATCAAACAGAAAAAATATTAGGGCGTCATATCAGATGAATTTGATGGCTGTGGTATTTGTTTCGTTTTTGGCCAAAAGTTCACGAAATATGATGACGCTGTACGACGATACATTACCACGGTGCAAATTCCACGAGTTGTTTTTCTACAAACCCTTCTTTTTTGGCAAATGGCTTCACGTAAACGTCTCATAATGCCGAAATAATCATCATCATTGTTTCCTTGAATCCCTGACGGTGCATAGGGCACCAACAACGTGCTATCTCGTTCGATTACTGGATAACGCACACCTGGATAAAAAGGCACACCGGAAAAAAGAAGGAGGGCTCGGCTAAATACTCCACAAAGGACGTACGCGTTAATTATATATATTTGTAAGTCTATAAATATCTATAGAAAAACATTAGAAATATCTTTAAATAGAGAAACCATTAGTCACAGTTTAACTTTTTTCATTTAATCAAGACAATTTCATTTAAAACTTTAAATATGTTAACACCAACCAACACCTGGCCGCTTTGAAAAAAAGAAAGCATAACTTTCAACGCCTTCCAGCTATTTGTCCATATAGAAATTGACATTTCGCGCTAGGTTTGCTATGACTTTGCAACATTTTTTTTCCTACTCATCTGTGCGTGCACGCCTTCTTTACGCTTCCTTTTTGGCAGCTCATAATAAAATGTCAATTTAAATATTCGCAAATATTTTTATTATTGCAGTGGCGTATTTCAGCTGCACAGAATATTTTATTTCACACATTCCTCGCCTTTTTGCTTGCCTTACTAAAGTTTCAAACCCTTTTTTAGCACATTTCCGCATACTTTTTCGGTCGAGTTTGTTCTGCTTTTCTATTTCCCCATATTTCTTTCTCATTACACGTTAGGGAACATTTTTCGGCGCAAAATTCTACAAATTTCACGTTGTAAACTTTTTTAATTAATTAACTACGTTGTCACACGCACACGCACGCACAAACACCTGTATTGTGAAGTCGTTGTGGATTTTTTTCTTTCAGTTGCAACGAAAAATGTTATTTATAATATTTGCTTTTGTCCCTTTTTTCGACAATTTTTTAGATTTTAATGTTCACTACGATGCTCGGCACAGAAAAAGAGTTCATTTTCAATAATTTCAATATTTAATTTTGCCCTGATCGCTTTGAAATTTAAACACACGATTGCACAAACTCCAGCCTTCCCAACCATGTACAAACTATGAATCGGTCGTGTTATCTCATAAGTTGGGCTCCGTGGTCAATCTACGTAGTATTGACTTGTGCGATGTAGACAGAGCTGATCCAGAGACTGCTTAAAGATAAACGGATGCCCACATGGTGGGCAGAATTCAAGGCGCATTCATTAAAGGTGGTGGCACTAGACCATAGGCGGCCGCCGTAGCCGAATGGTTTGGTGCATGACTACCATTCGGAATTCATAGAGAGAACGTAGGTTCGAATTTCGGTGAAACACCAAAATTAAGAAAAACATATTTCTAATAGCGGTCGCACCTCGGCAGGCGATGTCTAACTTCCGAGGGTATTTCTGCCATGAAAAAGCTCCTCATAAATATATCTGCCGTTCGGACTCGGCTTGAAACTGTAGGTCCCTCCATTTGTGGAACAACATCAAGACGCACACCACAAATAGGAGGAGGAGCTCGGCCAAACACCCAAAATGGGTGTACGCGCCAATTATATATATATATATACTAGACAAACAACAATGTTCTATACGTTTGTTTGTCAAAGCAAAGTATTGGGAAACTAGAAAACAAATATTGAATTCGCCTTGATTCATTCTGAGCTGACAGCCACATGGATACGGCGAAACAAGCTAAGCAAAAAGCATAGAATTTTGGGGGACTACTCACAACTAATAAGTTAAAAAGCTCTAAAGAAGTTATTGCTCTTCTAACAAACCTTTTTCGTAAATGAACATTAAAATTCATTGGGTTGAAAGTGTTTGTGAAGAAGAAAAATCCAAAATCCAAACTTTCATAAGGAAGATTTGACAAATTGTTTTATTATTTTCTGCCAAATCAAGAAGATTTGTTTGCTGCTTTTCAGTATCCAAGAGCGATGCTGGTTTTGGGTAAAAGCAACGAGTTACCTCAAACCAGTGCCACGTACAATTTGCAATGAAGCATGTTGGGGGTTCTTTAAAGAAAGAAGTTTGGGTCACCTCAAACAGAGTTTGATCACTTATTAAAGTAGTATTCTTGTATCAGGTCAGTCCATAAGTTCGTGCGTATTTTACCCATAATTTCACTTTTGTACGATTTTTGCGTACAAAAATTTTTTCGCGGAATATAACGGAACTATTTATATTTTCTTTGATATATTGTGCATTCAACTAGTGATTTTAATCGTGGATAGAAGCACGTGTTGTTAAAAAATAAAATGGAATCTTCGAACGCGTATAAGAGACATACTTTGTATTTTTTTTATAAAAGTGATAAAAATACAACAACTGCTGCTGCAGAAATAAACACTGTTCACGGAGAGGATAGTGTGTGTGTAAGGACTGCGCAAAAGTGGTTTTCAAGATTCCGAAGTGGTAACTACGACGTGGAGGATGCCCCGCGCGCTGGTCGCCCTGAAGTCTTTTACTCTGACGCCTTGCTCGAACTCGTGGCAGCTGAGCCAAATTTGACAGTCGATATGATAGATCATAGGATAAGTTCATCGCATGGAACAGTTCACAGGCACTTGGTTCAGTTGGGAAAGGTTTCAAAGCTGGGAAAATGGGTTCCGCATAGACTTTCCGTCCCAAACCTTCAGCAGAGAGTGAATGTGTGTTCTCAGCTGCTGCAACGGCTTGAAAATGAAAGTTTTTTGAACCGTATCGTTACTAGTGATGGCAAATGGGTCCTTTACAATAATCTTGTTCGCAAACGCCAATGGTTAGATAAAGATGAAACACCAGAACCGACCCCTAGAGATGGCCTTCACCCAAAAAGATTTTTCTGTCTTATTATGAACTTCTAGAACCAAGCCAGACGATAACTGCTGATTATTATTCCCATCAGCTATCAAATCTGAATGAGGCACTCAACAAAAATCGACCGTCTTTAGTGAATAGACGCAAAGTTTTGTTTCACCACGACAACGCAAGACCTCATACCGCAAGGCAAACATTAGAAAGCTGAACCAGCTCGGATGGGAGCTAATGTCGCATCCACCATACTCTCCGGATATTGCTCCTTGTAATTATTACCTTTTCCGTGGACCTCAATCCCATATGCGTAACAAGAACTACTCCTCAAAAGTAGAAACTATAAAAAGGGATATCGAAGCGAATTTTGGCTCCAAGGCCAAACAATTTTTTGGGCAGAGAATTAAAAACTTGCCTAAACGTTGGGAAGACATTGTAAATAATGAAGAGAAATATATTGTCGATTAATAAATACTTTAAACATCTTTTTTATTAATTTTAAAACCACCTTTAAAAAACGCACGAACTTATGGACTGACCTGATATTTAGGTAATTTTCCGGTGGCATTTAAAAAATAATCGAGTATATGTTCAGGATCAAGCCAAGATAAAACGTTTCTCATCTTTCTGACACAATTCACTCCGCGTCCCTGGATAAGTTTTTTCAATACAGATCCCTCTTACTTTCGCACAAAATCTACTACTCGAAAGTACCTGGGTACCTCGCACTCTGTATAACTGCCACGAAATCAATGAGAAACTCCAAACTTCTCGTTGCTAGATACAAAATGCTAGCGTTGGAAAGACAGTTCTTGGTGTATGCGACTCGACTTTAGAATTCTCTTTCCCACATTTAGACGCGAACTTCAGAGATATATTAGCACTAAAGGAGATAATATTCATTTCAGGTTTAAGTAATTCATAAGTATTGTTAACCTGATTTGTTTTACTTTGTAAATTAAAATATCTTTGTGAATTTTAGCATGGAAATTGTAACCTCTTTACAGTGTTCGGATCGAATCATTAAATAAATAAAAAAAGTGAAATATATAAATAAAAATAATAATAATAATAATAATAATAATAATAAATATTCACGATACCATATTCATATTGCACACGGCAAACATGGAAAGTAAATGGATCAGCAACCAATGCACTGAAATCATGCGGTTGCCAGCAAAGAGTCCGAATTCACATTCAATTCAAAATTTTTGGGATTACCTTCAAAGCTGGTTTGATAAGCCTTCAGCATATCCCTCATTAGGGGTGTTGCGTTACTGCTGCCTGGAGTTATCGTGAAGGAGTATGGTTTGACCATGTCGATCAGGTTTTTCGGTCGAATAGCCTCATTCACGCGGTGTAGCGGGGCAATGTGGAGCTACTTTTTGACAGTGGCATTCTTTTCGAGTATTTCCCTCTGCTCCATGCACTACCAGCCCCACCAAGCACATAGCTTCTTTGGATGAATATCCGGCATAACTCTCGGCTCGTAGCTCTTCAAGGCACCCACTCCTTTCGTGTTGCTCGATGGCGGGCGACATGCTGAGGTTGATTGATGATTGAATTTGAAGGCGAATTTCTTTGTTTTTTTTCATTGGGCTCGTGAGCCACCCAGGCTCCCAATTTTTCGGTAAATCCCATTGAATGGAGGTGACTGCGAACTGTTTCATGATCACAGCCGTTCACCTTCAAAAGTGATTTGTGACATTCTTCATCTAATTCAGAAGGCCTTCCGGGGACGTGTTATTGACGTCAAGTCGACATTTTTGTACTTTCCGTGCTGTAGACTCAGCTATGACACCTTCTCCATATACCAGGTATATGCCTATGAAATGAGACTTTCAGCTATTAGTCCATAGATATTTCTAGGAGTATTTTTAAACCTTCCCAAATGTCTTGTTTTTTTTTTTGTCTGTCATCTGTCAACAATATTCAGTTCATTGTTTGTTACATTTCATACAACAATGCATTTTTGTCGCTCAAACTACGAATTGCGGACATCGAAAAACCACTTGTGAAATGCTGCTCTCCTGGTTCAAAAGGAAGTCTTTTTTGCATAGAATCGTTACGGGTGATGAAAAATGGGTGTATTTCTCCAATCCCAAGCGTAAACGATCGTATGGCCCGCCCGGCCACGAGCCAAAAACAACGGCCAAACCAAATCTCTTCGGCCGCAAGGCAATGAATGCTGTGTGTTTTCTGGGATCAGCGAGGTATGATTTGATACGAGCCATTAAAATCAGGTGAAACAGTTGACGGTGCACACTACCAACGACAATTGGCGGATTTGAACAGCGCTATACACCGAAAACGCCCAGAATATGCCGATCGGCGTCACAAAGTAATTTTTCTTGATGACAATGCACCGCCACATAGAACAAGAGCGACCCGGGAATTGGTGGAGACGACCGATTGGGAACCGCTGGTGCATGCGGCTTACTCACCTGACTTTTTTCGTATCATTTGTGTGCATCGATGGGCCACGCACTTTCCGAGCAGCGCTTCAATTCGACTCGATCATTGGTTTGCGCCCAAAGACGGCCAATTTTTTTGGCGCGGCATCCACAAATTGCCTGAGAGATGGGAAAATGTATCGCTAGCGATGGCTATTATTTTGAATATAAAATTGTAACCATTTTTTGTTAATAAACGTTTGAAATTGAAAAGAAAGTATGTCGCAACTGTTCTGAGCTTCATCGGCAGCTTTTTGACCTCGATGGAAAGCAAAAAAGAGCAGGTGTTGGAAAGTTTGATTTTTGCCATCTGGGTATTACATTTCTAGGCCTAGGGAATAAATTAAGATAGTTTTGTAGGGCAGAAAGAGTTGTATCGAATGACTACTTACCCTTCCTTACCCAAACAGCAAACAAGTCGTTGTAAAATAAAAGGATATATACAAACGCTTTGAACTTGCTTCCCAACCCAATATTTATATTATTCAATAAATCTTCATTAAAACGAAACACTTTCACTCGAACAGGTTAAAATGCTATACAACTTTCATGGTTACATATTTTACAAAATTTCGAAGTTCGCATCTATGCACATATAAATATTTTCATTAGCAATAAATTTATCAAATTTAACTACGTGCAGTCATATAAAGTAGTATTATTCATGAGCATTCAGCAACACAATCGCCGCGAACCACAAATCAGCAACTTGCCACATAGTTATGCAACATATGTAGCTATGTTTTGAATATTTTTTCAACTTGCGACTTGCTGTTTTACAAAAGCTACAACATAATTGCTTATTAACCTTTTATTCACAACAATTAAATGAGATTTATTAACCACCAATTAGTCTTTAACGGAGGTTCATGAGCCGGCTAAGAGTGCTAGAGACGCGAAAGAAAAGCGTTGATTAATCTACGACGAGACTGCAACTAATTTTTATCGCTGATTTATTGTTGAATTGCATACAAAGCTTCGAGTGGGGGTAGCCGAGCAGGTAGTGAGCGAGCGTGCGTGTGTGTGTGCATATGGCATGCGGAAATGGGTGGAGTGGGTCCCCCCACTTTGCTGGCTGGTGCTTAGATGCATATGCATGTGCTGGGCGTGGTTGGAGCGGCACGCATAACCAAAAGTCAGACAAACGAGTAAGTCAAATGGCCTGCTTTGTATGCACATTTTGCAGCAGATTACACGCAACGCATTTCTGAGCGTTCATTGCAGTAGGCATTTGCTATGGCAATTAAATGGCCAAGACTGACATTGTGCCTTGCGCTCTTATCAAAGTTGCAGTTCCAAGTGTGCTGGCATTCCATTGCTCCCACTAATTCAATTCATCAATTCAATTAACTGCCTTAACCGCATAAGTGCCACCTTTTTCTCCGCCTATTTCACTTACGCTTCTATGCTGTACTGGTGTCATGCAAATCAATTATCCCTGCCTCTGAGGTGCTCACTTAATCTTGGTATTATAATTGCATTGTTCAGCAAATACAATCAGTCGAAAATTTGATTTCCATTTCCAAAGAAATGTCAATCTCTTACTCTCCGCACGCCATTTGAAATCCCCATAATACTCAGCTGACTGCACCTCAGGGCGTACAAATTGACTTTTGCACCCTAAAGTTTGTCTCATTCCCTGTGTCGGCCGTGCAAGCTCACTCCCTTTCAGTTGCATTGTTCAACGGCATTTTCAAAACAATGCAATCGCATATTCCTTGCGTTCAGCCACGCACCAGCTCAAGTGCGTCAATACTTGTTGATTCTTCAAAATGCTCAGCCTCTGTTGGAATGTTCTTCTTGCTTAGTACAATACCTTGGATTATTTCTCTCAAATACTATAAACTCCTGCACACATGCACGCTCACACGCACACACAGTTCATGGCAGTTCATCAGCTACTGTGGGAGGTTGGTTTGCTGGCCAGTTCGTTTGCCAGCTACCAGCTGTCCGAAGATATTGGTTTACCGCTTTGACATGCTCGGACCTCAGTTGTGGTTATGCCATTAAAGGTTCGTCATGGCGAATGCTGTAGACCCCCAATCTGTTCACTTTCTTCAAACTCCAGTGCTGCCTTTCTAGCTACTGCCAGTTTCATATATTGTTGTTGTACTCATTGAATTGGTTATCCTTTGTTCATTTTACTGCTAAGTCAATATTGGACTCCTTTGGCGTGTAAATGCAAATTCTCTATTCATTTGCCACTCAGACAATGGGGTGTAAAAATATGCCTGCAGTAAGATTTTGAGGTATTTTAGGCATTTCGGTGTGCTGTGCAATGGCTATTAAACATTAAATTCATAATTTTCAGTGCAGAAATGTGGAATATTAGTCTAAGATTTGCTTTAATTGGATTACATTTGGATATTACACTTGATTTAGCCGCCTGTAGTTGGCTTCAAATCGGATTTTTTTAGAATTTGTAGAAAATAAGCTGGAATTAAACCAGTGGGTAGGTAGGTAAAATGGCTGAAGTACCACTCTGACATTTCCCAAGCATCAGTAAAACGCAGTAAACCAGCACCTCACTTGATTATTATCTTCTACGCATAGCTGACCGAGTTCAGCAAAGTACATCAGCCATTTCTTTTTCCCATGTGGAGCCACGTACTTCTCCACTTGATATTCTCAGGGCATATGGATCTTCCTCTTTCGCTGCCACCACCATCATAATCACAACCACCACCAGGTATCGAAAAGAATATTTTCGCGGATAAAGCGTTTGTATCCATTCATACGATATAACCTAAGCAGCGAGGCTGCTGGATCTTTATTCCCTTTCTGTAGAATAGTTCATTGAATGTTCTTCGTATCTTCTCTCTCTTCCTCGTATCATCACTGTTCGACACATATTTCGGCGCTGTAAAACACGCTAGGCGTGACTAGATACTTGTTCGGCTGATTCGATATCCGAGCACAAAAAGTGTCAACAGGGATGGAGGTATAAAAGACAAAGAACTGTTGCTGAGACATACAAGCCAACTAAACTAGATCGCCCGATGACTTTTGACTGCAGTGGAGACTGCAGTTAAAGATCTGTAATATGTAAAATCGTCTTTAAAATCGTTGGAATGAGCCTGCCTAATATCTGTTGGTAGCTTCTTGAGTACAACAGAAATGTATTGAACTCCCTGTCGAGCTCTAGGAATACAACCACAAGATCCAATGGAATATCTACAGTTCTTAGCTATTAATCGCGAGACAATAATAGTATTAACTAAATTTCGTCCAATTAGTAGTGGGATCAGCGGGGAGATAGATACCTGTCGACCCCATGGCCCGGGAACGAATGAATGCATGGATTCCAAGAAAAAACATTCAATAGCACCGCGACCGGAGTAAGATAAGCGACCGCAAGTGCATATACCGAGATGTGCCGAGCGATATCGCCGAAGACACGTTCTTTAGTTGCGACCGATTGTACAAAGAGGAGGAAGCAGATTGGCGACATCGTATCGAGCAATATAATCAGCGAAATAAATGCTTGAACTCGTGGATAGCTGGATTGCGGTATATTGAAGATGAAAGTACGATAGACCTCAATATAGTACAACAAAGCGAAGCGTCACAGACATAAGAAGATGAGCCTATAGCATGAGGCAGACGTTGGTCAATAGAACTGATTCATTTCATGTACACCATCCTAGGCCCTCCCGAGGTAATGCAGAAAGTAGTTCCGAGAAGGAAGCCTTCCAGAAGAGGAGAAGAAATTGTTTTAATAGTTACACCACGGTAGACGCCGATAGCTGTAAGTACGAAGGCATTTTGAACCCTACTTCACCCACCAAACAAAAAAAGAACTGCAATGGGAGGCCAATCACCACCTCTACACAGTACCAGTTTACTGTCCTAGTCTGTATAAACTTCAGTTGATGGGCCTAAAGTCTTGGAGGCGATACTAGAAACACGCCTACAACTTTACTTGTACTGAGTTGTTCTATAAACTTTTTGATCACTAAAGAACCTGAAACTTTCTCAATCCGAAGTTTTCATTTTTCGAACAAAGTGCTGCATTTATTTTGTACCCGTGTCATATTCTACAAATTGAGAAGACAAAATATTGTGGCATCTTTCATGAAATGTTGGATTGTCCAAGAGAAAAGAGTTCACAGTCAAAATTGACTATCTTATTTGAATGAATAGTCAGTCAACAGTTGACAAAGAGATCGAAAAAGTTCAGTGAGCCTATGTAAGTGTTGGTACTTACGCTACGACCAGGACCTGTTGGAAAGCAAGAGTTGTTTCAACTGAATATAAGGAGATTGAAACAGAGCTTGAGATTTGCCAGAGCTTATTACACGGCTTACCCAGATGACATCTCTATTCTCTCGAGGAATGTGAAAAATTTAAAAGAAATCTTTTTTGAAACTTAACAAAATTGCAAACTGCATTGGTCTGCTTTTAAACGAGAGCAAAACCAAATATTTGCTGAGTCGAGGCGGCCTACACAAGTGGAAAATTTTCATGTGGGAGCTTATATTTTTGAAGCAGTGCCGGATTTTCAGTATATGGTAGTTAAATTCGCATGTAGCAGAGATTCAACTTCTGCGCTCAAGGATCGTATCAACACCGCCAACAAAACGTTATACGTCAACCTTAACTTGTTCAAGTCCAGGCTCTTATCTACAACTACAAGGCTACCTAATTACAAAATGATTATCCGACGAATCTTAACATATGGATGTGAGGTATGGGGCCTTTAAGTTGCTGAGCGCTGATTGCTAACGTGAAAAGAAAGATTTTTGGCCCAATAAGCTAGACGATGCTACCTATAGAATCCGGGACAACTACGAACCAAACAAGTTCAGTCAGCACGAGACAGCTGTGCGTTTGGTTCAAGTGCAGCGCATAAGATGGCTAGGTCTGCTTGCTGACTCTGCCGTGAAGAAAGCCGTAGCAGGAAAGCTAATGGGCGGAAAAGACAAAGGCAGACCGGTGGATAGACGCAGTGGAAAACGAAGCAAAAGCTCAAGATCGATCGCTTTGGAGGAGCATTGTGAAGAAAACTTTGAAGAAAGCGCGTTGTAATGCTGTCAAAGAAGAAAATTACAACAGAGATGTTGGGGTAATAGCCTCAAAGCCATAACTGCAGGATTTCGGAACTACAACTTAAGACAGTGGGAGGTGGCAGTAGCAGTTAGTGTACCATCAGTTCGGTGTGAAAGAAAATGAAAATGTCAGTCACAAAGGGTTCACACAAATATGAAATGAGGCGACGTGTGGAGACTCTCGGCAGTCATTTGGTCTGTCGGGGAACAAGCAGCCAAAATAGCAACACCCACTGTTACGGTTGGAAACAACCAGAGAAAAACGAAACGATTTTCCATTTCCATTGTGAGTGGCCTGCCTTATGAAAGGTCAATCCTGATCAAACCACTGCTCGAGAGTGTCGAACAACTGCCTGGCTTAGACGTCAGCAACCAAATAAGGTTCTTAAACCGCACAGACTTGACATAGTCATCCGGTAAATAACCGTTAAACAAGTTGATAGCGAGGGTATGGCATCAAATGGTGGGGAAGAGCTAGTTGGATTCTGGATGAATCATCACTTTAACCAACCAACCAACCAAAGAGTCTATAGACTGTAAAACTTTAAGCCAAAGAAAAGAAAGTGTAGTTCGAGTCTCTAGCAAATGAAAAGTATTGAAACCAGCAGAAACTCATCACTTCTGGAATCAACCTTTAATTTCCACCACCGAAACTATCAACTTCGTGAAATGCCTCACTGGGACATTGTTGACATAACCATTACACAAGACAATTCTAACAAAAACAAAAAAAAAGCATTCATGGCCACCAATACATTACAATAAACAAAACATATGAGCGCTCAGGCTACACAACATATTTTGACATAAGAAACCAACTAATATTTACACAGACAGGACTCGGGCCAGTGGAATCACGGAATCATGGAATTATTTTTCCCATATGAGCTGATATTTGTACAAATACAAAGCAACAATAGGAAGAAATTTGGGCTTTCGGTGAGTTTATGAGTATACATATGTCGCGACGTTGATGAAATGGAATAGCTTGACATGCCAACCAAAGCACCAAACTACAGAAAGCAAAGCAAGGAATTTACTAGAAGTAATACGAGTACGAATATGAATGTATACAAAGGAGGCAGTGAATGGAAGGCAGCAAATCAAGACAAAAGAAAAGTTGAATTGGTGGCAAATACTCACACGAAAGATGGCTGGTCGATGGGTATGCAGTACCAACAGTACTCATGGACGACCTGGTGCTCGATTGTTGGAGTCGTATGAATGCGCTTTTGTTTGCTGAGTTGTTTTGATTTGGTAGCACGCGATATGCTTTTAGTGACGGCATTTTTGTTTATTCTGCAAAAACGCAAACAACACACACACAAACGCACGCTATCACACACACTCACATAGTCAACAAGAGGTGTAATCAGATTCCTAGCGAAAATTTATAAAGGTCCCTTTCCCATTAGCAGCTAAGCGAGTGTTAGCGGCTTTGTGTGGCTTAAATGTGGGAAATTGGCGAAAAGGATAAGGTGGCAGAAGCAGTTCGGCTATGCGCACTGTGACCGTCGCGGACGTCACTTTGGTAGTGGTAATATTGTTTACATTTGCACAATGGAATTTATTTGCGCACTGCTTGTGAGTGGCGTTGGCGTGTAAACAATAAAAACTATTCAACATTTGTTTGCTCATCACTATTACTTTTCTTTGTAATGCACACATATTTGCCTTTTGTTCGATTTATTAGCTCGAATAACACGAAATTATACAAATCATAATAATTTAGAGGATAATAAAATGCTTTGGCAAAATTATCTGAATTACAGAATGGAAAAGACAATAAAAGCAGGTAGACTTTTATGTTTGTACACCCAATGCATATACATAGCTGCTGGTTATTAACAGAGAATCCATTAACATTCTCTGTTATTAAACACCGTTTAGCAAGCCTAAAAAAGTATGATCAATCTTCATGGCCAAAGTACAATGAATTTCCTTACATTTGCAAATAATATTCTAAGATTTATTTGGCTTTTATTTGTAAGTTCTTTCCCTTCGATGGCAGAATATATAAATAAATAATTGGCGCGTACACTTCTGTTAGGTGTTTGGTCCAGCTCGTTCTGGTGTTTTTGGTGTGCGCCTTGAATTTGTTCCACAAATGGGGGTAACTACAGTTTTATGTAGCCTCCGAACGGCAGTTGGTTTTTTATGAGGCAATTGCCAAGGCAAATACCACAAACAAAAAAAAAGAAATATCGAAATTTGAAAAAAAAAATTTAGATAAAGTTTGAAAAAAAATTTTGAAAAATTTTGGAAAAAAAAATTATTTGTTTTTTACATTTTTTATTGGAAAGCGCTAAAGCATATACGAAAAAAATAGAAATATCGAAATTTGAAAAAAAAATCAGATACAATTTGAAAACAAATTTTGGAAAAATTTGGAAAACTTAGTACAAAAAAAACTGTTTGTTTTTTACATTTTTTATTGGAGAGCACTAAGGCATATTGAACAGGTAGTAGCAGTAGAGCAAAAGGAACAATACAGTTTATTTTTGCTCTTGGTCTCTAAAACATCAAAATCTATAAACAAATATTTACAGTTAAGAGTGATTCAAGCAAAATTTGGCAATTTAAATAAGAATTACATAGAAAAACAATCCAATCAGCTGTCCTACTATTACTATCTTTTCAATGTGCTGTGGCACTTTTCAATAAAAAGTGTAAAATAACGAAACATTTTTCAATACACATTTTTTTAATTTTGTTTTTTAATTTTTAATTTCGATATTTCTATTTTTTTACACTTACAGCTCTTACTACCCTTGGAAAGTACGGAAAAATAAAATAAAGAGAATTTATTTTGTTTTGTCTTAAGTCGTCATTTAATTAGACTTATAATTTAAGGAAAAAGGCAGAAAAAAGTTAACCCTTAGTCTTTAAGCATCAGTCGTTTAAAAGCGCAAACTGGCATTCGCAAAATATCAACAAATTCAATGCGCTGAAGTTCTTAGGCGAGTACACTTGGCGTGCTTTGCCTATTCAGTGCGTTAAAAAATCCAGAGCACATTATACTTATTGGCAAGTTTTGACAATGTATTTGTTTCTCATTTAATTTTAATATTTTTTAAGAAAATCTAGTTCATACTCCTACAAAACCCACTTAACACGTTGGCTGCCAATGTATCACTGGTGATCATTTCAAAAACCTACCCCCAGGTGCCAATGTATCACCGGTGATACACGCTTAGGCCCCTAGATTTTAGGGGCTGAGACCCTAACGGAAGGAGTTTTGGGAAAATTGAAAATTTATTTTAAAAGAAAAAATATTTTATTTCATAGTAAAATACAAAGTTTTGAAATAATACGAAATTAAAAATAAGAAAATTCAATTCAATTCTGGAAACAGAAAAAACTATATTTTTTGTTTTTAATTTTAATGTAGTTGTTGAAAATGTTTAAGACATAGGTATGGTGACCTCCGACATTGGGCGCAGTATGTTGCCACTAGTTTGGCCTTCTTCCTGGCGACTGACGACGAGTTTGTCGTCTTTAATTCTGAATAGCACATGCCGCAACGATGTCTCTTGCGCATACCCTCCTTTGTTGCTTCTGTCGACGTTATTAAAAAGTGTTTTCCCTGCGGAGATGAGCGCGCTATTGAAGCGCTATCTTTTCCACTCATGAAAAGGATAATGCTTTGACGAAAGTCAGATATTTGCATTTTATAAGTTTTTGATACTGTTTCAGAGGACTGGGCATTATCTGCGAAGTGAATGAATTTGAGCAAGATCTGGAACCGGTTACGAGCCATACTTGTGGGACGAATGCGTTTTTGAACAATGTGCTTGGTTTCCAATAGTCGGTTATTGCAGGCTATTTTACCATTCCCATATACATGACTATGGCCAGAAACTCCATGATCTCCTCCCGGTGATCACATTTCAAAAAAAATAAGAATAGTTTTAAAAAAACGGCAAATGGTCACCGTTGACCACAGCACAAAAACGTGCTCATACGCGTCAGGAGCGTGACTTTTATTCCTGGTAAAAATATCTCGTTAAAATTCAAACGGGAACATGACTTTTTTTGCTTGGCACCTGGGGGTAGATTTTTTTTGTGATCACCGGTGATACGTGGCAGCCAACGTGTTAAATCCAAATTTCAAGCTAAGAGCAAATTAAAAAAAAAGCGTAATTTCATATTTTATAATCCGATTGATTTTTCTGAATAATTTCGGGTATGCAGTTTTTACCCCATTGAATTTAGGTACAATAAAATATATATATTTTTTTTCAGCCGAGGTGTTTCGCATTTTCCTCCGTATCACAGAAAACTCTCGCACATTCGTTGCAGGGAAAATATAGAACAGGTTGCTGTTGCTTTAGAACTTCAATAATTAGTCTTGCTTCATTTATTTTCCATGCGCGAATATATCCAAGTATGTGCTTTAGTGCATACATTAATATGTTAGCTAATTATGCAGGCACACGTCATCTGACGGCTCTCAAGGTGGCACCAATTTGTTTTCGTTTTCCTACTGAACCAAAAAGAAACTGTGCCTGCAGGTACTTTAGAAAAAAGCGCATACATGGGTAAGCATATCGGATTTTGCATTCCTGAGTCAGGCACAGTATGGATTCGAAAATGGATCCAAAAGCGGAATACCCAAGGCGGTGATTGCCAAGGTGTTGGTGAGCCATTGCATGCTTAGCGGTCCTTACGAGATGGATTTACTTACATAAATGGATATAAAGGGTGGTTAAGTTTTAAAGGCCGGTATTGATTTTGAATAAAATACAATTTTTTTAAGAAATTATTGTCATTTCTCCTTATTATGACAATACTGGTATAGCTCTATTAACGCATAGAACAAAATATCGGCCGAATTTCCGCCACGGTCTCGACGGCATATCTTCATCCGATGGTCCAAATTTTCGATGACGCTGAGGCATAATTGAGGTTCTATGCTGTTAATGTACCGAATTATCTCATCCTTTAGCTCTTGATTGTTGCTGGCTTATCGACGTGCACCTTTACTTTCAAATAACCCCAACGAAAGAAGTCCAACGGTGTCCTTGACGTTTAGGTGTGGTTCACATTCAACATCGGCCCTTGAAATTTAACCACCCTTTATATTAAAGACTCTACTTTAATCTCGAATTCACCCTACGAATAGACAAAATTTCTCTCATTCCACGTATCTTTTTCCTTAATGTTGTGGTAGCCACCGAAGTTAGCAGGACAAATGATTTTGGAAGATCTTCCCATCGCTGAGCGAATAGCGACCACGGAAAATTCATTGTACCAGTTTTTTATGGTGCCAAAGAGGGTTATTACTCACCATATAACGATTTTTAGTTCATCGATACATTTTTGGCTTGTTAATCCACGTCGAAATTTGTGAAAAATAGTGGCACAAAATGTTTAGGGATTAATTCCATTTTCTTGCTGAGATGAATTTTTAAAGCAACTGTAATAACACTACTAAACTCACCCTAATATGGCTCACACTTCAAAGTGTCCTAAGGGAGTTTATGATAAAATTTGTCAAACTCCTCAATGGAAGCGTCAATTGGCTCTTAATAGCACCAGAAATGTCCCAGACCAGAAGTATGAATAGCAGCCCAAGTATCTGAATTTGCGCACAACAAGTAGCGATTTTGCTTATCTTTCTGCTTCCATCAAAACTTCTGCTGGTGGCGCTCGTGAATCGTCAAATTCGAATTGCTCGAACGCTGAACATTTGCAAAAATTGCTACTTTTTAACATCGGGCAAGAGGCTTTGCAATATTACCGCATTGATTGGAACTCCAACAAGCCTGGCATAGCCATGGAACAGAAGTGGTCAGTGGATTGCCGTAGTTAAAGAGAAGTTGGATTTCAAACTGCGGTTTTTATTTTTAATTGCAATGGAAACTCTATAAAAGTTAGTTCAAAATTAAACATCCAATTCGATTTTTAAAAAACTTTTTTAATAAATAAAAAATATTTAAGATTACATATTTAGAGGGATGACAATCTTTATTTTCACCTTTACGAGTTCCATTGCTTGACTGTTTGCATACAGGGTTGCCCATATTCGACGGACCCGACGGATTTCGATGACTCTTTGGGCCCATTACAATCGACGACACGCTTTTCCGCAGGCAACAATCTTTGCGTTAATTGAATCTTATACGGGAATAAATGCAAATCAATGCGGATAATTCGTTGTAAAGTGGTCCGAGCAATGTCCAACTGCTGAGAACGGCGATTTTGGGATGTGCTTGGCGACGCCTTGGTCGGTTTTGATTTGGCCTCTTTGGATAAGAAAGAGCATCACCAGTCGAAAACCTTTCGTATAAACGTTTAATGGTGTTCTTAGGAGGCGCACTTTTCACATTGTTTAATTTTTTATACGCACATTGAGTTTTCACAATTGACTTCTTTTGTTGAATGTAAATTTCAACAATTTGGGAGCGCTCGCGTGGCGTGTACTGTTCCATGGTAAAAATCTGCAAGCGATCTCTGTCAAAAGATACAGGGTTGTCAGATGAGTCCGTCAAATATTGGAAACTGTCTACTTCACAAGCGTAAAATATGTCATTTGAAAGACTTATACAGGGTTTGATTGAAAAGTAATGAGCCTTATTTTTTTAAGCAGTTTTATTAAACCTTTTTTCTTATACAACTAATATTCTTCAAAATAGGACCCTTGAGCGTCAATACACCGATGGTAGCGGTCCTTCCACTGCAGGAAACATTTTTTAAACTCATCCGCCGGAATCGCGTTCAATTCGGCTGTCACAGTTGTTTGGATCGCCTCGATGGAGTCGGAACGCCTCCCCTTCAGCTTTCTTTTCAGGCGCGGGAACAGGAAGAAGTCCAGAGGGGACAGGTCTGGGCTGTAGAGAGGGTGGGGAAGCACCAGAACCCCCATCTTGGCCAATGCAGAGGAAGGCGGTGTGCGCCGGCGCATTGTCGTGATGAAGGGTCCAATTGTTGCCGAACCCGGGCGACGCAGTTTTTCAGCTGAAAGAGCAATTCTTTGTAAAATGCCGCGTTTACAGTGCTTCCTGGTGATACAAACTCCTTGTGGACGATGCCTCGAGAGTCGAATAAGATGATCAGCATGGTTTTGACCTTGGATTTCGACAAGCGCCTCCCGGCCATCCTTAAACGACTTGTGCTACCGTTTTACCTGGGCTCTGCACAGAGATTGGTCCCCGTAAGCCTCCTTGAGTAGCCCAATGGTTTCGGTACTCGTTTTGTTTAGCTTTACGCAAAATTTGATCGAGTAACGTTGCTCCAACAATCGCTGCATTTTCGCCACTGCAAAATCCTAACACACTTTTAAAACAGCTTTCACGCGCGGAGCGATGTTGACTGCACCGCTGTTACCAGCGAACTGGGACCGGTTTCTAGTGGATGTAGAAGGTCCAACGATCATTTTCCCCCACCAGCCGATTCCGTTGATCGCTTGGCAGATGCTCCGCGCGGGAAGGCTCATTACTTTTCAATCAAACCCTGTAAATCTTCCGATAAGGGTATAAATTTTGTGCCACCCTGTATTGCGAATCCAATAACAAGAAAATTTCTTTTAAAAAGAAACACGTCACAAATATTCCGCTTCTGGTCATGACAATAAGGTTATAGAACAGAGAAACCCATACATAGTTTCATTTGGACACCAAATTTCAATCCAGACGGCATTCAAAAAGGTTTGACGGATATTTTCTTTACCGATGGGTTCAAGAATGAAAAAGGTTCTGGAGCCGAATGGTACTCAAACAATAGTAATAGGTATCACTACGCATTGGGAGGAATGGCAACTGTTTTCCAAACGAAAATGTTTGCCATACTGAAAGTAGCAGAATTGATAATTGAGAGGAGATGGAGCGGGAAACAGATTAGCGTCTTTAGTGACAGTCAGGCTGCACTAGAGGCTCTGGAGAATGCAAAGCAAGCCTCAAAGACTCTTCAAAAATGTAAGAAGAAGCTTAATTCTATTGCGAAACGAAAAGGCTTGTATGGACTTATACGGGTTCTAGGACACTACGGTGTTCAAGGGCATGAAATTGTCGATAAATTGGCCAACTGCAAATAAGCGGGTCCCCCACAGGGACCAATGTCAATAATCGGAATCAGTTCTGCAGGAATCATGAAGTGCATCAGCGATTATCTTTGCAACTTACATAACGAGCGATGGTCCGGTCTAGAACGCTGCAGAACTGCAAAGTGTTTTGTGACGAGTCCGAACCGAAAACTATGGAACTTACTTGTAAACTTGGAAGAAAATACGTTCGGTTGATGGTCGGTATTATTAAAGAGTACAATATATCGGGTCAACATATGACCACCATTGGAATAATTGGGGACCCGGTTTGCCTGTGTTTGCTTAGAGGATACGGCTGGCACTGAGCATTTTCTCTGTGAGTGTCTGGCGTTTGGTAGAGCCAGGCTGCGTATTTTGAGTTTCGATGCCATGAGAACGAGTAAAATTCGTATGGAGGATATTTTCAGTTTATCCCTCTAGTACCCAAGACCGCCTGTAGACGGCCTAAGTTTATTTCACGCCTATTCCCTTTTAAAATACCATTTCGTTACTTTTTAAACTCCTCCTAATTCGGGGAAGTCCCAAAATTATTGCTGGTGCATTTGCAGCAGCGTCTTGTTTTTTAATCAGCCGTCATAGTCATTTGAAGTCGGAAAATAGTGAAGTGCGGTCAAATTAATTATTCTGCAAAAGTGGTGTATTTTAAGAATTAAATAAAAATATTAGAAGTGTATTTAGCTTATAATAAAAATTATCATAGTGTTGCTGGTTGTGTTCAAAATACGAAAGTTAAAAGTAATAACAAAAAAAGTGTTTAATGCATTTTGTAAACCTTTGAAGACAGCCCGTCTAGAGGCGGTCCTGGGATAACTCGGAATAAATAACACTTAAAAAACACTAAGCTTAAAGTTTTGGTTTTTTAGAAATGGATCAACGACAAAAGTGTAAATTATCATCCCTCAATGATGAAGATATTGCAACATTTTTGGATTTACTAGAAATCGACTATGCTACAGACGTGGAAGAAGATTTGGAAGATCTTTTAGACGAAGATGTGGACGATGCAGAATTACCTATCGACACTGGAATTGACGAGGTGATTAACAGGGCGGTAAATTTGTCAGATTCTATGCTGGAATCAGAAGTGTGTGTCAATTTAAATGGAAGTCCCGCGTCGTTTGCACATGTATTATCCCCATCTACTTCGACTTCCTCAAATATTCCACAATCACAGAATCGCAAACGCAAAGCTCCTGGTGAGCAGGTTGTCGGTCAACGTATTGAAACTATCATAACCGATCCAGGTGAGTTTGTTGGGTCAGTTAATGATATCGATCCTAAATCGCAGACCTTTAAGAAAATGTTGTGGCGAAAGAAGAACTTAGTGCTAGATAAATCAGCGACTGGTTTTTCTGAACCCGACTTGAGAGATGATATAAAAAGCCTTGACACTCCCTTTAAGTGCTTCGAGTACTTTTTGGGCGACAGTGTCATCGACCATATCGTGGAACAAACCAATCTCTATAGCGCTCAAAAGAATATTAACACTACCTTTTCAACAACCAACTCGGAAATACGAAAATGTATTGGCATTTTATTTTATATGTCCGTGTTTCGCTACCCAAACGTCCGTTCATACTGGGGTGAATATGCGTTCCAAATAATTCAGGACACAATGTCACGAAATCGATTTGATCTAATAAGAAGCAACTTGCATTTCAATGATAACGATAAGTTACCTGATAAAAATGCTCCAGATTACGACCGCTTGTATAAAATAAGACCTATCGTGGATCATTTCAAAAACAGGTTTCAGTCCATTCCGATGACTCAACGTTTATGTGGCGATGAACAAATGTGCGCAATGAAGATGAGGACTTTCCTTCGACAATATCTGCCAGATAAACCACATAAATGGGGTATAAAAATCTTCGTTTTGTGTGACTCCTTCGGATTTTGTTATAACTTCGAAATATATTGCGGCGCAGGAGACAATGCTGTTCTGACTGATACACCAGATCTTGGGGCATCAGCGAATGTGGTGGTCCGATTGTCCCGTAATATTCCAGATTTTAAAAACCATATAACATATTTCGGCAACTATTACACGTCACTGCCACTTCTGGTTTATCTAAAATCACTCGGAATACATTCGCTGGGAACTATTCGTTCAAATCGGATTCCGAATTGCAAACTTCCGACAGATCTTGATCTCAGGAAACATCCCCGTGGATATTCAACCGAATTTTGTGGATCTGCTTTAGGAGTTGACATTTCTTTATCAGTTTGGAAGGACAATAAAATAGTGCGACTCGCATCGAGTTACGCAGGCGAAAAGCCCATAAAGTCCAGAATGAAACAAATGTTATAAACAAGGTGTCGCGGTTCGTCCGCTCAGAAAAAATTTGTTGATGTCGATTGCCCCAATGTAGTCCGTGAATATAATAGTCATATGGGCGTCGACCTCATGGATGGACTAATTGTGCGATATAAGATTCCGGTAAAGAGCAATAAGTACACAAACCGACTTTTTATACACCTGCTTGATATGGCCATGATAAACGCTTATGTTTTGTTCTGAAGAATTAACAAGATTGACACGCATGCTAGGCAGTACCAACTGCCAAACATCGCATACGTACTCTGCAAACAACAATATTCTTCAATACCAAGAGCTCCAGGTCGTCCATGACAAACTCCTCAAGTAAAATTTACTGGAAGAAAAGCTTACTTATCTCCTGACGACGTTCGCTACGACGGAGCTGGACATTTTGCAAAGTTTTTATCACGCACCGGTAAAAAAAGGTGCAAATATCCTGGCTGCACCTCCGAAACTCAAATCGTGTGCCGAAAATGTAATCTGAATCTTGGTTTTTCCCAGCAAAAGGGCTGCTTTCACAATTTTCACCATAAATAAATTGCACCAACTGCCTATTTATGCCCAAAAGTATGCCTTTCTTTTGTAGACATTTTTCTAAAACAATTTGAAATAAGACTGACTGTTTGTTTTGTATTGATTTCTGTTAAAAACTTTCTGTTTTGTTCAATAAAAGTACGTAATACACTGAATTTGCAAGTTTTTCATTTAGATTTTTTTTGCCGTTCTTTTCCAAAGCCGCCTGCAGGCGGGGTAAGGTTTTATCCCTATATAATCGGATCAAGAAACAAAATTTCACTTTCTTGATAAATTTTACCATAATCCCCACCCAAAGCAATTTTTTTCATTCAAAAATAAAATTTGGGCACTAGAGGGTTAACCAAAGCAACGGGAGAGTTCTCACTGGTCGAACTACCTTTAAGTTTCTATTCCATCCTATCTTTTTTCTTCTGTTAATTCTCTTCGTTCCTCCTTGACTATCTACCCTTTCACTTTTTAGAGCTTTAAATGCAATGGTCTTTTTAGCCTGAGTGTTTTAGGATTTACCAAATCTCTCCGTACTTCTGGGCTCAACTTCCTTCAAATTGCAATGGAAATGGATGCATGAACGCTCATGAATTTCCGCTTAAAGCTGAGTAATTAAAAAAAGAACAGTACAACGAAAGTAACTGACAAATGTAATGACTTTGTTAATTTTATAAATAATTTTCGATATCTGCATTTAATTCACGGATTCATTAAATTTTTTGGCTCACTACACACACATTTTCAAGCACCGCCTCACCGCTTTGCGTCTCTCTGTGGGCTAAGCAATCAGTCAAACACTTGTAAATAATTGATGTAAATAATAAAATCATCAAATTTGCAATGGCTTGTTTAGCCAACCGAAATGACCAGCGAATTGAGCAGCTTACACAGCTAAGTGGGCAATGAAGGATGAGTGAGAAGGAGAGTAAGAGAGGAGAGGCGAGAGAAGAGGTAGCAATAGTGTGAGTAAAGATCGAATGGGTGGATGGATGGCTGTAAGGTGGCCAACTGCTGGCAGGGCGTTGTTTGAATCGTAAATGCTTCACTGCATTTAATTAGCCATAATTGAACAACAAATGCAGCTAAACAAATCAAATATTTATGAAAAAGCAGTTAATTAAATTTGCAACACTAAAACTCGTGCATACGAATACACAAATATGGACATACAAATACATACGAATGCAGGCCGGTATATGTACATCTATGGTACATGTCTTTGAAGGTTGGGTGCGCGAGCAGGCGCCAAATATGTGCTTGCCAACGGCTTTTGCCATAAAAGTAACAAGCGCTTATTAATAATAATAATTTAACATAAAATTAATGTGCTAAATACACACACATGCACATACGAGCACACATACTTTACATACTCACAAATGCATTAGGAATAATGAAACAATATTTTTCGAAAATTCCACAAATTTTCAAATCAAACAATCCGCAAGCAAACAAAGCGAACAGCAGTTTTGTAATAATTGAGCAGACATTTTTTAGAATAAATAATGACGCGTTAATTTTACACACTTGGTCATATACGAGTATGTATGTATATAGTTAGAAGCTAACTAGTCGGGTCGTTATAAATTATTTAAGTGCGCCAAATTGTTAAAACACATGCATTACGGTAAGTGTGTCCATAGGTCATTACAGTAGCGTGCATAATTTTTCCTCGTTTCTTATACACTAAGATGAGACAAGGGCAAGTTCCACACGCGGCCTCACAAAGAGCTATGAGCCTAATAATCAGTACACCTATTATTATTAGAAGGCCATTACGCACTGCGACCACCTATAACTAAATTATCTACTTCGAGCTTAACTACCAATACGTAATTATGTGAAAAGCGAGATTAGCTTAGGTTAGGTTGAGCGGCTGTCATCCGACACACTCACGCTATAATAGGCCATTTGTTATGCCACTGGAGTTCATCCTTTACACTCCTTAGGTTTCTCTGATTCCCAATCTGTACATTTAATAAATTTTGTTAATCTTAGCAACCCTATTTGTGAGATCTCTTCATAGCTGTCAAGAGAGGCAAATACGAGCGTGAAAAGCTTTTTTCCGTATAGAGCAATGTGTGTAAGCAGTAGGTGTTCCACGGCTTTCGCTTCTTCAATATCTTGACCACTTCGACAGAAATCATTATGTAGTCCCCTAGTCTATTTGCATGCCTTCTAATTAGACAATGCTCTATTAGTACTCCTATCGTGTTTCCTACAACCTGTCTCCTGAGTACCAGTAGCGATTTTTTGCGGCCGTGGTTTCATTCTGGCAATATATGCCTACTTATTTGACAAAAAAGTGATTGCCTCCAAAGGGCATTAGCAGCATTTTTGAATGAGTCTATTTATTAATTGTGATCTTCAATGAGTGGTCAAATGCCTAGGAGTGCAACTAGACGGAAGATTAATCTACTGGGTGCATATAAATCAAGCTGCAAAAGAAAGTGGCATGTTCAGTAAGCTCACGGCAAACATTGGAGGTTCACCTGTATCTTTTGACAGAGACGTCAGATCGCTTAATGACATACCGTGTTGGAAGCGTCAGTCCAAGCAGATTTTTACTATGGAACAGTACACGCCACGCGAACGCTCTCAAATTGTTGAAATTTACATTCAACAAAAGAAGTCAAAAGAAGAATAAGAAGAACAAAATCATCATGTCCGATGAGGCTCCTTTCTTATTGAATGGGACGATAAACAAGCAAAATTGCCGTATTTACGCCACTCACGAAATTTCCTCACGAAATTCAAGAGGTACCTCTTTACGACGAAAAAGTCACTGTTTGGTGCGAAAACGATTATTGGGCCGTTTTTTCTTCGAAAATGAAGATGGTCAAGCTGTTACCGTCAATCAGGAGCATTATCGCGATATGACAACCACTTTTGTGATGCCAATTATTCGTCGAAAGCGTATGAGGCAGTTCTGGTTTCAACAAGACGGCGCTCCACCACACACAGCTCGCACCACAATCGATTTTTTGAAGAAATTGTTTCCTCGTCGTTTGATGTCGAAAAATGGCGAATTTGACCGGCCACCGCGTTCGCCCGATTTAACGCCACCTGACTTCTTCTTGTGGAGATGTTTGAAATCAAAGGTTTATATTAATAAACCAAAGACCATAGAAGAGGTCAATAACAACATCCGTGAGGAAATAGCCGCTATTCCAGCCGAAATGTTAGCTAAAACTATAAAAAATGCTGCAAAACGGGCACAATAAGCCGTACAGGCTCAAGGCGGCCATTTGAGAGATATCATATTCAAAAAGTGATGTAAACAAATCTACTTGAACCAAGTAAAATATGGGCAGCCCTGTAGATCTTCTAGCACAAGAGCGCAAACGCAGATTATCATTTGTTTACACGTAGCTAAGGGAATCGGTATTATTGCATTATCCAGGTCAATGTTTAGTGTTGTACCTTTCCTTGCAAGCTCACCTGCTTTGCATTTACCTTCTATATTTCTATGGCCTCGTACCCAGATCAGATTTATTCTAAAATATTGCTATACTTCGGATTATAATTTGTGGCATTCAGCTGCCGTTTTTGACAAGTGTTTTACTGACTCTAACGATTTCAGAGCTGCCTGACTATCCGAGTAGATACATATGTAAACATATACTTCCCTCCCAGTTAGGCGTCTTTTTTTTTAAGAGCAATAAGCCCTCTCTTATGGCAATAACTTCTGCCTGAAAGACACTACAGTGCTTAGGCAAAGGAAGGGATGTAATGATGCTTAGCTTTTCGGAGTAAACTCATCCCACCAACATGTTCATCAAGCTGAGATCCGTCGGTATAATAATAACATAATATTAATAATAATAACAAAAACTGGTTATAAAATGAGTTAACAAATTATAGGCCTATATCTAAATTAGCAACCTGTTCTAAACTTTTTGAGAAAGTGGTCAAAGACATTTGGTGTACAATCTCCCCTACAAATTTAACTGTTTTTGTTCAGTTTTGTATCTCTGAGCTTACGAGTAAGTGTCAAGTTGACATCATTTACCCCAAATTTTAGAAAGCATTTTACACTCTCACAAAATTTTCCTCTGGAAACTTGAAAATCTAGGCTTGCATTCGGCTTTCCTTTTATGACTGAAATCATACCTGTCGAAAACAATCTCATTCGTTGAAATTTCGAGTTCTAAAGCTTATACATTTGTGTTAACTTCTGGAGTACCACAAGGCAGCATTCTTGGTCTTATCCTGTTTATACTTTTCATTGATGATGTTCGTCATTGTTTCAACTAAAGGGTAAAATTTTAGCTATTATCTTTTTAAACAGTTGGTTTAAACAGCTGACGAACGTTTCGTGTTTTGTTTCTCTGTCAAACATCTTCAGTTTGGTCTATAATTTAACCATGAATCGTCTTACAAACGAACAACGCCTGTAAATCATTGAATTTTATTATGAAAATGCGTGTTCTGTTAAGAAAGTTTAAGATCCACTTTTTTATCGAAAAATTGTGTTCAGTGACGAAGCTCATTTTTGGATCAATGGGTACGTAAATAAGCAAATTTGTCGATTTTGGAGTGAAGATCAGCCAGAAGAATTGCAAGAGCTACCAATGTATCCAGAAAAGGTCACAGTTTGGTGCGGTTTATGGGCTGGAGGGATCATTGGACCGTGAATGGTGAGTGCTACCGTGAAATGATATCCAACTTTTTTTTTGCCCGAAATGCAAGAGCTTGACTTGCATGACATATGGTTTCAGCAAGACGGTGCCACACAGCACGCGTAACAATGGACTTGTTGAGAGGCGAGTTCGGTGAACATTTTATTTCACATTCGGGACCTGTCAATTGGCCACCCAGATCGTGCGATATAACGCCTTTAGATTATTTTTTGTGGGGCTATGTTAAAGCTGATGTCTATTCAGACAAGCCTGCTTCAATTAACGCATTGGAAGACAACATTAAAGCATTTATATGTGAGATACCGGCCGAAACATTGGAAAGAGTATGCCAAAATTGAACTAAGCGGATGGACCATTTGAAGCGCAGTCGCGGTCAACATTTGCATTAAATAATCTTCAAACATTAAATTATATGGACTGTACTATCGATTTAAATAAAAATTTCATGCATTTTTCTGTGTGTGTGTGTTTTTTTGAAAAACTTTCCTATAGCTCTTAAAAAATCACCCTTTAGAATAAATATTTACTCTATGCAGACAATTTGAAACTTTTTCGCAGAATCTCCTTCCTGTCAGATACATTGTTATTACAGGAAGACTTGAATGCTCTGTTCATGATTGGGCTCTGCAAAACAAATTACAATACTAGTAAATATTATCTCATGACGTTTTCCAAGTCCATGATTTCCCATTCGTCAACTTATTATGTTTCTAATGTAACTGTTACTACGGCGGCCGCCGTAACCTAAAGGCTTGGTGCGTGACTACCATTCGGAATTCAGAGAGGACGTAGGTTCGAATCTCGGTGAAACACCAAAATGAAGAAAAGGTTTTTTCTAATAGTGGTCGCCACACGGCAGGCAATGGCAAACCCGCGAGTGTATTTCTGTCATGAAAACGCTCTTCATGACAAAAAGTAGGCTAGAAACTGTAGGTCCCTCCATTTGTGGAACATCAAGACGAACGCCACAAATAGGAGGAACAGCTCGGCCAAACACCCAAAAAGAGTGTAAACGCCAATTACACATATATACAGGGGCGTCGAGGTAAATCCGGAATGTTGAACTTAAAAACAAAACTATTGGATATTTACTCAAGAATAATTTTATTTGCACTTAACTTTGTATAATGTAACATATCATAGTTAAAAATTTTCCAATGTAACCTCCATCTCGTGCAATTACCTGCTCCAACCGGGACCTGAAGCGCACACATGTGCGAGCTACCTCCTCTTTGTCCATTGTGGTCATCATTTCGTCGATGGTTGTCTTCAAAGCGTCCTTAGTGTTATGAAGCTTCGCGTAAACTTTTGCTTCAACTGTGCCCCACACGTAATAATCAAGAGGATTGCAGTCTGGGCCTGAAGCGAAGCCAAGCCTGAGTCTTTGTATGACTTGCTCGATCAGAAAAGACATCATCCTTGCAGTCGGCTTCACGGAAAACTTTTGCAATTTCGTAAACTTGCGTTGTTTTGTAGCCAAACCACTCAATTATCTCTTTAGGGCTTTTTCCGGCGCGAAGTGACTCTAGTATCGCAGCTCTTCTGTCCTGCTCTCGACTCATCGTTTCACTAGCACTTACTCCGGCAGTCCAATGTCAATCAGGATACAATACACTAAAAATATGTCCCTTTATCAGCGGTTTTAAACTTAACGCTACTGCTCCAGAGCTTTTGAAATGTTTTCCGGATTTACCTCGACGGCGCTGTATATATATGTATATGTGTAACTCTTGTCTCAATCAATGAAATTTTAGGTTTTTTCGCTATTTTTGGCTCGACTTTTACGTTCATTATTCATATTTACTCTACTATTTCGAAGGCATATGCCTACTTAGCTTTTTTGTGACGCAATGCCATTGATTTTTAAATCTGATATACTAGGAAAATCTTATAAAGTGTGGTTAAATTTCAAGGCCGATGTTGAATGTGAACCACTCCTAAACGTCAACGACACCGTTGGTCTTCTTTCTTTGGGGTTATTTGAAAGAAAAGGTGTATGTCGATAAGCCAGCAATAATTCAAGAGCTAAAGGATGAGATAATTTGGCACATTAAAGGCATAGAACCTCAATTATGCCTCAGTGTCATCGGATGGAGGTGTGCCGCCGAGGCCGCGGCAGCCATTTGGCCGATATTTTGTTCCAAATTCCTTTCCTATTTCGCTCTTGTAATCCATTGAAGTTCTCAGATCTAATAACCTTAATTATACAAATTAAATTAATTAGATTCTAATTACCTTAATTAGATCTGAGAACAACAGTACAGGTACGTGAAGAAATTAATCGGATTTCTAGAAGTCTTGATTTTGGCTTGGTGATGCCAAGGACTCTGTTTAAGTCACTTATTATTTGTCAAGTAAACTTTCTTTTTAATTTAGTTCTTAAGTGTTTGCTAAGTAAACCTGTAAATCTAGTCAGTAAAGTTGTTCCCACTGACTTAAATAAAGTAATAAATAAGCGAAAGTTTGCACCTCTCTACGATTTTTACTAGCCGAAGTGTATTTTTGTGCTGCAGCTGCGAATTGATTTGGCCGCCTTGCAACCTGCCATAAAACACCTACGCATAGCTACTAACCGCCGATAGAAGAACTAATGTCTATCGGCTAAAACTGTTGCTGCAGTGGCGGCTAGCTGATTTGAGAGTGCCGATAGTAGCGCCAAAACAGTGGCCGATAATTTGCTGATTATAGACTTGGCGCGAAGGCAACGCAAAGAAAGAAATGGGAGAGAAAATGCATCAAAAAATAAAACACGGAAGAAATGTAGAAAAACAAAATATTAATCAAAGGAAAGGAAAATAGCATAGCTTTCAAGCAGGGCATAAGGAAAAATTTACTTATTTGCAAGAATGAAGCAAAAAAAAAAACAAGCAAAGAATGAATGATTTCAAGTTAACTACACATGGGAAAGTTACAGAAAACTTATTACTTATTTATGTATTATTTATTTTTATATTTATTTGCTTACAAACAGAGACCTTATGCCAAGAGTCTCCTAAGTAACTACTTAAAAGTTTACTTATATATATATAATAGGCTCTTACACCCTTTTTGGGTGTTTGGCCGAGCATCTCCTCCTATTTGTGACGTGCGTCTTGATGTTGTTCCACAAACGGAGTGGCCTGCAGTTTAATGCCACGTCCGAACGGCAGGTATTCTTTATGAGGAGCTTTTTCATGGCAGAAATACTCTCGAGGGCTTGCCATAGCCTGCAGTGGGGTGACCGCTATTAGAAAAAACATTTTCATTTTAGTGTTTCGTGCACAGAGACTCAAACCTACGCGCTTCCTAATGGTAGTCACGCACCAACCCTTTCGTCTACAATAGCTTTTGTTTTGCGCCTCTTATAATTTCGATACATTCTGCATTCTGAAATGTTTATATTACAGATATTTCAAACTGACTCCTACTACTTCTTTCTTCTTAGCGGATAAATGTTTCCAGCTTCAAGCTTTCTATGTAGTCTGCCACGTCTCTGTTCAAAAAACCTATAATTACTGGCAACGCTTCATGGCCGCTCAAAGTGGCCACTCCAAAATGTCGCGAGCATACACCTATAAACACTCCTAAAAAACCGCCCCACGCCTATGCATAAAGAAACTGCTAACTACCAACTACCAACTTGCAACATGCAAATGCAACCGAGCCAGCAACAACAACACAGCTTTATCTTATGTTCATATTTTTGTTGTGATTGTCGATAGTCCAAAAACTGTGCTGGCAGCACAACAGCAGAAGTTAAGGAAGTCGATGTTCTGCGATTCACTGAAAAAAAAATGCAAACAAAAAATCGCAAGTAAGTAGGTGGGTTTACGGCCTCCGAAAACAGCTTCTTCAGTTGCAAAATTTCTTACTTTGCAAGAAAGAAAGAAGATATTTGCTAGCGGCCGCGTGAACTCTATCATAACATGGTTAGCAATGTTGTTGCAGTGTTGTAATGTGGCAACTAAAAACTCTAATTTGATTTTATTTTTTATTTATTTTTTTCGGTTGCTGCGTTGTGGCAACAGCAACCATATTTTTTGGGCGCACAAACACATATGCAAATATGCATACGTGTGCACTTTTGTTCATGTGTATCTATATGGACATTCTTTTGGAATGCATGCATATACAGCCGCGGCCAAAATAATAGTAGTGAGAAAGAAAGAGGAGAAATGGGATATTTTGTTTTTATTTTTGCATAATTTTTGTTGTTTTTATTTTAAGGAGCTATGACTATTAGCAATGAAATCATGACATAAAACATAGGAAAACAATTCATTACAACGTAATTAAAATTAAATTTCCTACGAAAAAAATAGTAGTAAGATTTTCTTGGATGAAAAGACATTTAAAATAGAGCTGTCTGTTCATCAGATTTAAAAGAAAAATAATACTTAGATAAGGTTAGGTTATAATGGATACCCAGAAAGTGAGCCCACTTGGACGAAAAATTCAAGTTCATCCTTTGTGCTGACATTTCAAGGGAAAAGAGGTGAAGGAAACCGATAGGACAAAAGGAGCGAGAGGAGCGGGTGGGGAGAAGGGGTTGAGTATTTGTGGGTCACGAAGGGTGACTGATTTACGGTGTTAGCCGTTTTATGCTGCTGATAAAGTTCCTCAGATTTTGGTTAACAAGACCTGCTATATCAGCAGGTGTAGGAAAGAAGTGAGAACCAATAAGCTTAAGTCTTAGTCGCGCCAGTGCACGGCAGCTAAATAGAAGGTTCTGAGATGATTCCACCTCATCTTCCATATAGCTGATGCAAAACGGACTCGACGCAATTCCAAGTCTCACGGCATGTACACCTCGCGGATAGTGACTCGTGAGGAAACCCACGAAGTTTGACAGCTGAGATTTTGCCATTCTCAGAAGATCCTTCGACCGCCTCTGATCCACATGTGGCCAAAAGGATTTCGCGACCTTACTTAGTAGCATATCCATCGCCGATGCATCGATTTAACGAGATTTTCACATCGTTCCTTAGGTATAGATTTCCATAGTCACTCTTCTGTTATTATTTGTTGGATGAGCATCAGCAACTGCCTACTTCACGTTGCACTACAAATTCTCCATTGGATTGAGGGCAAAAAATGCAGTACTTACTTTTTTTGTAAATTTTTGACACAAACAAATATTTTATATGCAGTTTTCGGCAGCTCACTTCTAGCACTACTATTATTTTGACTAAATCGTTAGTCAGTACACTTGAAAATAAATGAAATTACGACACCAAGTGCTACGTATATAGTTATAACTGATTTTTTTTATTGAGCTCTGTCTATGCAACAGATCTTAAGGAAAATACAGCACAAAGAAGAAAACGAGGCAAAATAAAAAATATTAAACCTTGTGCGGTACTAGCACTACTATTATTTTGACCGTAACTGTATGTGCACTACGCTCCTGCTTATTTATGTACTCACTCTTCTCCTTTGTGAGCCTCGCTTGAATACCAAGCACAACCACAACTTAGACGCAACATCCCCCGCTCCTCGATTCCGACTGCCATCTCTTACAAGTTGCATCTTCGTAAACTTTTCTTATTGCTGTTTTTCATGATTTCCCCTCGATTCCTTATTTAATAACACCTAGGGTATGTAAGTGTATGTACACACGCACACATGCAAACAATCCCCCCGATTCTTCACTGTTTGTTCTCCGCTCTCGCTTGCATACCTACTAAAATTTTGCAATTTCGCCAAAAGCGTTCGTGAAATTCTTTTTGATTTGTGGTTGTTGATAAAAGAAGTAACAACAGCAGCAGCAGCTGCAACAGAATAATGGTTATAACAACAATAACAGCAACGAAATGTAAGCAACATGAAGACAATAGAAATTCTTGTTCTGCGCTTGCAACAATTTTGTATCAACATGGGAATATTATTTATGCACTGTAAATTTCGCTAGACTTTATTTTGAGATTATAAGGACGTATAAATTAAAGGCATGAGGGAAGAATTTTGCTCCAAATACTGGCATTACTTCATTTTGATTCCTCAATGAATTTGTCTGAGCCTAAGCACAGATAATCCATTGTTCTATAGATTTATTACGAGCCGATTTGGTCCATAGAAAAACCCACTCAAACACCAAATAAAATAATTTTTATTAGTTCTATCTGCTGGCCAGACTTCTTTAGACTCTCTTTGGAGCTGAAAGGCTCGAACGTAAGATTTCGGTATCCATGCAGCCTTCAACGACAGCACTTACATATCTTCTAAACCTTTCTGGAGCAGCCACAGTGTGGAGATATCAAACATCTTATGACTCTGGAATCTCTAGTGATTCATTTCCTAAATATGAATCTTAGGGTCTCCCGCCACTCAAGTGAGGGTAAACGCTATGCTGATGAGCTTGGACTATCAGCACTGCCTATACTACCTTATCAAGTTCAATGTAACTGCTACAGAGTCAAGAGCCGGATGCCCGAAAGGTTAGCAATACCAATCACGTATGGTTTCGATTCAAGAACTATATTATAAGTCTATCAGCGGGCAAAACACAAGTCGTCGTATAGATTTCCCTATGTAGAGGTGAGTTCAATCGAATTCCGTACCTACTCTTGTGGATTACGTGACCGTCCATAAAGATAAAGGCTCGGAAGCGTTCCACCCCTTCCTGATAAGTAATAAAGTCGTAAAGGTTTTCACAAAAATATCGTTCCACGGTTGTAATTTAATTTAAATTGATTCCCTTACCCTAAGGATCAGATCGAATATAGTTGAACAGACTATGCGTTACTTATGCTTTCGCAACCTAGAAGATGCGTAAGGCGGCTAAAGAAAAGCTTAATATATTTGAGCGAAAAATTCTATGCCAAATTCTTGAACCATTGCGGATAGATAACGTCAATTATCGCCTTCGTTAAAACGACGAATGCCTTGCTGACCTAAACGACTTCCGAATTGCCGACTACGTCAAGCTTCAAGTGTTAAGTGGGCTGGGCATATTCTGAAGATGAACCCAAACCAAATGGCAAATGAGATCTAAAATAGTAAGCTGTATGTGCCTTACAAAAGCGAAAGCCTAAATTGCTACAGTTAATGACGACAGAAAGGCCTTTGGACTGAAAAACTGGAGTATGTCTGCAAATAAACGAGATCCTAGGTCGAACTTATTGAGGTAGGGCAAGGTTGAACCCCGATCGTCACGCCAACAATGACGATGATAGCTTGATAGATCTAATTCACCTTAAAGTCCCAACTCTCTTAGCCGTAAGACGCGCTGCGAAGAAGTTTCTATGATCAACAGACCTTTGGGTGGGCATATCTATTTGACAGATCTCGTTCAAAGCCTCTCTAGAGTATAGTCTAATCGTCAAGGAGGCCAATCGTTGCAGCTGTTCATTATCGTAGACGGTACGTTTGGCTTGGCACCTGTCCATGGCCTTGCACGTAAAGGTTATGAGTTCTGTACGTTGATTCCATTTCTTCCTGAACCCCAACTTAACTAGAGCCCAAACATCGAAGACAGGCCCTGATAAGCGGTCACTACCCTGCATACTTGCAAGAGAGCTATAGGCAAAAGACGGGGCTTAAAACCGCGGATACACTGGCTGTCTATTATGCTTGTGAGGCCAATCATCTTCTACGGGGTCATTATTTCGTGGTCAACTTTGGAAATGATGGTATCCAAGAGCAAAATGGAACGGCTAGAAAGTGCAACGTATGTACATGCTTACCACAGCAGCGCCAACCAAGACTCTTGATACTTTATTAGACCTTCTTCCCATAGATATCTGTCTCGAATTCAGTCCTCCGCTGTGGTTCATAGACTCGTCCTCCGCAGCACAATTGATCCCTACTCGTACCTATTCTGAAAGTCTTACTTACTTAGATGGCAACTACAATTGATGGTCGGTCTTAGCCGCTACCAAAATATTGCGCCAATCGCATCTGCATTGTGTGCGTTGACGGCAGTTAGAAACATCGGTCAGGTCGTCGTCGACTTGGTCTTTCCAATGTAGATGAGGACGTCCTTTTTTGGGAGCTCCACCAGTACATCTCGAAAAGAGCATTCTTTGCTGGACTTTGCATTGACTCAACGTGACCCAGCCAGCACAGCCGCTACGTTAATGTCCAGGGCTCAGCGTCATACAGTAAGACAGGGTGGATGAGTGAAATTTTTTCGTGAATCGAGAAATTGCTTTGCAATTGCCTACCCAGCACAAAGTAGTGCCTGTTGGCAAGAGTTGTTCTTCGCTAGAACTCTTGGCTGACGTTTTTGTTGGTATTAATGATGGATCCTAGATAGACAGAGTCTTTAACCCTCCGATGTTCATATGGGTCTGGCCAGACCCATTCGATCTTTAAATGTATGTAGATCTCTTAGTTTTAATATCTGAGGCTTCTTAGTCCATGACTTCCTAGAATGTAGTGTGCTAAACACAATGAAGTAGCAAAGTTAAGATTTTTGCTATATTTGTTGTAAAAATAATAATTTTAAACTAATTTCGTTAATTAAGCTCACATGGGTCTGTGCAGACCCATATAAGCTTCTCATGTAAATTGGTTAACCGTTAGGTGTAAACAACTAAACTGTTAGCGGAGGCAGAGGCAGATATAATTTTTTAGTTCACATTTGAAAATTAAAGTGAACACGTGTTTTTTAATTAGTGAGAAGTGTTTTTTTAAATAAAATGGAACAAGTAAATATGGATGAAGTTGATGTGATGACGCGTTTGCTTCGTAAGCTAAGTGCAGCAAATGTGAGTCCGGAAGAACGTCAGCGACTTCAGGCACAAATCGAAGAAATTATGGGACAGGGGTCCGATCCATTTGAAACAAGTGGCGACGTAGAAGATGATGAATATTTTCCAGATGAAGATGACTTCGGTGAAGCATCAGATATAGAACAGGAAATCGAGTTAAAGGCTGTTCTGGATGAAAACCATGATAATATTGAGGATTTGTATAGAGAATCTATCGCCCTTCAGGCGTCAACCACAATGGAATCATGCAGCACATCTATTACCCAGGGCCTTATATACAGGTCGAAAGATGGTAAGATGTGGAATTCAAATCCTCCACCACCTGGAAGGTCACAATGTTGCAACTTTTACCCGTAAAGGGGCACTACGAGGAGCGTCACCGAGTCATAAAGCTCTTTTCAAGCTATTGCTGTCTCCTGAAATCGTAAGTATCATTGTGCGGGAAACCAACAGAAAAGCCGTTGATGCGTTTCGTCTATGGAATGAAAAGCATCCCAGTAATAAACAGCGTTCTTGGGTAATGACTCACGAAGACGAAGTGTATGCTTTTTTTGGGATGCTACTTATTGGTGGTGTATTCCACTCGAATTCTCAGCCAGCGAAAGAATTGTGGGCCAGTTACAATATGCCAATTTATAAGGCCACTATGTCATTGAATCGGTTCAAGAGCTTAACTACTTTCATCCGTTTCGATAACAGTGGTACTCGTGCTGAGAGGTTGAAGCAAAGCAAATCTGCTGCCCTGGACGATGTATGGCTCATGCTGATGACCAATTTAGAGAAAGCATACATTCCGGATTGTCATGTAACCGTCGATGAACAGTTATTTCCATATCGTGGGCGCACTCGATTCACCCAATATATTTCGAGTAAGCCGGCAAAATATGGCATGAAAGTGGCTCTTTGAAAGGTATAATTTATACTGGAAAACCACCAGGTGGCCAGCGAGAAACGAATCAAGGTGAACGGGTCGTCATGAAATTGATGGAAAATTATATGGACAGCGGTAGGACTGTTTACGCTGACAATTTTTTTTTCAACATACAACTTGGAAATGTTGATGGAAATGTTGATGGATCGTAGAGCGGCTTTCGTCGGTACCGTAAGAAAAAATAAGACCTTCATTCCGCATGAATTGCTTAACCCGAAGCGTGATGTTAAAAGCACTTTATTTTGTTATCATAATAATAATATCGCTCTGTGCTCGTACATGGCAAAGCCGAAAAAGCCAGTAATTATGTTATCCACTGCCCATTACCGTCAAAGCACCGATCCATTGAAAGGATTCAAGCCACATCAAATTTTGGACTACAATAAATTTAAAGCGGGGGTAGATACAACTAATCAAATGTTGACTGAAATCTTGTCCATCGACATCAGATGCAGCACAGCAACAATCATATGCTCAAGTTGCTTCAATACGGTCATCGTGCTACCATTGAGCTGCTTCTTCTTCGAAAAAGCGACGTAAAACTCGTTATAACTGCAGCAAATGTAATCGTCCCATATGTCTTAATGAACATTCCATGCAACTATATAGTTGTAAACCCAATTGCTCTTCGTTATTAATACTAATCCGTTCAAATAAATAAATAAAATTATTTTTAAAACCGTATTTCTTACATTATTTGTATGGGTCTGGGCAGACCCTTATGATGCACTTACCGCATCATAAGGCACCGAACATCGGAGGGTTAACTACGTTGAACTCGTAATTGTCAATCGCAACTTGCTATCCAATACGCGTAGATTTTTGGTTATTGACACAAGGTGCTTTGTCTTGCCCTCATTTACCACAAAATTCACTCGACGGGATTCCTTTTCAAGACTGGAGAGAGTTGCACTGACTGTCCGCCGACTAATGCCAATAATGTCGATATCATCAGCGTAAATGGGCATCATAACACTCTTTATAGAAAATAGTGGCAAAGATATCAAATTGAAAAAATCGCATGATAAGGGATCGTCTTGTCTAAAACTCCGCTTCGTTTCAAAAGGTTGCGAAGGCCGGATGAGCTTTGCGGGAATGGCAAATTCAGACATGGCGACATAGAGGTGATCCGTCTTCGTACTTTGTAATCAACAAAAAGTTGGTGGGTGTCGAACTGCTTATCTTGGGTCTTATCCAGGATTTGGCGCAATATGGCAATTTACTCGATGGTAGATTTACCAAGCCTGAAACCACACTGGCCCAATCAGTTTGCTGGCGAGGGGTTTCACAATGTACGCTTGATGGAATCCATGAAGATAAAGTTTCGGAAGCGTTCCACTCATTCGTGTTACATTTTTTTTGTGCTTATTCACTCCGGTCGGGAGCATAGGGCCTCGGCAAGACTCTTCCATCGTACTTGGTTCTGTGCTGTTGTTTCTCGCATAAGATGTCGGCATATGCTGGCTCGCGCATCATCTGCCTTCTCCAAGTATTATTTGGCCTACCGCGACATTAGCTCCCTTGCGGGTTCCAGTCCCGTGCCATTCTCGTAATGCTATCTGGTGGTTTTCTATGCGTGTGAGCTACCCATCGCCACTTCCTGCGTTTGATTTGCCATAAGATGGGCTCCTCGTTCATTGATGTCCACAACGCGTCGTTGTTGATGGTGTACTGCCAGAATATTTTACTGATAATGCGAAGGCTTGTTTTGATGAAAGATTGCAGCCTCTCCGTCGTGGTGTTAGAGACCAGCCATGTTTCACCTCCTCTATGACAGAAAAACCAAGAGCCATTAAGAGGACACTCTCCATAATCAATTTTCTTCCAAACAGCTAATAATCTTTAGCAAATAATTAACAAAGACAGGCGTCGGCTAATAACAAAACAATCTAAACAACATAAAAACTTAACTACAAATTCATGCATACATGCACACATACATACATACATTTATTTGTACATACGTACATCGAAATAGTTGCTAATGGCATTGCTGAAGAATAGAGAAGCATAGAGAATAGCAAATGAATAAAGAAGAAATCATTGCAATTAACGACATGGCGAACAATGTAAATTTAACGCGGGACATTAATTGAAACATTAAACGGTACATTTTATTGCTTAATTTACATGGAAATTAACTAAAACATGCTGACAAAGCAACGCCAGCAACACTGGCAAGGCACCAAGGATCACAAATACAAATACAACAAGTAATAACAGAACAACAAAAGCAATAAAATTACAATGCAAAATAGCAACGAAAAACATCATCGACACAGCACAGCAAAAATCACAGAAAGCGGAATGCGACCCTAAAATACTTGTAAAGTCAAAGTGCCGTCGCTGGTAAAAGAGTCAAGCTGTCGCAAGAAGCGCGGACGCGGACGCGTTTGCGGAATGTCGGACGGGATAGCTGCGTAAATGAATCGAAATGAAAATAAAATATGCGCCACACTACATAAATACTTACGCGCTGCTACATAAGTACATAAGTACTCACTTATAAGTAGATATGTAATGTTTAGGACATTTTAATTCTCAATTTCACACCCTAACTGACTGACACTTCGCCTTTGACGCCGACGCCGACGCGGCATGCCAACGTTCGTGAGTTCACATTGTGATATTCCTTTTTGGCCCGCCGCGCGTCCTAGATTGGGATACCATGACCGATACGCTTGGGTTTGTTTCGAAAATTGTCGACATTTGGCAGCAGCTTTTTTTACTTTACAATTATTTGGCAGTCTCTCTTTCTCTCTTCCCATTTAGCTTCCATGTTGTCCTTTTTTCGAGCTGCAAAATTTTGCTTTATGAACTTTTTCTCTAAATTTTTCGGTTTGTCTATTTTTTCGTTTGCATTTGTTACATTTCCTGTCTGCACTTTTTGTGTGTAAATTTTCAGTTTTTCGTCGCATTTTTTCGCCCCTCCACCTTTATTTAATTTCCCTTTATTCGATTTCCCACCCATTTTATGGCGTTAAGGCTCATTAGATTTGCGAAATGTTTTGACACTGTGACGGCATTCTTGACGTTAATGTTATTGCATTAGCGGCTTTACTTCGGGCCAACCGGCCAACTGGGTAGCAGAGGTTGCGCTTGGCCTGCAGCAGTCATTTTTTCGGCTTTCTCAGTGTTATTATTTTATTTTAATTTCTTCCATTGGTTTCTTTTTCGTTTTTTTTTTTGTTTTTGTTATACAATTAGATTAATAAATGCCATTAAATCGCAAGTGTTTATTTTTATTATGCGCAGTGCTCCCATTTGGGACTCTCTCCTGGTTACGAAATGACCTCCAATTCAGCAGAGTATTTTTATTACAGCAAATTGATGAACAGAAATAATTTAGCGCCACATTAACCACAAATTATTGTTATTAGAATACAGAATAGTGTATGTTTTGTTCCAAATTTTGGTACCAAATTACTTCTGAAACAGAAAAAAATTACTTCAGGTATGGCTGGAATCAATAGAACCAAAAACATGGCAATCAAAGAAAGACAAATCTAGCTGAGTGTAGTCAAAGGGAGGTGATTAGAAGCCGTATGCTGGAGAAGTGAGCAGCCATTTTTTTGTCGTTCCAGATTTGCTATTCGTACTGGAAAGATTTTTCGCCTTCTATGAACGAGCTGCTTTTTTCAAAAAGCCAAAAAAAAATACCTCATTTTCCACACTTTAACTCTTTAAGTACGTAATTTTTAAGGAATTGATCTAATAATTCCAAAAAAAAAAATTGTAAATCTTTACAGCGGCCTAACCTCTTAAGTTTTACAGCTAAGGTTAATTTGGCTGGTCTGAAAATATCTAATGTGGCCTTCAAGTACTGGCCTCCAGCATTAAAAAATGTTTGAAGTATATAAAAGAAGGTTTTAAATGCATTTTTAAACGTATTTCAGGAAATTGCTGATAATTGAAAGCACCCATATTGACAAAAGACATTTCCGTTCCCACCACGGTCGGCTCTACGTTTCCGGAGCGACCCGGCTTTATATCCGGCCAAGAACTGTCACTTCAGCAGCATTCCTCGTATATGTACGGGAAACGTTTATGCTGCTACAACAACAACAAAAGAAGATTTGTTTTGTCCTCAAAGAAGGTTAAAATCGAAAATGTCAGAAACATCATCAAAGTTGCCATCACACCCGTGGTATGTGGGGCTTGATCCCACTAACACTATCACATTCCTCACGTCTCGGCTAATTCCACCCTGGGACTGCTGAGAGCATTTCATCAAGGTGGAGCCGCGTTTGTGCTTTTTAGACACTCCAGGTACCTGCGTCCAGATTCCTCTCCTAGTCAGTTCTGGGCTTCTTACGCTATCAATAGCCTCTATTACTGGTTTGTGATCAATGGAGCATCGGAGATTTGCAATATCGTTGCTCGATATCGACTTGTCGTCTGGTTGCCTTCGTCTTGAGGCTTATCTCAGGCATTCATGATTGTTGTCTGAGATCTGCTTCAAAATGGCTTTTTTGGACGCCGCATCTGTTGGATGTTCTAGCTTGGTCGCATTCACCTTGCTTCTGCTCTGCACTTGCATTCTATGCCAGAGTTTTATTGCAATCAAAATAGGATCTGTGAACTGCTGGGCAGCAAGTGTTAGACAATATTTTGCTCTGTTGGCATTGAAGTTCAAGAACTTTTTGGAGTAATTAAGGCCGCTTGTGCCATTCTAGTGTTCACTGATTTCAGTTTGGATCCATTTTTTTGTTTCCTGTTTTATATTATTTTTGTAAAAGCCGAAAAATGGGATTGGTCCAATAAATACCTCTTCTGCCTCTTTTTTGGCTCAAAAGTCTGCCTTCTCGTTTCCTTCGTGTCCGTCATGTCCTGGTACCCAAAACAGTGAGACCTGATTGTGAGTGGCCAATTTGTTGAGTGCATTGTTATACTCTTTTAGGACTTTTGACTTGAATGTGAAGCTTTTCAAGGCTTTGAAAGTATTCGGCTGTCCGAAAGTATTTTAATATTTACTTTCTCGAACGCTCTTTTGGATATGATTTCCATGGTTTCCATTATGGCGAAGAGCTCCGCATGGAAAATCGTGGTATCTGTACTTAGTGTTAGGAGTTTGTGTGATCTAGGCCCCACTGTTGCTGCTCTTACTCCTTGGAACGTTTTGGAACCATCGATCATATACACTTCTACAGTATTGATTTTTCTATCATTTTTGAACGTTGTTTAGATGTACTGCATACGAGTATAAAAGGTGGCATACAATTACTCTTTCAATTTTATTTTTGAATAACTTTTTAATAAAAAAAAATGATTTTGAGTGCGCTTTATTACTTGTCTGTTTGTATGCTGCAGCTGCTTGGGTCCAGAGGGAGAGGGGTGTTAGATGAGTGGGTTTGATGCAGCATGTGAAAAGGTGGTTAGTATCGTGCGGGGTGCCTTCACATGCCCAGAGCAGTCGACAGAATCACTGGATATTCTTGCGTTTTTGAGCTTCTTCAGGTAATGGATTTGTCAGCATTGGCTAAGCTGGGCACAGCATGCGAGAGTGTATGGCCTTCCTACTGGCCAAGCGATTTTCGTCTAGCAATAAACTTGCTCGGAATGATATATCCCAACTAAGCGTTGCTTGCATCCGGCACTTGTACACAGTTAGGCTGAGGCTGGAGCACAAAATCTACTGCCGTTGCTCGAAATTCCCAGAGGCGAAAAAAGCGCAATGGTGTCTTCTAAGCAGCTGCTCAGCATAATAGGACTAGAATGAGGTGGTTGGGCTAGACTTATGTAGATAGTTAGACCAAGCTGAGCAACTTTTATACACCAAATTCTTAAGCACCACTCGGACCACCTTTATATCAAATATTTCCTGCTCTGTTGCATGTTGCAATCTGAGAGTTTATCATTAATTGAAGTTCTATTCAGTCGCCAGATCAAACAACCAACCAGCCATACTGACCAGCGATGCCAAACACCTGTGCTTACTTGGATAACTGATTTGACAGATATTCTTACGTAAGTCTATACATCTAAGAAGAGCAATTCTTCATAATCATATCCGATTCTATTGCTATCAGTTCAGTATTCCATAAAAAATAAATGTTGCATGGGAGTTGCAAAGTACAAGGTGAAGCCCAAACTAAACAAGACTGGCGTCATAAAAATGTTTTTGATGTCGCCATCTTTTTAATGATTTAGTCCGTTGGAAGTTACATCCCTCGTTAACTTCCAGTGAAAGCTTGGTGACATTCGGTATAGTGGAAGCGAAGTTATTGCGTCTAAAGTGTCAGTATGTTTGTGTCATTAGTACAAAAATGAGTTTCGAACAAAGAGCTAATATCAAATTTTATTTTAAAATCCGTAAAACGTTTACCGAAAAATTTGGATTGATGTAAAAAGTGTAAGGCGATGATTGTCTATCTCGTGCCAGAGTCCATGAGTGGCTTACACGTTTCAGAGATGGTTGTGAGGACATAAATGGCAATGAACTTACGAGCCGCCCAAAATCAGTAATCACCGAAAACTCCATCGAAATTGTTCGTAAATTTATCACAAATGAACCGAAATCATCGTTGAAATTCATGGAATCGGAGTTGAATATCTCCATAACATCGATTTATCGCATTTTAACTGATTACGAAAGGTCTGTGCACGTTTCATTCCGCGAAAGTTAACTGAGGACCAAAAATTGTTCAGAATTCAACGTTCGAAAGACCTCATTAAAGAGGCTAGAAAAGACGAGAACTTCCCTTACAACATTGTAACTGGTGATCAAACGTGGAAAACCCGGAAACTAAGCGTCAAAGTGCCGAAGGAAAACGCGTTTGGAGAAGTCAAAAATCAAGTCGATGCTCATTTGTTTTTACGATTCCAAGCGAATTGTCCACTAGGAGCTCTAGCCAACGGGCCAAACCGTCAATGCAATTTTCTATCTTGGCATTTTGAAGCGTTTTTTGGCTCTCTGTGACTTCTACCTACTCGGAAAATTGCATTTGGCTATGAAAGGAAAACATTTTGCGTCCGTAGAGGCCATCCAAAAGACTTGTTTGTACCGACATCCTGTAGGACATTCCGGTCAATGCCCTGAAACATTCTTTCGAAAATCCTTTAGATCGCGCAAAACAGTGTATCGAGGCCAGAGGGGACTATTTTGAATAAATAAACTCGAAGTTATCAGAACAAAGCTTCTGTCGTTTCTATTTTAACTCAGTCCTGTTTATTTTAGACTTCACCTTGCCATTAGCCAGCGTATCCTCGTTTTTGGTTTACATATCCACGTCAAAGCTTAGACAAAAAAAAATATCGCATTACTTTTAGGTTTTATGCATTTCCATACTTTTATTTCCTAGATTCTTATAAGCAGCTAAAGCTAATTTATTCCTAAAAAAATTAAAGAAATAATACCACCAAAATATTTCATATCTATTAGCTGGCGGCAGCAGCTGCAGCAAGATGAGGCCAAGAAGTCATTGTGGTAATATTCATGGTAATTGTACGAAATAACCAGCGCAGTTGTAAAACCCGCGGCCAAAGATGTAATATGAAAATCAACAAAAAAAAAAAAACCACCAAAAAATTTCTATGAACAACAATAAAAATGTAATGATACCTCCATCAGCGTTTACTTTTGCATTGAAAACAAAATCTAAGTATAGAAAAAACCCCAAAGCAGCTGTTTCCAAGGCAGCGCAAATCAAGAATGTAAGTAATGCGCAGACAAATAGCAAAATGGAAAAAACAACAAATATTACAATGTAGCAACTTTTCTAGCAAAAACCGGCACAGCCGCGGGGGTAAAGGTAACATTTAAAAGTAACTGTAAATTCAAGGTAATGAACTGATGGACGTCAAGCAGTCACAGCGGCTCGCATTCAAACGTCAAGTTGTGGGTGTAAATCCTGTTAAAAGCCACCAAAGCGCTGCGTAAAAGCGAATGGAAGGGGCAGAGAGCACCGTGCGTAACGAATTGTTGGAATTGGAATTTTCCTGTTTGAAGGAGGGAAAAAAAACATTTAAATGAAGAAAAAATTTGGAAAAAATCGTAAGAACATGCGCCCCTCGCCGCGCAAAAGCGGACTAATGACAGCTTATTAGCATGTCGCCGCAGCAGGGAAGATGCGCTCAAGGAAGGTGTCAGTGAAATGGGCGAAGGTAGGCTTAACGGTATTACATAGAGTGAGCAGCCTACATATGTGTGTATGTACGCAAGATGCCCTGCTCTTAAAGTTTGATGGGCGCGTGCCACGGACTATTTCAGAGCAATAATGCTGACTTTACGATTCAAAACAAGCTGCTCTGTGGCAGTGGCGGAAGAGGGAAATGATTATGAAAAACAAGAAATCTTATTATGGACATGAAAAAGAGATTTTTTATGTAAATTTTAGTTGTACAGCGGAAAAAACTGGCATTTAGAATATTTTGTATTTATAGGAATCTGTAAGTAAGCGTATATGTATAGAGATTTACACCGTTAGAAAATATAATAGAAATATATATATTTTCATGTTATTTTTTATTATTACTTTTTTTTTGAACTACAAATTCATCAATTAATTAATAATAAAATGTCAGGAACTTTTGCTTGAAAAAATATAAGAACAGAAAGCCTTGCCATAAAAAATCAGTGCTTAAAAAGGTGCGTGTAGCGTAATACACATAACACACAAGTGAAACTTTCAATGCAGACAAAGAAAGAGGGAGAGACCCGAGAGAGAATGAAAGAGAGAGTGAGAGAGAGAGAAAGAGAGAGAAAGGAAATATATCTAAATAAATTCACAACATTTGCAGAGAATACAAATAGGCAAAATTTACAAAAAACGGAGAAGGGTTGACCGGTGTAGGTAAGCGCCGGACACAAACCCTGGCAACAACGCGCAAAACTCCGACCGTTTATCAACCGCACAAACGCAGCGATTCCAAGACCGCAGCAACGGCACAAATTACCTTAAGGCATTACCAATAAATCCGACGCCGGAGTGGATAGCACTTTATAGTACGCACAATCACTAGCCAGGAAACGGAAATAAGCGCCAAAAAGTAGGTACCAAAAAAAACACCAAAAAAATTGGGCCCAAAAAACGCCCCAAACAGTAGGTACCAAGGAAATATAACGCCAAAAAATAGTCACCAAAAATATATTTCCTACAAGTTTGCACCAACAAACAAGCACCAAAACGTAGGCAGTGTTATTTCTCACTAGAAATTAGCAGCCACAAGGAAAAACTGAGGAAAAATAGCATAAACTGTATCTAAGATATATATATAGATAAGAGGTATAGTTCCCTCTCTCCTTTTCCTCTACGTTATATCTTTTTTCTCTCTCGCGGAACGAAAATGCCCAAAACGTTGCACGACCTTGAAATTTTACTCTCCATTCTCGCTTGTCCATCGACGTCTAAACGCCTAAGAAGTTTCACTTCAAAAATGCTTACATATGGAGAGTTAATTTAGTATTTCCTAGCACCTCCTGCTCGTTCTAACACTTTTTCAAATTTTGAACTTTTTCAAACTTTGAATTGAATATACTAAATTTCCAGGAGAAATAGAGTACCAAGACTTTTGAATTTGACTCCACATTTCTTACTTATTTGTGGCTTGGAAAGGTCCGATTATCTCGCTCTCAGTTCTGCCCACAGATGCTCAGGAGACTTGGACGGCCATTCTAAAGCATTCACTTTTTCTTTTTTAAACCACTTCTTTGCTAATTTTATCTATACATATATATAGAAAATTTTTCCAGTTTCTACGGAAGAGGTGTTTTCTTGCAAATTGAAGGCCTTCTGTTTTGCTTTCTTTAAACTTAACAACACTTGTATGTAACACTTGAATGTTTTTGCTTTTAATCTGACTACTACTAACCTGTATCGAACTGTGCGAATTGTAACTTGCAAATTTTTCTCGTTTCCTCGTTTGATGATAGAAAAAGGTTTAATCTTGCTATGACGCATAAGTTTTTTATTTTCTCTTCCTAAAATTTTACATTTTCTTCTTTAAGTTTCAGGTTTTGATACGTTTTCGAACAGCACTGAAAACGTTTTTCTTTGAACATTTCATTCTGCTATATGATTCTTACTTTTTCGATTCATCCATCTTTTTTCGCTAAAGTGTCACTCCTTTCCTCAATGAAATTTTTTAACAATACCAAAAAAAAAAATGGATATATGTACATACTTCGTTGGCGTTGAATCATCACACTTAGCCATTGTGAAACGCTGGCACAATAAGTTCCATCATAGCAATGTGTCCTTACAGGATGAATTTCGAAGGCCGTCCACAAACGGTTGTTGTGCTAGAAATAATCGATGCTGAGCGTCAGTTGATAACGCAAGATCGTCTTGTGACATATTGCGCGATAGCGGCATCCTTGGACATTTGTAGGGCCAGTATATATACAATAATGCATGAAGACATCAAGAAGATTTGTTGTCCTTGAAGACTCCATAATTTTACAATCGCCCAAGAAAGAACTCGTGTCGGCTGTTGTAAAGAGATGTTGAAGAAATTTAGCCGCGATGATTCAATGCACGCTTATGACATCGGAACAGGTGACGAATCTTGAATCTTTGCATATAAATCGTAAATCAAACAGCAATCGATCGAATGGGTGTTTCACGCCTAGCCTAATTGAATAAAAGTTGTTCGCAGAAGAAGCACCGCAAAGCAAATGGTCGCCTTTTTCTCCGGAAAATCTGGTCTTGTCGCAGCGTTGCCACTAGAAAAACTTAAAACAGTCAATTGTGAGTGGTACACAATCATTTGAATTAAGAAAAACCAAACGCCGAAGACGAATCATCCTTCACCAAGCCAACGCGAACTCTCACGTATCGGCTCGTCCAAGTAAGTTTTTGAGCACTCAAGGTATCGAATTACTTGTAATCAGTCATCCGCCTTATCCGGCTAATGATTTTATTAAAAATAAATATTTTAAATACTGCAAAATAAGCCCCGATTTGGTTTATTATTTTATTAAAAATTAAAATTTTAAATACTGCAAAATAAGAGGAGCTATCCATCCGCTCATCAGTGGCGCATATTTTAACTTTTGGAAAAGTTATGTCGGAAAGGGTTTGTGATAAAATTATTTTCTTGAATCATCAATTTAACTGTAGATATCTTTAAAATAACCCGATATTCATCATAAAAGTTGTAATTTTTTGCCATATTTTCTGTCCATTCCAAATTCTTACCTTTTTTCACTCCTTTGCCACATATTTCTGTTCCCCATATGTTTCTTGTTTGCTTAAAAATAAATTCCTCACAAATTGTTTAAATATGAAAATTGCCTTTGTTTAAGAAAATTCGTTAGTTTTTCTCTATTCATTCTCAGTGAAATAATTTTGGGTTGCATACTTTATTGAATGAGAACTATTAGTTTTGCTTTATGACAACATTTTTTGCTTCCGCATACCCACAAGAAATGTTTTGGAACGGACCTCAAATTGAACCACTACCTGTACACTTACTCAGCGTGAGCAACACATGTGACACAGAGGCTTTTATACTTATGTCCTTTATGCAAAAGTGGTGCGGCCGTCACCTGACCTAAGAATGTAAATACAAATACACGCGCCTTTGTGCAGATGTGTGGCATGTGGCGTAAGAGCAAAAACTATTAAAAACTAAAAACTAAACATTCATGTAGTACATGAAAAATGTATACCCCGAAATTGGACAACAAAGCAAAGTGGCTATGCTAGCAAAATACTCAACGCTCACTACCAACCAACTGACCACTAACGATTTTCCTTTGAAAAATGACATTTTGTGGCGCACCATTTTTTACTACTCCTGTTGCCCATTTCAAGACAAACAAAAAAATAGCAAACCAATCCCATACAAATGTTGTAAGGCTTCCGAATAGTTTTTATACAACATAAATTTTACAAAATAATAGTGTATACTCTTGGGCGTCGACGAAGTGTGAGTGATCACGAAGTGGCCACCTTAGTTAGCGTCCTTGTGCGCTTTGGGCTGATTTACGGCTCGAGCACCTGCACGGAGCTGAGTGGAGTTAACGGGCATTGATGCACAGGTGCATGCAGCTTCACACCCTTAAAAAATGGAGAATCTAAAAATAATAGGGGTGAGAAAGTATTGAGGATAGTCAGTAAGTCTATTTTTGGGGGTATAGGATAATTACTTTCGTAAACACAAGTGAATGGTTGAAATGGGCGGAGGGAGTCGGAGAGTGGTTTAGTTAACGCTGAAATCGGCTAAAAAACAAGCAGGTAAATAACAGTAAATCTAATATGCCAAGCAGCTGACAAAAATATTTTTCAACAGCACATCACAAACTGCTCAAGCGACAGGGAATTAGGGGCGGGGGAGTTCGATGGCAGATGAGGGAGGTAATGCGCAAAGAAAAATAGTTGTGTGCTTTTAAGTGAAAATAAAATATTGAGTTTCAGGAACTTGAAAGGCGAAGAAAATTGAGTGTAGTAGTAGAAGGCATCCGATAAAAGGGTGCTTAAATGATATACAGTGGCCCAACACATAATCGTACATCATTTCCACGATAGTCTTGTGCCTGATCGAAGCCTTTTTTCAAAATTAACAATATCGCGGCCTCAGGAAATATATTTCAGATTTTCGAGAAAAAAAGCGATAGTTAATTATTTAAAAAAAAATCTAAATTTTTGAAAAAAAATCCCTCGATCAGGCACGAGTTTTTTATATTTTTCAAAAGCAGTATAAATTTCATTGAAATCTACCAAGCGGTTTTTAAGTTGCAGTAATCACCAGTTCAAAAAACATAGTTTTGAGAAAAACGCATGTAAAGTTTTGCTATTCGCTCTCGATAGCTCCGGTGCGCCCGAGCGGTTTTTGTTAATTAACGAATATCTCGAAAAGTATTTGTCGGATTCACTTCAAATTTTCACTTTCAATATTTTGAGAAACGGTAAAACTAAAAATGCAATTTTCGAAAATTCTATCTACCCCTAACCCCTTAAAGTAGAAATAGTAGAGAGACAGGATATCTACAAAATGCATGGTTTCCGCAAATCTTTTGGACTCTTAAGAGATCCGGGAGACCGGGAGAGTAAGAAAATGAACTTAATTCATACTTAATGCATCGCAACCCAACAGCATAAGTCTGATTCGAGAAAACGCCGGTCAGCTACAAAGAAACGGATCTACAGTCTCGTCATTTTCAAGACCGGATAGGCATATTGGATCGCTGCTTATGGTAGCCATATGTTGACACGGGCGTTTTACCCTATGATTACATCCACCAGTACTCTCAGATCCTTCCCACTAAGTTTTAGGAGAAAGGTAGCTAATTTCCTGTTTGGTTCTTTCGCAAAGCACTTGGCTACTCTGCAGGAGTCCAATTCAGACCAACGTACTTTAAAGGTAGACTTCATGAAGTCGTCAATCCATTGTAAAATTTATGCAGAATTGATACCCAGAAAGGGGTATAGTGGTATGCTCGCAGAGCTCTCATTAGCCAGCTTCTCAGCCAAATCATTCCCTGTAATAACGCAGTGTTCATTGTTAATATTATATAATGTGGATATTGATTGAGTTTAGGTTGGCGCACTGCCCCAGGCTGCCGAAGAAAGGAGCGCCCAGTGACCTTAGTCGTCTAGCTGTCACACCCGGACATTTAGAGACAAAATTCTCTACAGCCTCCTTCTCTGAAAGGTCCCCACAGCTTCTGCAATGGGGGTTAAATTGTAACCCTAGCTTTTCCGCGAGTGTGCCGATCGTCCAGTGACCAGCAAACACAGCTATGAGTTTCGAAATTGAATTGCGAGGAGTCCAAAGGGCTTTCTGAGTCCTTCGAATATCGTATTGGGGACAAAAGATTTTCGAAATAGCACATGAAGAAAAGGATTTCTAAATAAACCTCATTCTCATCCCGATAATCTTGTAGCTATGCTTCGTGTCGTTATCCGAATAGGAAGCATAATTGTCCTAAATACCCAACCAGCACTTTGTCTGGCATTGCTTTAAGGCTGGTCAGATATTGAAATTTATCTACTATATATTAGCTTCTACAAAATGGATATTTCCGACACCTGTGCTTGAAACACACTCCACGACACCATAACAGAGGCACCTCCATGCTTCACAATAGCCTTTTTATTCTTTCTCTCAAATTCAAGGCTTTCTCCAGACAACACTATTAAGTAGTTCTACTGGGTAGCAGAGAAAATATGCATAACCTCTACAAAAAAGGCTTTTTACAAAAAGAAAACCATCAAACCATACTACATATTCAAAGAGCAAACAAATAGTCGCATCAAAAACACATATCGCAAATAATCAACGTTTTGATACATATTTTTCAGACAACGAAAAATCCAAATCCTAAATTCCAAACACTAACTCCCACCATCTATTTGGTCTGACTACATTCTTTTACTCCTTTTAAATATTTCATTATAAACAATCATCTACGCATCGTTTTTAAACCCTTTTCCCCTGCAACATATATATATAAAATATATTAAAATAACTTTTAAGTGGAAAATTTATTTATTTTGTCGACATCAGATAATGTAGGTACTTGAGAGCTCGTCTAGAGGCATTGCACGACACATCATTACATACTATTGTTGACTGTAGTATTTAATATTACTAACTATTAATTATGCAAATGAAGAGAAAGGAAAAAAGTTAATATACCCATGTTGCTTTAATAATCTTATAGTACTGACTTCTTTTGAGAATTTGGGATTTTTTTCCCCCTCCATGAGAACTATAGATATCGCTAACTAGGGTTTGACAGCTGAAATGGCAACCTGTGCTGACGTTTGTTTTCAGTAAGGCTTGGCAAGTCATTATGGATCGCTTAACGCCAGGACAAAGCTTCCAAATTGTGGAAATTTACTTTGAAAAGAAAAATAAATAAAGTAAATCAATTCGAGAAATTCATAGAGCACTAAAGGCCTTTTCAGGCCTTATTCCTTTCAAAATGAAAAATGAGCTGCAGTTACGGTGAATTGCGAGCACTACGGAGTCATGCTACTTGCACTTTTGTTTCCAAAAATAAAAATTAATCAGTAAACATCTACGACATTTGGTCTTACAACGCACTGTACAATCGATTTATTGCAACATTCGAGCCCCCATTGATGCCATCCGGCCAGATTAATTGGAAAATATAGTCAAGAATTGGACTGATCGAATGAACCATGCAACTTGTAACCGCGGCGAACATATGACAGATATTAAATTCAAAAAATAAATGCCATAAAAGTATCTACCCGATTATAATATCAAAATTCATTCCAATAATATTTATGTTTTGTACGATTTAAAAGTTGAGATTTTGACACAGAAGACAAAGAGCGATCAGGTCCATCAAAAAAGTTTGAAAACGAAGAATTGGAGGCATTACTCGATCAAGATCCATGTCAAACTGAAGAAGAACTTGGAAAAAAATTGGAAGTCACTCCACAAGCCATTTCTAAACGTTTAAAAGCAACCGGATACATTCACAAACAAGGAAATTGGGTGCCACTCAAATTGAAGCCGAGACGATTTTGCATGTCTGAAATGCTGCTTAATCGCCACAAAAAGAAATCGGTTTTGCATCGTATTGTCACTGGCGATGAAAAGTGGATTCATACAACAACCCAAATCATAAAAGATCATATGTGAAGCCAGGCCTACCAGCCAAATCGATACCAAAGCCGAATATTCATGGTTTGAAGGCAATGCTCTGTATTTGGTGGGATCAGAAGGGTGTGCTGTACTATGAGCTGTTAAAATCGGGCCAGACGATCACGGGAGAGCTATACAGGCACCAATTGATACGTTTGAAGCAAGCAATAGCCGAAAAACGGCCAGAATGGGCGACCAGTCACGAGAAATTGATTTTCCATCATGACAATGCTCGGCCACATGTTGCAGTACCGGTCAAAAATTATTTGGAAAATGCCGGATGGGAAATTCTACTTCGCCCGCTTTATAGCCCAGACATAGTTCCTTCTGTTTACCGCTTGTTTCGGTCGATGCAGAATTACCTTTCTGTAATACGCTTCACTGTTGACTTTCTCGGCGTGAAAGATGAGAAGTTTTTTTGGGATAGAATCCATAAATTGCCTGAAAGATGGGAAAAAGTTGCCGCTTCCGATGGACAATATTCTGAATAAAATATTTTTTCACTTCTATACTTAAACAAATGGTTTTTTTTTTAACAAAAAATACGAAATTAATTAGTTGTACAGCCAATATTTTTTGTATTCTTACTACTTCATTTTTAGAAAATAGCATCCTTTTTTTTTTTTGGAAAAAGTTTATGTATTGGAGTGAAATCGAACCCAGTGTGTGGCTTACGTCAAAAAAATATGTGTGTCTTCCGAAGGTTAAGCACCGATTCTTCCGAACACAATTTTTTTTTTTTTCATTTTTCTTTATTTATTGAATCTGTCTTGTATAAGAAACTAACAATAAGTTTACAAATCTTATATACTAGAGTAATATGTTTCCTTGCCAGTGCTAAGAAACGAATTATTTGCTCAAATGAATATATATTTACATATATGATTAAATCGGTTGTGAATCTCGAATTCTTCATAGTTGGGAGCTGGAAAGGACGGGTTTCCAGTCTCCGATTCTTCGTAGCTGGGAGCCGGAAAGGCCTAGTTTCCAGTCTCCCTTAGAGCTTCCGTTGTCCCCAGTGGCGGATCCAGGATTTCATAAAGGGGGGTCCGGGGTATTTTAGAAGGGTGTTTTTATTAAAAATCAATTTCGTGAATAAAATATGGCATTATTCGCGCTGCATGTCGTGACTAGCCGATGAAAAAACTAATAGCTCTAGATATCTTGTAAAAAAAATTCTAAAAATAGTAAAGGACTTTGATTCAAAATTACAAGAATAATTGGCGGTTTTTATACATCGTGGGACACCTTCATAAATAATTACGCCTATTTAAGATACAATATATTATAACATGTGTTGGAGCCAACTTGCAATTCAACCATGTATAGTTTAAGTACGAAAAAAATATCAACCCTGTTTGTAACTTCTTTAAACTTCTTTAAAAACAATATTCAAACCAGTCTTTTATTAAAAAAATATCAAAAAAAGATCAAAAAATCAATATTTTGCGTGAGCACCTCGTGCAGCAATTAAAACCGGAATCCTTTTGGGTATGCTTTCAACGCATTTTAAGCAGTTTGTTTTTATTTGGTCGTCATTTTTCCAAATATTTTGCAGTCTTTCGCTCAGTTGTTCTTTATTTGTAATATTATCTTTCGATATTTCTGTCTTTGTTGACTCTTAAAGGTTCTCAATTGGATTGAGGTCTGGTGAGTTTCCTGGCCAATTAAGAACCTGAATTTTTTGCTCTTCCAAAAAGCTGCTCACAAAAAGCCAAATATATCGAACGGTAATTTCGACAAAGCAATGATTGCTACAATGTTTCACATTATACAAAAAAAGTAGCATTTCCTAACATTTTTGCAAACTACACGTCATTAAACTCGGCAATTTGTTCCTCTACAGTATGATTCTAATAATTTGAGCACCCACTGTAAGTAAAAAGTTAACGTTTTTTGTACAACAATCATTCTGTGTATACAAGTGTTTTCACTCCAAATCTTTTTAACTCGTGCATATTTTTATTATAACTCAACATGCAGAGCTTGATTAAGGAAATGTATCACTCTACGTATTTTTAATTTTTAATTTTAAAAAACTAACATCAGATTCGTAATCAGCGACACCAATGTCGAACATACATAGTTTTTTAAGCATCTGTTGCGCCATTAAAGAGGGCGTTAAGAAAATGAATGTGCATGTCTAAAAGTCTTAAATTCAAAATAGTATAACTTTTTTTTCATTCATCCTAGAAGTCTTTTAAAAAATGGGTTTTAAAGCTACAGAGTATTACTTTGCGATTCCGTTGTGGAAAATAAAAAAAAAATTTACCGTACCCAAAAAAAATGCATAAAGATGTCCAAAATCGGCATTTCTTGACTATTTAACCACAAATTGCCAAAAGTCCTGACGTGCTGGAGCATTTTCAAGATCAAATTCGTTTTCAGCACAAAAAAAACTTGAAGAGACACTCGTAGCCGTTTTAGAAATTGGACAAAAATGAAATTACGCAGGCCTGTGTAATTATTCAAAATTTTGAATTGCGTCCGTCGTATTATAATTGTTTTTATTATAAAATAAATTAAAACTGGAAGAAAAATCTAATAAACTGCTAATGCATATAAAAAAATATTGTTTTTTTTAACTTGACTCATACAGAATTGAAACATAAAATTTTAGAGCATGATTCCAATGGGGGGGGGAGGGGGGGGTCCGGACCCGAAAACCCCCCCCGTGGATCCGCCACTGGTTGTCCCTCATGTCGATTGTGAAAATGATGTTGTTTTTTGTTTTTTTTCGAATGTGATAGATGTGGTTGGAGGAAGTTGTGGACGGACTCTCGTGTGAGGTGAGATAATTAAGATAGTGCACTTGAAGATGTCTCTTTTTTTCAATCGTGTGTGACTTTCATCTAAAAGTACATTTCGCGCTAGTTTATTGGGATGGTCTTCTAGCTTTTGTAGGTATTTTTTGCTCAACCGTACTATTTCATCGGCTACACGAGGTATGCAAATATCTCTGTGAATGTTAGCGTTCTTTATATACCATGGAGCTTCCGTGATTATCCGCAGGGCTTTAGATTGCACTCTCTGAAGTTTTTCGATATTTGAGGGCGTAGCCGTTCCCCACATTTCTATACCATATGTCCATATTGGTTTTAGCATGGCTTTATATAGTAGCACTTTGTACTCTAGAGGTAATGCTGATTTTGAATTAAGCATCCAATATAGGCTTTTCATTTTAAGCTTGATATTCGACACTTTCTTTTCAATATGATTCCGCCATGTGAGTCTTCTATCTAAGTGAATTCCAAGATATTTTATTTCATTTTGCTGTGGTACATTCTGACCATTTATTGTAACTGCAAGGCAAGTTTCTTTTCTTAGAGTAAAAGTAATATGCACGCATTTGGTTTCATTAACCTTTATTCTCCAGTTTTTAAGCCATACTTCTGTTTCAAGTATATGCCTTTGTAATATAGACGTTGCTACTTTTGGGTCTGTGTGAGTGCAAAGTATTGCAGTATCATCGGCAAATGTTGATGTCATTGTTTGGCTCGACGTTGGCATATCAGATGTGTATAATACATATAAAATAGGGCCTAGAACGCTGCCTTGTGGAACTCCAGCGTCTATTCTACAATGCCGAGAGAAAAAATCTTTTTGCTTTACAACAAATTCTCTATTAGTGATATAGTTTTTCAGCAAGAGGTGTACATTCGTAGGTAGTAAACTAGTAATTTTGTGAATTAGGCCGCGGTGCCATAGCTTATCGAATGCTTGTGCTACGTCTAAGAACAGTGCAATGCAGTACCGTTTTTTCTCAAAGGACTTTCGTATAAATGACACAATGCGATGAACATGCTCAGTTGTACTATGTTTTGCTCTAAATCCAAATTGGTGTTGAGGAATAATATTGTTATCGTGAATAAAGGGCATTATTTTCTGCAAAAGCAGCTTTTCAAATAGCTTTGAAAGTATGGACAATTGACTAATTGGCCGATATGAGGATGCTTGGCTTAAGTCTTTCCCAGGTTTACCAATCATAGTGATTTGAGATAATTTCCAAGCTTTTGGGTAGTAGGCAGTACGAGAGATGGCGTTAAATATGTGTCTGATATGAAGAACGGCAATATTGGGAAGCTCTTTTAGCATTTTTGCGGTGATTTTGTCGTAACCTGGTGCCTTTTTAGGTTTAAGTTGATTAAAAACTGAGACTATGTTATTTTTTTAAACTTTATTGGCTTTTTTGGTGGTTGCAATATGTCTAGTGGTAAACCCGATTTATATTTGTTGTGGCCTTCCACAATGCGTAATCTGTTTGGTCCGTCGGAGTAAGGTTAGAAAGGAAATCATGAAGATGCCTCTCCTTTTCTTTTTTAAGGGCGCAACGCAACTTAACTGTGTATTCATACAATAGTTTCTTGTATTTTGGAGAACGATATTGTTGCCAAGACCTTCTCAGCTCTCGTTTCTTTTTAACTAAATCTTCTATAGTCTCATCAATGTTTCGCTGAGAGTTAACACGACTTTTATTATTTGTGACCACTGCTGCCCTAGTAGCTCCATGCATTAGTTCAGTCAATGTATATATCTGCCTATCGATATCAATATCATCCTTTAAAGAAACATTGGTTTTTATATGAGTGCTAATGTATTTCTTATATTTAAGCCAGTTTATGAGATTGGGATGGGGGAGCTGATTACCCGCTGCTCTGGTGCAAGGACTACCTTCCATGGTTATAATAGACGGAGAATGGTCGGAGGGCAATTCCAGGAACACTAATCGCATACGAGTATATAACTAATGGCACTGGAATTTACACACATATGGCGCTAATTACAAATTTATGAAGTCTTGAACTACATTAACCGTAGATTTTCATGATTTTTACCACTGCTAAGAATATTTATGAGAACCCTTACATAAGTATTGATAAACAAATTGTATCATGCGCTTATAAGTATTGCATTGGTTGAAGAATATATAATAAATTTTTCTCAGTGGATAGTGTCACCAACTCAGCTGCGCTGGAAAGGAGCTGTTGAAATTTAATGAAAACAATTACTTTTTGTTTGTGCAACTAAATACTGTTGTGCAATATAGTCAGCTACTGGAATGGGGCGTGAGCGTAATGGTCTTTGATTTATGTACGTATGTATGTATGTATTTTCACCTTTTTGGGTCGCTTAGAAGTTTAGTAGAAATTTGCAAAAATTTAATTATTGAACAAATTTTAATGGGAAATATAATTCAGTGCAAATCCAGAGAGAGGGAATAATAATGGCACTTTTAAGGAAATAGAATAACCATTACTTTAAAATATAGAACTTTAATAAATAAATAGAACTAACCTTTACTATGACTCACGCAACTCGTTTCATATGTTAACTTTATCAACACAACTAATTGCTGTGGAGAAGATGGTAGAATATAAAGGGTTTTCCAATAACAGGTGTTACAGATGAATGGATTGCGCTATCGAGAGATGACTAACGATTTTTTATGGCCAGAATTGGATGGTATTGATCTGGACAATGTTTATTTTCAACAAGACGGCGCTACGTGCCGCACAAGCAACGAAACCATAGATCTTTTACGCGAAAAGCCTCCGAACCGTGTTATCTCTCGAAGAGGTGATCACAATTGGCCACCAAAACCTTGTGATTTAACACCTTGTGACTTTTTTCTTTGGGACCACATGAAAGAGAAGGTCTACGCCAACAGCCCAAGGTCGATTCAAGACCTCAAAGATGGAATTCGTGAGGCTATCGAGGACATAGGGCAGCCACTTTGCAATTCGGTTATGGAAAATTTCATAAAAAGGATATTGTCCTTTAAGCGTGGTCGTGGTGGTCATTTGCCTGATCTTATTTTCCACTATTAATGGCATACTTTCCTCTTTGTAATGAAATAAACATCCGATCATTTATATTAAAAAACAGCATTTTTCTTTCAATATCAAAATAACACCTCTGTTTGGAAAACGCTATACATACATATGTAATTGCTTGGTATATTATTAATTTAATTTTTATTTGATTTTGACAATCTTTTTGAAGCCAAGCTGCAAATTGAATTTCGTAATAGAAATCTAGTAAATGAATTAATTGCCTAACTATGTACTTAAAAGTTAGTGCAAAAGTTGCAAGTTAATTTCAACTTACAAATTTTGCCTAAACGTAATTTCAATGATGTATTGGGTCTTATCTACACCGCGTAAAATTACTATAGCACAGGGACTTATTGGACAATTTATTTGTTTCTTATTTAATTAAAATTTTTTTTTTTTTAATAAAGTTCATTCTCCCATAAAACTTTAAATCCAAGTTTTAGAATAAAAAAGTCCAAATTTAAAAAAAAATAAATTTAAAATTTCACCAAAAATCTCTCTTTTTATTCGGAATTTGTAGAAAAATTTCCTGTATGCAAGTGGCTCAAAAATTGCATTTTGCTTGCGATCTCGTGGGTTTTCTACAAAAAATTAATGCTCCACATTTTTGTATTTGGAAGAAAACTCCCAACACCATTAACGAAGTTTTTTTTTTTTTGGAAAATCAACCTGCATTTCGAGCCACTTGCGAAGTTTCAAGTGGCTGTGAGGCGTCATACTCGATTTTCTTATTGATTCGGACTAAAATTTAGAAAATTTGGACGAAACATTAGATACAACTCGGAACTTGAGCACCTCATAAAATATCTAAAAGGCCAACTAATAAGCTGGCTTGTACATTTAGAAAGAATGCCAGAACACGAAAACGAGCCTTCACGAAACACCCGTATGTGTAAATGCAGTTAACAACGATCTGAAAGAGGGGCAACGGTCCACCCAAGACTGTCATGCGTAGATAGAAGACGACACTCAAACGAAATTTTTCACAAAAGCAAACAACCGACGAGTTAATTATTAATTTATTAGTTAATTTATTTTTTAAGATTTAATTTGTTTTCATTACAAAAAATTTTTTATTTTTTTTTGTAAAGGGTGGTTAAGTTTTAAAGGCCGGTGTTGATTTTGAATAAAATTCAATTTTTTAAGAAATTATTCTCCTTTCTCTTTATTATGATAATATTGGTATAGCTCAATTACGTATATAACAAAATATCGGCCAAATGGCCGCCGTGGTCTCGGCAGCACACCTCCATCCGATGGTCCAAATTTTCGATGACGCTGAGGCATAATTGAGGTTCTATGCCGTTAATGAGCCGAATTATCTCATCCTTTAGCTCTTGAATTGTTGCTGGCTTATCGACGAACATCTTTTTTCAAATAACCTCAAAGAAAGAAGTCCAACGGTGTCAAATCACGTGATCTTGGCGGCCAATTGACATCGCCGCGGCGTGAGATTATTCGGCTATCAAATTTTTCGTTAGCTGTGTGACAAGTGGCACCGTCCTGTTGAAACCACATATCGTCCACATCCATATCTTCCAATTCGTGCCATAAAAAGTTCGTTATCAACGCACGATAGCGAACACTATTCACAGTAACTGCCTGACCGGCCTCACTTTGGAAAAAATACGGCCCAATGATGCCGCCGGCCCCTAAACCACACCAAACAGTCACTCTTTGTGGATGCATTGGTTTCTCGGCAATCATTCTTGGATTATCATTCGCCCAAATGCGGCAATTCTGCTTATTGACGAATTCACTGAGGTTAAAATGTGCCTCATCACTGAAGATGATTTTTTTCGAAAATTGGTCATTCACTAATGCCATTTCCTGCCACCATTCTGATTATTCTGGTTCCAAATTGAATTAATCTGAAATTGAAGAATGTCAAGTGAAATGCAGAAAAAACCTTAACGTTTAGGTGTGGTTCATATTCGACATCGGCCTTTGAAATTTAGCCACCCTTTACAAAACCCAAATGAAAAAATCCTGATTCCGCGTTTAAGGCAGAATGTATTTCAAAAACGTGGATTTCATAAAAAAGTTTATTATATGAAAAGGGACTAAAATTGTGATCAATACTGTATATGTACATACATACATATGTACGCACATATACTCATATTGCAATTATGCAAAAATCATATCCTTTTTCGAACCTTCATTTCTTCGACCTTTTTCGCCCACTTATTTTCACTCTATTTATATTTCTCTATTGGGATTTTTCGCTTTCGTTCTTCTCATTAAATGCGCAGATTAGTTTATTATTTAATTATGGCAGATATCCAAAATAAATTGGTTGCAGACATACACAAACACACAAAATAAGTATGTGCTTATGTATGGATGTATAATATTTTTGCAAATTTTTGGAAAATATTTTATTTAACACTTGTCTGCTCGTGCAAATGTTGCTTTGTTATTGTTATTGTTTATTTACGTCATGTTTGGGATTAGTATTTAGATGAATAAATACAGCCACGCACCAATCCACTCATACATATGTATATACACGCACACATGCATGTGGATACTATGTAAAAGTGGCAATTTAATTGCTTTAGTTTCATATTTGCCTAAATTGAATTTGTTGTGATAAATCAATCTGGCAAACAATTTTTGTAAGTTTTCAATTAACTGGTGCTCTCCCCTCTTATTTTCTATAGAATTAGAAAATGTTTGCGCCTAGAAGTATGCATTTCCTGGCCATACACATATGAGTAGATATAAATCTTTGTGTGCGGGTATTTACGGGTGTCTAACACCTCAGCTGACGCTACAGGCGCCGTGGCCTGGGAATTGTAGTCCCTGCGGTTGTTATCTATTTCATCTCACTTCAAGGTGTGAATTCGATAAATAATTACATTATGTTTCTCATAATCTCTAAAACTATGTAACACTCATACTATATTCGTATGCCGCTTGGTTGTTGCAGAAACTCAATGCTAGATAAGAATTAAATCGAAATTGTTTACTGAGATAGCCTGAAGGCTAAGCTGAGAAAGATGAAAAGGCTAAGCAGTCCATGGGGATATCGGCCAAGCTTTAATCCTAGGTTTTTTTAGGCTATCGAAATTTTTTTTCCTGGAGCAAGCAAAAACAAGTCGGTAGGGGATTTAGTACTAAAAAGTATAATTTATTTATGTTGATAATTTATACCAAATTGGAAATTTTGGCATCAGCATCAAAATTTGTAGAGCCTTGTGGCTTGTAAAACTCTCTATATGGAAGGGCAGACAGTATGCACGAAATGTAAAAGGCGAAAGATTTACTCGACAACTGAAGATAAGCCAGACTCGCACACCCAATATAATTTATTTGTATTGGCATTTTGCGCCCCCAAATAATAATAATGCACAAAATGTACCCTCCCTTTTGTGAAAGTATTGACTTCTGCTGTCTTGGTTTCTTGTCTTCTGCACTGGTATCAAGCTCTCCCCATTGAAGGACTCTGAACATTTTCTCTTTTTCAGATCATCGGTGTACTAAATTTTCTTTTAAAAAACCCCTACAGAAATATTTTCCTTAAGGAACACTAGGAACAAAAATTAGGTCCTACGCTACCGGAAGCTGTGCTAATCCACTGCAGTCACCCTCCAGAGAGCTACTTGTGCAATGATAGTCTTCAATACCTAAGATGTCGAAAACTCTTCTAGAGAGTGTTCCAAAAACACCGAAAGTAGTATCGAATAAAAAAAATTAAGCCCATTTATGTGAAAAATATGTCTGTCATGAAAAAGCTTTCTGAAAATTGTGTGCCGTAGGCCCCAGAAAACTCAAAAACTGTAGGTCTCTTCATTGGTAGAAAAAAATTGTATCAAGGCGCACGCCACAAATAAGAGGAGGCGCTCGGCCAAATACGCTATAAAGGGTGTAAGTTCCAATTATACTTACATACATATATTTTTTATGTGAAAATTATGCAGATTCTCATAGGAAATGTGAGATGTTAAATAATTCTTCGAAATTTGGCTCAATTTATTGGTTGCTAAATTTACTGCAACCCGCAGAACTTTTGTGTGGTGAGATCACCTACATACAAGCAAAACGTAAAAATAAAAGAGCTATTGATGGAAAAAAGCTCTTCGTCAAACTCAGAGTTATAAAAAATCCATTTTTTTAGCCTTTTTTTTTTGTGATTTCTTGACAATAAATTGAATGCCAACAAAAAAATAAAATTATTTTAACGTTACAATTTAGTGTCGTTTCTAGTTGGAACATAAGACGTAGGTCTCTGTTTCTTTAGTATCTTGGTTTTATGGCTAGGCTACATAATATGTAGTACATATCCTGCGCGACCCCACGTACGTCAGTGGCGAACTAACTGATGAATGCAACTTAAGGCATGCAGTTCTACCTGTCATATCAGTTTTTTCTATAGCGAGCCCAAGTATAGACACCCGATTTCGACTGCATCTCACATGATGAATCAGACGTCGAGGAAAGTTAGTGTGGTTCGCGGGAGATATTTCATTTCTCTCCTGCCGCCGACATCTAGGAAGCATTCTGCTACCTGCTACCTTGGGATGCGCGCTCTAAGGATAACAGGCTCCACCGAGGAGCCCATTAGGTTTCCATACATAAATCCACAGTAGCAAAATCCTCATATGAAGGTCGTTTGAAGAGTAATTGCAAAGTCAGGGAGTTGGCACCACTGTCGCGTATCGAGGTTATGTTTAGTTTGTAGCATCTCTCATCATACAAAGTTTCAGTCGGATCGGTATATTTCTTTGGCATTTATTTGAATTGAGGAAGTCGAGTGATTTTTCCTTTACAACACAACAACGCGCCAGCTCACGCCTCAGCTCTTGTGGTCACAAAATTGATGGAAATGTATTTCCAACCCGTTGTACATTTCCCCTATTCTCGAAACCTGGGTCCTTCGGATGCCTCGTATTATTATTATGTTACACAATTTGAGCCTAAAAGGGGACTATAAATAAAAAATTTAGCCCCAAACAATTAAGAAGTTTTTACTTTTTAGCGGACTTTTCAAACGATCTTGGTATAAATAAGTGTGACTTATGGCCGAACTTCTGTGTAAGCGTTGAAAGTTACAAGGAATGCTTAATGTATTTAAGTGGAATCCTTTATTTCTAAATTTCTACATGGAGTCAGCTGTATCTTTAAAGCCGAAAATAGTTGAAAGTAAGAACATTAACATGGAAGGTCGCAATATTCTTCTGGCCACGCTTGGGAGCACTCCTAAGTATAACAAGCCCACAACTATCGTTAGGTAATCAAAATACTAAATACAAAAATATGTTGGCGCCGCTTCAGCGCTTAGACTTAATAGAATAGCGATATGGAAGAGCTGGTTTGGCCACGCCTCTACTTTCCACTTACTCAGACTTAAGAGCATACCATCAAGAAGAGAGTGTCAAACTCAAAGACCATGAAGAAGAGGAAAAATAAATTTGTATATGGATGGATCCAAGATAGAAATAAAGGTAGTCTATGGAGTTTTTTCAAAAGCATTAGGATTAGAATTATCTCACTGAATTTCGGACTACTGTAGCGTCTACCAGGCAAAAGTTTTAGCCATAAAGGAGGTAACTGTTGGCCTTAACACACACACGCCGTAACAAAAACTCCGATAAATATCTTCTCGGATAGCCAGGCGACCATTAAATCGATGGAGGCAGTTATACTAAGATCAAAGGTTGCTCGGGAATGTCTAGCAGTTCTAAATGGTATTAACGGCGTCTTAGAAGTCAGTCGTATATGGATTCCGGTACATAGAGGTGTTGAAGGAAATTGCAAGGCCGTTGAGCTAACCAGAAAGTTTAATAATCTTCCACTGCTTGAAAACAGAGACAATATTGGAAATTCTATGGCAACTTGCAAATTAAGGACAAAAAATAATATTCTCCAGCAGGCCAATTAGTCATGAAAGGAACAAAATACTTGCCTTATTACCAGACTAATTCGGCCGCAAATAGATAAGAAAAGGTCAGGAAGATTGCTCAACCTCTCAAGAAAGATTATCTGGAAGGCTTATGTCACCGGTCAGGTAGGCTGTTAGGTAGGCACTCCTCTAGGCTAGGAGTATTTTCGCATGAATACTGCAGAAGTTTAAGAAACGAGGGAGAAGAAGAAACAGTAGTACACTTCCTCTGTAATTGCCCAACTTTAGAGAGGAGTAGAGGAAATTAGGAAAGTACTATTTTGACATTCTTACGGAACTATCCGGTGTTGGGCTGAAACCGTAGGATAGGACTTCATAAGAGCGTATAAATGGTTCTAGTGATGAATACACACTGAGCATTTCTGTGTTACACAGTGGTACCACAGCAGACCTACAAAGTGTAAGTGAGTTGGCAACTCTAAACGACTTGCTAGCGATGCCGAGGCGATAGCAGGAGCAAATAAAAAGGGGGACACCTGTACCGCATAGCCAACCAGCAGAGTAGTAGTAACCAATCAATCAGAAAACTGAATTGTGTTTTACTGACCCCCAATGATGACCAGATCCTCCGATGGAAAGAACACTTTAAGGTAATTTGCAATATCGCTCTTAGCAGTGAATCTAGCTTCGAAGTGGGTAGCAAACTAACAACATCTTACCCTAGTCTAGCGGAGACCAAGGATGGAATCAAGAAGCTGAAGCTCAACCAAGCCTCGGGCGAAGACGGCATATAGCCGACCCCCAAATCTCAGCAGAAATACTGCATCCCCACATTACCGCCATCTGGGACAATGAAAAATCGCCTCTGTCCTGAACAAAATGCATCATGGTGAAGCTGCCCAAGAAAGGGGGTTTGCGTGACTGCGGAATAACGAGGAATAACCCTGCTCAGCACCACCTACAAAATTCTAGCCACGATCATACAAGGCAGACCCTAATGTAACGCACGCTCCTCAAGGGACGAACAAGCTGGATTTCGCACTCACCGAAGCTGTGTTGACTCTTCGCATCATAGCAGAACAATCAGTAGAGCGGCACTCTCCGCTTTACCACAAATGCGTCGACGTCAAGAAGGCATTCGACACAATGAAACGAAACTCACTATGACTGGCGTTGAGTACAAAGGGAGTTCCCGCTAAGATAATCCGTCTCACCAGAGCCCTTTTGGAGAACTACGAACTGGTAGTACTCCACAACGGTAGTCTGCACGGCTTTCTGGATCGAAAAAACATGACTAGCCTAGGAAAAAAATATGATTAAAGGTTTGGCAAGGAATTAATATTCTCAAAAAATATGCTCTTTCTTCCCTCTCTTCGAAACATTGGATTTGCATAAACATACTTCAACTGGCTTATAATAAATATCAAAAGCGATTTAAACGAAATTAAAATGCAACATAAAAGAGCCACTTCTGCGTTCATTTTCCATTGCATGTGTATTAGTTAATTCTTGCGTGCGAGTGTGTGCGTAATTGTGTGAAAGCAGGCAATCATTTGCAAACAGCAGAAAAATGTGGAAGGTATGAGAAATGGTAATGTGTTTGTTGTTGCTCTTGTTGTGGATGGATGTAGCGGTCGCAAATATTTATTCTTCTTTTGTCAGCAATTTTTTCAATAACTTTTAATATTCTAATCCCAACGGCGTACAACAATAGCGGAAGCTAATATTTCAGGGCCAGAAAAGAGGCAAAATACAAAGTAAGAATTGGCGAAGAAATAAAATGAAATGTGAAGAGTCAGAGGTTGAATGATTACAAAATCACAAAAAGAGGTATGCAAGAAAAGAAAAGGTGGCTGAGGGAAATCAAAGCTGAGTTTATGCAGAAATCTAAAACTGAAATTGTGCTATTTTTCCACACACACGCACATACAAGTGTGTGTATGCGCTTCCCAAAAGGGGCATCCAAGTACATGCGAATGGGTGTGGGCCAGGCTACATGTCTGTTTATACGCAACTAACCTAACCTATCTGTGGCCATAAAATTGACATCACGGCACACATGGTTGGTTGGCAGGCTGGCGCAGCGAGCGGGTGCAGAGAGACGGGGCGAGACAATCTACTCATATTTCGGCACCGAATTGAATGTAATGAATGGCAGCACAGACCGCACTTATCAGCGATTATGACTTTTTTAAAATTACACCAAAAAAGCAAACGTTAAAAATCGCTAAGAATGTGGAATGTAAAAATGGCAAAACGAAAGAAATGCAAAAAAGGGAAGAAAGCGTAAATATGAGATGTGTGCATGGGCGTCACATAGGCAAATGATAGCTTGAACGGGGCGAGGCGTGCACGTGGAGTGAAAAGTTTCAAATGCACAATTTAAAACAGGAAATGCCTCTTTCGCAAGCAATTCTCGTCCGGCACGGGGGTGGGCACTTCAGCACTCCAACACTCCAGCGCTTCTGCTGTTTTCAATCGAATTTCCTGCACACGCATTCGAGTTTGTGTCGCCTGTCCTTTTGGCTTTGCGCTTTTGTGACTTTGATTTACTTTTATTGGCAGCTTAAGCGCACTGATCTCCTCCGTTATTATTATTACAGCGATTATAGCAGGGCAGAGCATATGAAATCGACAACGATTTTTTCTTTTATGATTACCTTCGATTTTGCACACTTTTTTCTTCCAGCTTTCTCGCTCAAGTGTCTTTTTACACGCACATGTGAGTGTGTATGGGTGAGTCTGTGTGTGTATTTTTATATCTTCAAAATGCTTATTCAAGTGCACAATTTTTGAGTTATCTAAATTAAAAAAGTACACTTTTGTGCTTCAGTTCCTAGGCGCGTGTGTATGTGTGCCAGGCATATGTGAGCCTTCGCAGTGAATGCCCTATAGGGAAAAAGAAACTTGTTTCAAGTTAATTGTCAAACTGGTTTGTGATGATGGGCACGGGCTAAACTATTAATTTTGCATGTGGGGAACTTTGAGTTTTTAAGTTCACTGAGGTGAGCTCCGAGCACTCCATCTGCGATCTTTGCTCAAAGCCAACTCTCGTCGGAAGTCAAGCACCTTGGTGTAATACTGAACTCCAAGCTCCACGGGAAGCTGCACATCGAAAATCGAGTTAAGAAGGCCAAAATAGCCTTCTACTCCAGTAAATTTATGTTCGGCGAAAAATGGGGTCTCAAGCCACGTGTCACACTCTGTATGTACATCTTAATGGTTCTACCAATTTTGACGTATGGTTACTTAGTTTTGTAGATAGCTCTTCGGAAGGGCTATAACACCACTAAATAAGAGAGAGTGCAGAAGACTGCATGTGTGGGCATCACTGGGGCGTGTAGGGCCGCGGCCACTGCCGCCTTTAACGCCATTCTGCACTTTCTTCCCGTTGATCTTCAAGTTCCGACCATTATTGCTCAGAGCGCTATTAGGTTGCAGAAGGTTGACGTCTGGAGACAATCTCCTGTAGGGTATCATAGCAGTTTGAGGCAGATTTCTTTCTCTTTCCTTGTATGCTTCGTAGAGATCTCTCCATCCACAAACTGGGTTTGAGGGTTGGGGTAAGGATATCTTTCCTAGCAGGCTGGATCGGATCCTATGGATCTAAGATGGAATCTGTAATTGGAGCTGGGGTTTTCTCTTAATCAGCCAATATTTTAGTCTCCTTTAAACTGTCGAAGACCAGTAGTGCTTTTCAAGCTGAGGTCTTCGCGATCCTGCAGGCAGCCAAAACGTACAATTTCTTCCCTCAAAAGACAGGCAAGACAGATGAAGTTCTACCTTATCGTGTGCTATTTCAAAAACACTTTGGGCTCAGTACAACAGTAGCAAGTCGCTTAAAGTGCTGGAAATCCCACGCCACTCAACTTCCAAACTCATAGCAGCGGTCATCGGTCACCCTCATTGCATAAGCTGTGGGGACTGTTGAAAAATTTCTTTGCAACTATCTGGGTCTGGCGGCTAGGCGCTTGAGGTTCCTTAGTTTGCCTTTTGGGGATAGTGTTAGGCAGTTCTCCAGCCTAGATCGTATTTCTCTCCTCCATTACATAAACAGCACTGGATGGCTGTTGATGGTTTATCCTCCTTTAAGTTTTGTAATTTTTCGCAGATAGTGGGCACGAAATGTGCTGCTATAGTGCTACTTGTAGTGTACCTGTGGTACTCTTGCCATCTAACCTACCTACCTACTTAGGGAACTACGAATACCTCACCTTCTGTATTTCTTAGCTCAACAGAATATTTTTAATAGCTATTTGAAGATGAAGAAATATTTTTAAATTTCACTCAGTGTAAAAATATTGATATTAATGAGAGCAAATGGCAGAAATTTTCACTTAAAAATCTATTTTTGAGTGACCTTGAAAAAAATTTTGTAATCCCAGGCAGTGAATTTGAAGTTCCGTTAGCATGAGAATTTCAGATAAGTAGGTTGCTGCGACAAACCCAGTATACCTCGAAGAGGACTGACTACATCGTCCCGACGGTAACATTCAGTAGAAATTTCGCCACTCTCTTTCTGTCTAGGAAAGAATGGAATAAGGGATTCTCACTAAACAACTTCAACACTACAGTTTATACATATGGCAGTAAAATGGATTGTGGTGTTGGAGCTCGCATATATTCTCACAGACTTAAAATTGAAAAATCTGTGCGTCTCCCTGATGCTGGCAGTGTCTTTCAGGCAGAAGTACTGGCAATTGGGGAAGCCTGTAGGCTACTAATCACAGATTTCTCTTTTAAGGGCAATGCCCCTATTCTTTTGGACTGCAATCTAGGCACTGGATTCGGCGACAACCACCTCTAAACTGGTGGAACAAAGCAGGACTAGCCTTACCACCTTGAGCGAATACCATAAAGTTACCTTAATCTGGGTCCCGGGACATCGGAGCATTGAAGGTAATGAAAAAGCAGATGATCTAGCAAGAAGGGGATCTGCCATGCATAATATTCTTGCAGAATCGGTATTCACACCATTAGGTGCAGTCAAGAGTGCAATTTCCCTAAAATATCTCCGAATCGCGGATTGTAGATCCAGAGACCTAACGAAATGCAAAATTAGCAGAACGTTATGGCCCACCTACAATATTAAGCAATCTTCAACATTAATACATTGTAAACCGGAGAAAAAGGAAACAATCTTCCATTTCCTCTGCGAATGCTCTTCCCTATGAAAGGGCAGAATGTCAGCCCTGGGTAAACCGCTGTTAGAGAGTCTGGAACAGCTGTCTGGCTTAGATGTCAACAACTTACTAAGGTTCCTGTACCGCACAGATTAGATATAGTCATGCTGTAAATAACTGGTAAACAAGTTAGTAACGAGGATGTAGCCACAAAATGGTGTGAAAGCGCTAGTTGGATTCTGGAAGAATCATCACTTAAACCAACCAACCAACCAGGTTGCTAGCCCACCTGCCCTACAAATCTATATTTTCTCAATAAACTTGGTACCTAATTTCGGTTACTCGTTTAACATTCTAAAATGTATGTATTTCAGTTATGCATTAGTTTAAGTAAAAAATCACGAAATTGCATACAGTAGGCCATTCGATCAACCCAATTTTTAGGCACATTTTCGATTGTTTGGGCTCCAATTTCATTAATGGCAACTTCGATTTCGTGTTTTAAAGCATCAATCGTCTCTGGATGGTTCGCTTAGCATTTGTCCTTAACGGCTCGCCACAAAAAATAGTCCAACGGGCTTAAATCACAGTTCCGAGGCGGCCAATTGGTATCGGAATTTCGGCTGATTACTAGGTTTTCAAAAACGGTAGCCAAAAGTTCGAGTGTAACTTTGGCACTGAAACCAAATGTCGTCCATCTCATATTCTTCAATTTTTGGAAACAAAATCTCGTTGAACATGTCACGGTAACGCTCGCCATTTACTGTAACTGCGGAAGAAGAAGAAGACTCACCACTTTGGAAATAGGCTTTGAATATTTCCCAATTTTGTTCAAGCGTATAGCGTCCCATTTCGTAAATGTCAAGCCTTTAAGTAAATTATGAACACATTTGGCATGTCATTTGTGTTACCATTCTCAAAAAAATAGGTGGTTCAAAACGCAAACGCTATATGGCCCACCCTGTATATGCCAAAATCGGCAAAAAACTCGAAAGTTTACACGAAAAGTCACAAACAGAAAATCAAATTATATTCAAGTGTCAGCTTGCAAATATATTTAAAATTGATTTTATAACAAGAAGATTTGTACTGTCCTAAAATTGCAACTTCGCCTGCTCTTTTCCTACAGGGGGACTTGTGAAATACTTCCCCACGCACACGCATTCACACATTACGCTCATTCACCTCATAATCGCAGGAAATTGATAGGTTATCAGACGACGTTCGGCAATAAATATGTTGCCTATCTGCAGGCGCAAAAAATACTAGGCAAAAAAATATGTGGAAAAATGACGTTAAAAACTTTGTATAGCTCAGAATTTGCACACATTTGCGCTCGCAAGTACTCGCACGCTCGGTAAATTTATACATTTACTTCGGATTTACAGATGTGTGAATAATTTCCCCTCCATGTTTTCGGCCAATAAATACGACTACTTCAATGCAGTGCTGAGTGTATTTAACATCCCCTGATTGTGTTTTTCTTCTGTTTTTTACAGCCTTATCTCCGCACAGCTGCATAATGCCAATGCAAGTGTTTGTCTTTTATGTCAGTTATCTATGCTTCAATGAAAAATTATGTGGAAAGTTCATGAAAATGATAGAAAATATATATTTGGCAATTTCATTGGCAAATCAATTGGGAATTTTCGCGCGAAATCTCATGGGATATGAGCCGAAGAGAATTATGATTTAAGTATTTTTAATATTCCATAAATATATTTCTATGGTACTTTTTTAATAGTCTTTCTTCTTTATGACTTGTCATACATTCCCCCCCAATTTCACCTTCTTCAAATTTTATCTTTCTTCATACGCGCTATTTACTTTGACTTTGCGCATCTATCCTCAAATGCTTTGATTTTACTATTTACTGCCACAGCACTTTGGTTTCAATGGTGCAAAAACCTTAAAACTGTTGCGAGACTATTTCGGCAATGATACTCTAAAGGAAACAGCCATTTACGAGCCGCATGAACGCCACAGAAGAGGTCGTGAACCCATCGAGGATGGCGAACGTAGTGGCAGGCCGTCGACAAGAAAAATTGACGAAAACATCAATAAAGTGAAAGAAAAGTTCATCAATAAACTACCAAAGAGGTGACAGTGGACCTGAACATTGCTTATGGATCCGTTCAGGGTATTTTAGCTATTTTGGGTTTGCGCCGTATTGCTGCGAAGCTCGTCCCCAAGGATCTGAATTTCATGCAAAAAAGGGGATATCAGGCGAGTACGATACACAATCCAGTCCGCAAAACTACGTCGTTTTTAGTTAAAAAAGAAAGCCAGGTTCACCTTTTTTATGGATTACAATGGTATTATTATTTTTAATTGCTGGCAGGGGACGCAAAGTGCCGAAACAAATAAGTTCCATTGTGGTCGATTTGCAGCTTTTAACTTTACCTGTGGCCACCTGAGCGAATCGTCATGTTCCTTTGGGTCGTCCTCTACAACGAGAGCTTTGGGCGTCTCAGTCCACATTTTGCTGATGTCAGTAGCAGGTTTAGGGATTATACTCCATGAATTTTTGCCAGATGATCAGACAGTTAATAAGGACTATTACTTGGCCGTTAAGAAAGTGAAACAGCTACTATGGTCGCAAATTAATAAGAAAAAGAAAAAGGAACTGTTTACCCTTTCAGGGGATAATATATCGAAGGTCGTGACTTTTTTAACCGGCCTTGGCTATTTGGCTGACATTACTTGAGAATGATAGGAGTTTTCTCTCATGAATATTGTAGAAGTCGTAGGCATGAGGAAGAGGAAAAAACAGTTGAGTATTTTCTTTGCAATTGTCCAGCCTTAACTGAAATCAGAGCAAAACTAAATGAGATTCTCGCGCCGTCTAAGTGAGTTGATCGTACAAACCGACTTCAACGATAACCTAACCTAACTTAGCGAAGTTTTTTAATTTTATTTTTTTTTTGTCGGGACAGACTAGCAAGTATAACACTCAGACACAATTAAACGCATTGTACTGCACTCGGATTCCCTTTTTAATTTTCTGGGCAGAGTGCACTGTCTGAGATGCCTACCTTTTCCATGTGCTTCGCTCATAGAAAGTGGCCCGTCATCTGTCCAATCAGCCTCCTTAGTGACAGGAGGAACTGCGACAGTCGCTCGGACATGACAAGTAACATAAGTTTTTGCATCTGCGGCCTCTCCCAGCCTGCCAAGCTCACTTGTGGGTTAGAGTAAACCGTTTGCTAACCGTGACTTTGGTGGCTGCAGAAGGGAGTGGCAGAATGGGCTCTGAGCCGAGAAAGGTGGCCTCAGAGCCGATTCTGAGTAAGGAGTTAGTTTTCCAACAGTATCGCAAAAATTTAAAAAAAGTTTCAGCACTTTCATCGAACTCAAGCCGAAGCCATAAGCGAAATTAAAAATGTAATAAGACAGCTAAACGATAAAAAAGCTCCAGGATATGATCTAATAAGTGGAAAAATTTTAAAAGAGTTACCTGAAATATCATTGCAATTCATAAGCAATATATTTAATTGCATGTTAGAGACTGAATACTTCTCCACCATTCAAAATTGCTCAAATTACCGCCATACCCAAACCAGGCAAATATGCCACCAAAACTGCCTCACATCAACCCATCAGCTTATTGCCAATACTATCAAAAGTGTTTGAAAAAATATTGTTCGATCGACTAGAACCAATTTTGACAACAAAAAAGGTGATACCAAGCCATCAATTCGGATTAAGACACAAATCCGCAGGGTTGCTAACAAAATACTTAACGATATGAATGGCAAAAAGTATTGTGTAGCTGTATACCTGGGCATTGCAAAAGCCTTTGATAAAGTTTGGCATAAAGGACGTTTGCATAATCTCAAACGAATCTTTCCACAAAACTACTTTGAACTTTTGAAGAGCTACATTACTGTTCGAAAATTTTATATAAGATATGAAGACGAATATTCCGATATTTTACCAATGACAGCTGGAGTACCGCAAGTCAGTGTATTAAGTCCTCTTTTATATCTAATATACACCGCAGATGTGCGAACTCCGACCACAGATAATGCAATGATAGCAACGTTCGCGGAGGATACTGTATTAATGGCATCAAACAATGACGAAAAGCTGGCGACCTTTACACTTCAAAAATTAGTAAACAATACAGTAAATTGGTTTGACGAATGGGGTAGAGAAGTTAATAAAGACAAAACTATACATATATACAAACAAAAAGACATCTAAATATAATCTTACCTTAAAAAACAACAAAATAAAAATCTGCCCAGCAGCAAAATATCTTGGAATAACTATTGACGAAAAACGAACATGGAAACAGCATATCATTAACAAAAGAAATCAAATTAAGAATAAGTACCAACAATTAAGTTGGCTAATCGGATGAGTATCAAAACTATCACTTTATAATAAGGTGACTATATACAAAACAATTATTACACCTATCTGGAAATACGGAATAGAAATATGGGGAACGGCTAAAAATACAAATATTCAGCTCATACAGCGAACACAATCCAAAATGTTACGAAGTATAACAAATGCTGGTTGGTTTATTTCCAAAGAAACCATACATCGTGACTTAAACGTAGACACTATCCAAGAACCAATCACAAAATGTAGCACTAAGCATATACAGCGATTGTCAGTCCACCAAAACGAACAAATGCGTCAATTAGTACCGGCAGAAAATATCAAATGAAGATTAAAGCGACTCACACCGTCTGATCTAACTAGAAGATTTACAGTGTAATTAAAACAAAAAAAAATAATAGTAATAACAGATTCTTCTTACATTGGTAAAAGACCATAATAGACCCAGACAGGCTGTAATAAATAAAGGGGAGATAAAAAAATAAAAAAAAATAAAAGTTTCGGCACAAGCCGAACTTGCTTAGAATTTTCCATAGTTTCCATAACTGTCAAAGAAATAGTCAAATCGCAGCTCACAAGGGTAACTCTTTTTAAGGAGACGAATCTCTGACATTGAGTTCGAATTTATTCATATAATGGCTGACTTGATTTTAGGTCGCATACTTACGTGGTTCCGATTCAAGACCTTGCGCATAGCGTCCTGCGAGACACCAAGTACGGCTACTATCACCGTGATGCTCACAAGTTGCATTCTTCATCTTCGAGTACAATTTATTATTTAATTATTCGATATTTTTGTCAATCACAGAGATGATTGAACGACCGAAACATGTCAAATCTTTCCCCACATACAGGTCACGTTTTTTGTTTATAGTAACGATGCATCAAGTTATTCGCGTGGTTCAGAGCAGTAAACAGGGCAAGTTTACTAAGGCGGTAGCCCTTGGTCGAGAAAAGTGCGAGCCATTCCGGTACGTGTGTAGAACTAGCTGGCATGGAAATTATCAAGTTATTCGTTCTCCCGTTCATCTGCGAAAGGCGAGTCTTGAGAGCCTCAATCCCTGGACTTCATCGGAATGCTGAGACAGCCACCTAATCTACGCCTATATAATCCCTCTTTTAGATCTATATAGTGAGTTTAAATAATATTCATCACATCTAAACCCATCCACGGACTTCATTTGTGCATACTTACACACACATTCTCATTTATTCACTGCGCTTATTTTTCACTCTATATGGTTGGCCTCTGTTCGGTGGCACTCTTGAAATTGTTTGACATTTTTTAAACCTTTTATTGTATTACAATAAGTGTCCAAAAAAGCAAAGTGTCGACGTGAAGGAGGTAACTTGACCGTTTGTTTGAACTTTTGAACCTTTTGAGGTGTCAGAAACACTTGTTTCACGCCGCTAACGGCAGCATGGCCAGCCAGCGGAGGTCAGCGGAGACCAGCAGAGTCTTAAAATGAGTATGTGACACCAAAATATGCGGACGGAGAGTAGGAGGGGGACACGTGTGTGTGTGGCGAGTGGCAAGTGTTGTTTGTGCGACATCAAAAGCTGACGCTGGAATTTTTTTAATAAATTTATATTAATTGTTTTGCGGACAATTGAAAAAAAAATGAAAAGCATGCGATTTTTTGGGAAGAATGCTGACGAGTTGTGCATTTTGTATGTACACATACTTTTTTTTTGCTGTATTGCAAGTAGAGTTTTCTTCCTTCTTTAAAAAAAACTGAGCTTTTTTGGACAGTAATTAATGAATTTCAGGAGAGCCAAAAAAAAAAACCAAAAAAAAACATGGCATAAAATACTCTAAAATTACGAAATTTTTTCACATAATTGAAAATCGAAATGTCATTTGCGCTGCCCAAAGAAGTACCACGCGCAAAAGCAGCTGACTCCAGTATAATTTTTTTCAGTTTAAATATTTACCTTTCATTACGCGTGTGTTTACACACACACACACGTATATAAGTGTGCATGCCTGTGTGACAGTAAATATTTTCAAAATATTATTTGGTACTGTACAAATAAGAAGCAACTTTGTGGTTGCGAGATGGCACTAAAAATTGACATGCCACACCTACGCGCAATTTAAAGTCATATAAAAGCATATACATACACACGCACACGCATGCAAGCGTTGGCAGTTCAGAAGACAGTCAAAAGCGGATGTTTCTGTCGCACAATATTTTCGTTATTTTCTTTACTGTTTTTTGCTTACCTTACCACCAGCTGCTGTGGACTTTGAGCACGTTTTCATGCGTTTTTATAGCATACATTTAGGCATAAGAGCGTGTTTTTGCGCGTTTGCACCTTTTTAAAGTGTGGCAGCGACAAAGCCATACGCGTGTCGCAGTAATAACGTATCAGCGTCGGCGTTGGCAGTGTCAGTCGGCACACATCATCACTTTCGCGTTTTCATTATTTTCTTTCCCGTTTTTTTTTCATTTCTTTTTTGTTTTGTTGTTTTTATTACCGAATCAACGTTAGTAGGCATGTGTGCGCATTATTTGTTGTTGGTATGCGTTTTTTTTTTTTTGTTTCGTATGCGTGTATCAGGTGCTTTGTGCGCTAGGTGAATGTGTGCGGTTTCGCTGGTTGGCTGGTTGGTTGGTTGGCTGACTCCCTCGCCCGTAATGTGCCGCAAGCATTCGCGCTTTCATGCATGTGTTTGTATGTGTGTGTGTTAGTGTTTATGCGTATGACATCATCAAAAAATTAACCCCGTGTGCAAATAGCGCTGACATGTCACAGTCATTTTTCTGTCAACGGTAGCTCAAAGCCGCGTCGCTTTCACTTTCTGTCAAAAGACACTTTTAGACCCATGGACACATTGAAATTTTTGAAAAACATTTTACACGCAATTTTATATATTTGCGGAGGTTTTTTTTTATAAGGAAAGTTATATTTGAAGTTCGATTGTTGTAATATTAATGACTTTAGCGCTTGTAGTTGTTGTTCCTATTGTTTGCAAGCAGCGATATTCAAAATTTATTGCGTAAATTTGGTTTAATATTTTCTGAAACTATTTCTGGAATTGTATCGTTACACAAATTCATGCCTCATTCTACATTTGAACAAAGATTCATTAGAGCATCTAACTTTAAAATTCATATTCAAATTAATCGCATGAAGCAGAAACGGAGGAATGGAATAGCAATTAACGAGTCTTATTTGAGACTTAATGCCCTCAAAGAAAGTCAATTTAAGCCCGCACTGGCTCCAAGTAAGTCATTTTACACCCTCATCTCCTCAAATAATAATGGAAGGGTAGCAGCATACGGAAGCAGGGTCCGGTGAACCTGTTCACGAATGGCTCGATGTTGGTAGAGGAGTATTTTGCTAGAACTTCCCATTAAGATTTAGATTAGGCTTCATGACAACTGTAGAGTATTCATAGATACTATCAAAGAAACAGTCGATTCGCAGCTCAGTAAAGTGACACTCTTTAAGGAGATGAATCACTGACATTAAGTCCGAAATTAGTCGGTTAATGGCTGACTTCGTTTTCGCTATCAAGCTCATGTGGGTACCAAATTGCAGGAAGCTACATGGCTGTCAAGCTGGCTAGACAGGGAGAAAGAACAGGGCTTCCCGTGGCAGCCAGAAGTCTGCTCTTGGAAAGGTCAATCTCAAGACAACGCAACAAAAATCCGTAAAGAACTATGAAGCGCTAGTTCGTCAAATACTTATGGCCGCAAATGGACTGAAGCTCGAGAGCTCCAGGGAGCTTCTAAAGCTAGCAAATTCTCAAGTTGTTATGAGTGTCTTAAATGGGAATTATCCGCTATAAGCTGTGAGATTTAATATAAATGCGTTTCTGCGTAAGAGAAACTGGATGATAAGTTATGATGTATTGATGATTTGACTGATGATAAGTTAAGATGTATATGTAGACCTTTTTGTTGTTTTTCCTAAGTTTTTTGTTATAAAGCGAGTGAAATAATTTAATTTTAACCATTTGGGGACGAAGCCGCTCGTCGGGCGAGCGTCGCTGAGAACGAGAGGTATTGGATTGCGCAGTAAAGAAAATAAATACGTTGAACGTTATAACAACTAAGGCTTTGTTTAAAAAAATGTTTTCATAAAATCAAAAAATAATTATAAACAAACAGCTATCACTGCTAATGTTGAAATGCCTGAGCGGATTCCTTATTGCATGGATTTCACTTGCCCTTGACGAAGTAATGCCGTCATCTTCCGTCTTATCAGATCCAAAATAATATTCGTCAGAACTGTTACTATTTAAAGTATCATCTCTAGATCGCTTAGCCATCGTGCGTAGGATACAATATAAAATATATAAAAAGCCTGCCTGTGCCTCTGGCAGTGTCACTGAGATACCGCATCGAAGAACTGAAACTCGTTCTGACACTACCGTCGTCTCATATCTCAAGTTTACATTATAATCGCTAATGGCCCCAAATGTCATTGAATGAAAGCGTTACTCTTTTACTATACCTATGAGTATCTTATCGCTCAGAACGACAGACGTCGCGAGCCTTGCAGCTACAAAATAATTTGGGCGGCTATATGCCGACACTTGTCCTATAAGGGCTAACACATTTATGAACAAAAAAAGCTATAGCTACATCAATCGCTTTTTCAATTATTGTATTCCTTTCGAGAAATAAATAAAAAAATGCTGCTGTGTGTAGACTTAAGTCCTTCACTTTACATTTGTTAGTTTATACAATTGTGGTTAGCAGCATATTGAGTCAAAAATATTTTTACGGCCTTCGAGCGGCAGACAGTCTTAATGAGCAGCTTTCTCGTGACGACAGTTTGCTGACTGCCTGCCGAGAGGTGACCGCTATTAAAGAAAAAATCTTTCCAGCATTAGATTTTTCCTGTCCAGATTGCATTCTAACCCGTAACTCGAACAGTTAAACAATCTGTGATAGCATCTACTTATAGATGATACGTGGAAAAGTGTGACTTATCTGCGCATAAGCAAATCTGAGAGTCTTCCAAATACACCCAACTCCCTTTTTGCTCAGTCGGTTTTTACACCATTTTGAAATACGTTGACAATAAATATTTTTACACGAAATTTTCGTTCTTGCACGAATCTTAAAGCAAAAAATGTTGTTTCTAAACAAAATATAATAAACAAATGTTTCGTGTAAGTTAAGCGCAATAAGTAAATTTTGGAACAGGGCAAATCCGACTGTCCATTCAAATTTCATAGTAATTTTTAGGTCCCGTGTAGCTGGCAAAAAGTATTGTACAAGGTGGCTCAAATCTAATCATCAAATTTTGTTTTTGAATACCTTTTTTAGTAAATAAAGTGATAGAAATCTTTACTTGGACCTTTAGACGCTCCATTGCTTGTCTGTTTGTGTGCTGCAGCTGTTTAGTTCACAAGTGTCAAATATGACTGACGTACGACGTCATTTGCAAAAACTATAAATTTCCCGATAGGATGATTAATTTTGCGCCACCTTGTATAAACAACTGAACAAAGCAAAAGACAATATAACGAAAAAACCATCAGAAACCGTCAATAATTTGAAAAAATTTGGGCTGAACATATCTGACACAGTCCATAAGAAAGTAGCGAAAAATAGTTGCAAAATTGATGTTTTTACCTGATTTCTTTTAAATGCTTATATTGGTTAGAAAATAAGGTCGCAGCGTTTTTAACGAAGATTTATATTATATTTGTGGTTGCTGTTTACAAACTCTCCCCACCTCTCGACCAATATGTTGATACCGTTATATATATTATATATTATATATCGCCTGGTCTGGTGTCAAAGAAGTTTTTGAGCCGGTTTTTAAGAACCTCTTTGTTAGGTAACGCTCTTCATATGGTTTGACCGAGAGCGGAAAAGATGGTAATCGGTCGGTGCAAGGTCCGGACCTCCCAGTGTGTTTTGTCCATGTCGATCAGGTCTTTTCAGTGGAATAGCCTCATTAACGCGGTGAAGATGGACAATGTAAAGCTCCTTGTTGACCGTGGCATTCTTTTCGAGCATTTCCCAGTGCACCAAGACCTCCCAGTCTTACCAAACACATATCATGATTTTCTTTGGATGAAGATCCGGCTTGACTCTCGGCTTTGGCGTATCTCCTGCAACCATCCACTCCTTTTTTAGCTTCATATTGATGTAGAGCCACCATTTCTCATCTCCCGTGACAGATTCGGTACAAAGAGCGTTGTTGATGACCGCGTGTTGGTCGATGGCGGATGAGGTGCTGAGAAGCAATTTGAAAGTTTCTTGTTTCCTTCGTTGAGCCCGTGAGGCATCCAGGCTCCCAATTTTTCGGTAAATTCCATTGCATGAAGATGATTGAGAATCGTTTTATGATCGCAGTTTATTTTGTCCGCCAATTCACGACTGGTTTGGCGACCGTTCTCCTTCAAAAGTGATTTGAGACGTTCTGCATCAAATCCAGAAGGCCTTCTGCTGCGGGGCGTGTCATCGACGTCAAAGTCGCCATTTTTGAACCATTTTCCTGATGTAGACTTGCTTATGATATCTTCTCCATACACTCCGTAAATGTCCTGGGCTGCTTCGATGAACAGCAAAGAGGAGCAGGTGTCGAAAATTTTGATTTTTCCCTCTTGGGTACTCCATTTCTAAGCCTCAAAACTAATAAAAAATTAAATAACTCAAAAATAAATTAATATAGTTTTGTAGGGCAGAAAGAGTTGGATCGAATGAATACTTACCCCTTCCCAAACAGCAAAGAAGTCGTTGTAAAATAAAAAAAAATATAAAAACACTGTGAACTTAGTCCCCAGCCCAATACGTTTTGTATTTATGGATTGAATTTTCACTGTAGACTAGATTTAATTTTTTTGTAATAAAAATGAATTGTTTTTGCGTTATAAATACTTTATAATATGGATTTCATTATTACTTCTTTTGCACGGTTTTTTGGCAAAATATTTAGAGTTTTATCAAATTAAAAAGTTTTTTAAAATTGTAAAGGAACCGATCCCTAAATTTACCACGCGTCGCATATATTTTTTTAGACGATTTATTTTTGCTTTTCTAAGGCACGTATTTACCGGGTAAAAACAAAGTTGAATGTGTGTTGTATGTGCATACTATGTATGTATATGATTTTATTACGTAATACTTCATTCTTTTAATAGAAACTACAAATCATAATTAAACTTATTTACTTAATTTAAATCTATAACAATCGAAGTTAACATCACAATTTTCTCATCATCTGCAGCTCTCTGAAGAGGCAGCAAAAGCCTTTCAAATGCAAGAAACAAAAAAAAAAAAAAAACAAAATAGTTAAAACCCACACGAAGTTTACCAAAGCCCTTCAAGAAAATGAAAAATCAAAGAGAGGGTGTGCAAGACAACCGCCACAAATGCGCTTTAATTAAAAATTAAAACCTTTGCGTTTGTAATTATGAAGTTCGCACATGAGCGTCAAAGGCCGAGGGAGGAGACAAGCAGAGGGCAAGTAACGCTTCAAGGAATTCCATGTTGGTCTACGAATAATTCGTGCTTCGCTGCCTAGCTCTCAACTCCTTCCGCCCACTCCACACCGCCAACGCAATGCATGAAGTGCGCCATGTAATCTGTGAATAATTCAGTTATAAGAAAATAATTTTCTGCTAAACATAAACACATGCAACCACACTGCCGCACCGCACCGCAACTCCCCTCACCTTCAAACAGCGGTATGGAAAAAACAATCCTTTTTCTACTTCTTTCCCTTGCAAGACTACAAATAAACACATAAAAAATGTGAAGCGCAAAAAAACACATAAAACAAAAACAATAAACAAGCAAAATCTGACTAAGAAAAACATCTTCGTTGGGTAAAGGAAAGGCAAGAAAAACCGGAACTATGGCAAAAGCAACGAAAGGAGCCACGCTGGTGACTATGATGAGAGCAGTAACAACAACCAAACCAGTACGAAAAAATTAGTAATACCGCTACAACAGCGCCAGCGTCGGCATGTAAATAAGAATTATGAAAATAATAATGGAAAAAGGATTAAGACACACAGACATCAGCAGGCAGCAGTACATACATCTTAAGAGCTCAGAGCCGCCAATTGCAACCCCACATCTAATTTTTACCTTCTCTGCCAGCAGCTTCTTTTGGCCAAACTGTCTTTTCGTTGAAGACAGTAAAAGTGTGCTTGCCAAGCTGAGGAGTGGAAGGATATCGAGAGGTCGAGAGTAATAACATACACGTGCTGGTAGTGCGCTATGAGTTGTGTCAAGCCATAAAGATGGAGTCGAGTTACCCATGAATTCGGTTGTGTAGCCACAACACGACGCTTTCGGGCTGGTGAGAATATGAATGGTTAGAAGAAGGTTTTTTCGGAGTTCCAGCAAACAAGTAAAAATGTACGAAAGAGTACAGTTATTTGCATGCAAACATACATACATAACACGAAGGATAGGCCTGAAGCAAGAGAAAACAGTTTCTGGTTAAAGACTAGAAAGATGCCATCAAGTGCGAATCACTTCGCCATTTATGCTGCGGGTAGCGACATTTGTCTTCCGCGAGTAAATTGATCCGAAAGTTCAATGAACCGAATCTATTCTTATCTTATCAATTAATCCTCCGTTGAGCACCTTTATAAAACTTTCGGCTGGACACCAGGGTCTGGTCTTTTCTCGTCCTGTGCGAGGATCTTTTCAAAAGTTTATATCCATAGAATCGATAGAAAATTAAATTTTAGGAAGCTACACGGAAGCTCTAGTAGTCAGCTATAATAGAATTGTGTAAAATTCACGTCCGAAGTCGAAAAAGTCTGGCCAGACTCGGCTGTCCAACGGAGGGTTAAGGCAAAGCAGCAGCAGATCGTTTCTCATGGATATATACCTAGTATTCCTTGACGAAAATGGATCTTTCCACACATCTTCCAAAAGTACTTCCAAAATCATTAAATGCACTTTTTTTATTTTTTTTATTCCTTCAAAATACAGGGTGGGCCATATAGTGTTTGCTTTTTGAACCACCTATTTTTTTGAGAATGGTATCACAAATGACATGTCAAATGTGTAATTTACTAAAAGGTTTGACATTTACGAAATGGGACGCTTTACGCTTGAACAAAATTGGGAAATATTGAAAACCTATTTCCAAATCGGTGAGTCTTCTTCTTCTTTCCTGACTTTCCATCGGTGGCTACGTCAATAGGCAAAATTGTGGGATTTGGGGCTCAGAAAAACCACACGTTACTGTAGAGAAGCAAATGCATCCACAACGAGTCACTGTTTGGTGCGGTTTTTGGTCTGGCGGCATCATCGGGCCATTTTTTTTCGAAAATGAGCGAGGAGCCGCGGTTACAGTAAATGGCGAGCGTTACCGTGACATGCTCAACGAGTTGTTTCCAAAAATTGAAGAGGATGACATGGACGACATTTGGTTTCAATTGGCCGCCTCGGAGCTGTGATTTAAGCCCGTTGGACTATTTTTTGTGGGGAACCGTTAAGGACAAATGCTATGCGAACCATCCAGAGACGATTGATGCTTTAAAACACCAAATCGAAATTGCCATTCATGAAATTGGAGCCCAAACAATCGAAAATGTGCTTAAAAATTGGGTTAATCGAATGGCCTACTGTAAAGCCAGTCGTGGCAGTCATTTGAACGATATTATTTTTCATTCATAAATGACAATTTTCAATCTTCAAAATAAAAAAAAGGTTTGAAAAAATAGTGATTAGTTTTTTTTTATGGCCGATTCTAAAAGCAAATTTTACATGGCCCACCATATATGTATATACTTTTAGATGGCATTTTTAAGACGAACTAAAGAACTACTGGAGGATGGTTCCATGTGTAGAAGTCCACGCAAGTGGGGAAAGTTACTGATCGCCATTCACTTGGGAGTGGCCAGGACGATTCTTCTACATATGGTTCAAGCAGCTCACAACGTACGGGATTAGCCCACGTATCCTCTGGTTAGCTTCCGAACACCCGTTCGGGAGTGAGCTAAAGTGAGAAGGCGAAGCATCCCAGCATAGCTGGTTGTGCGCTGGGTTTGGGACCCGCCACTTAAAAAGCCCCCCAATGAAAACAGCAACAAAGCCTCGGATGAGAACTTCCAACACTGATGACGACCCCTGCAAACGAAATAAGGAATATGATTTGAGGGCATGCACCTGGAATATCCGGTCCCTTAATGGGGAAGGTGCCTCTGCCCGGCTGGTTGATGTCCTCGTGAGAGTAAAGGCTGACATCACTGCCATCCAAGAGATGCGATGGACGGGGCATAGTAAGAAAAACATAGGACCTTGCGACGTCTACTACAGCTGCCATGTAAAGGAGCGCAAATTCGGTGTCGGATTTGTTGTGGGAGAGACACTTCGTCGCCAAGTACTGTCGTTCACTCCGGTGGACGAGCGTCTCGCAACAATCCGCATCAAAACGCGATTTTTTAACATCTCGCTAATTTGCGCCCACGCCCCGACGGAAGAGAAGGACGATGCGACCAAGGATTCTTTCTATGATCGCTTGGAACGTTCCTTTGAGCGCTGCCCCCGCCACGACATAAAAATCGTGCTAGGCGACTTCAACGCCAGGGTGGGCAAGGAGGGAATTTTTGGTCCCACAGTCGGAAAATTCAGCCTACACAACGAAACATCGAACAGAGGCTGATCGACTTCGCCGGGGCCCGAAACATGGTAGTCTGCAGCACCAGATTCCAGCATAAAAAGATACACCAAGCTACCTGGCTGTCTCCTGATCGAAAAACGGGAAACCAGATCGATCATGTTGTGATAGATGGAAGACACGCTTCTAGTGTATTAGATGAACGTACGATCCGAGGAGCCAACATCGACTCGGATCATTACCTTGTTGCAGGCAAACTGCGCCCACGCCTCTGTGCAGCAAAAAACGTACATCTACCTACGCAAAGAATGTTCGACATCGAAAAGCTGCAATCACAACAGACAGCCAGAAGATTCGCTACTCGACTCTCACTCCTGCTCTCGGAGAGCACTGCCCAACACACTGGCATGCGCGAGCAATGGAGCAACATTTCTCGTTCACTACGTACCGCCGCCGAAGAAGAAATCGGATTCCGGCGAGCCCGAAAAAACAATTGGTACGACGAGGAATGTCATGCTGCCGCCGAAAGAAAAGATGCCGCCTATAGAGCCACGCTGCGATCGGGCGCAACGCGAGCCATGTGGGATCGCTACAGAGAGTTGAGAAAGGAAGAGAGACGTATTATCCGACAGAAGAAACGAGAGGCCGAAATACGTGAGTGCGAGGAGCTTGAGATGCTGGCCAATAGGAACAACGCCCGAAAATTTTACCAGAAAGTTCGGCGGCTTACAGAAGGTTTTAAGACCGGGGCGTTTTCCTGTAAGAACAAAGACGGCGATCTGGTGACTGACGTACAGAGCAATCTTAAATTATGGAGGGAACACTTCTCGAACCTGTTAAACGGTGACAGCTGCGCATGTCATAGAGAATGTGAAGATCCCGATACCCCAATCGTTGACGACGGAATTGTCGTTCCGTTACCCGACCATGACGAGGTGAGAATAGCAATATCACGGTTAAAGAACAACAAAGCCGCGGGCGCCGACGGACTGCCGGCTGAGCTATTCAAACATGGCGGCGAGGAGCTGGTAAGGTGCATGCATCAGCTCCTATGCAAAATATGGTCGGATGAAAGCATGCCTGCCGATTGGAATTTAAGTGTGCTCTGCCCAATCCACAAGAAGGGCGATCCTGCAATTTGAGCCAATTACCGCGGGATTAGTCTTCTAAATATCGCCTATAAGGTTCTAGCGAGCGTATTGTGTAAAAGGCTGAAGCCCACTGTCAACCAACTGATTGGACCTTATCAGTGTGGTTTCAGACCTGGAAAGTCTACCATTGACCAAATATTCACAATACGCCAAATCTTGGAAAAGATCCATGAAAGGAGAATCGACACACACCATCTTTTCGTCGACTTCAAAGCTGCATTCGACAGTACGGAAAGGAGTTACCTGTATGCCGCTATGTCTGAATTTGGTATCCCCGCAAAGCTAATACGGCTATGTAAGATGACGTTGCTCAACACCAGCAGCGCCGTCAGAATTGGGAAGGACCTCTCCGAGCCGTTTGATACCAAACGAGGTTTCAGACAGAGTGACTCACTGTCGTGTGACTTCTTTAACCTGATGTTGGAGAGCATCGTACGAGCCGCAGAACTTAATCGCTCAGGCACAATTTTTTATAAGAGTGTACAATTGCTGGCGTATGCCGATGATATTGACATCATCGGCCTTAACAACCGCGCTGTTAGTTCTGCCTTCTCCAAACTGGATAAAGAGGCAAAGCGAATGGGTTTGGTGGTGAACGGGGACAAAACGAAGTACCTCCTGTCTTCAAACAAACAGTCGGCGCACTCGCGTATCGGCACCCACGTCACTGTTGACAGTTATAATTTTGAGGTTGTAAAAGACTTCGTGAATTTAGGAACCAGCATTAACACCGATAATAATGTCAGCCTTGAAATCCAACGTAGAATCTCTCCTGCCAACAAGTGCTACTTTGGACTAAGTAGGCAATTGAGTAGTAAAGTCCTCTCTCGACGAACAAAACTAACACTCTACAAGACTCTCATCATGCCCGTCCTAACGTATGGCGCAGAAGCTTGGACGATGACAACATCCGATGAAGCGACGCTTGGAGTGTTCGAGAGAAAGATTCTGCGTAAGATTTTTGGACCTTTGCACGTTGGCAACGGCGAATATCGTAGACGATGGAACGATGAGCTGTATGAGCTTTACGACGACATAGACATAGCGCAGCGAATAAAGATCCAGCGGCTTCGTTGGCTGGGTCATGTCGTCCGAATGGATACAAACGCTCCGGCTTTGAAAGTATTCGATGCGGTACCAGCTGGTGGTAGCAGAGGAAGAGGGCGGCCTCCTCTGCGTTGGAAAGATCAGGTGGAGAAGGACTTGGCTTCACTTGGTGTGTCCAATTGGCGCCGGTTAGCACGAGATAGAAACGACTGGCGCGCTTTGTTAATCTCGGCCAAAATGGCGTAAGCGGTTATCGCGCCAATTAAGAAGAAGAAAGAACTACTATAAAAAACATCTCTCTGCACATATTATCGCTCCTAGTCGGAGCATAGAGTGGAAACAAAAGCGCTCCAATGATTTCTGTCAGCCGTTATGAGTCTAATTTCGTTCCAAGTGGCGATGACAGAGCTCTCATTTGGGATTATGCGGATACAAATATTGTCGCGGGCTTCATTGCGGGTTCCATTGAAATCATTGTCGTCTTCTCTACGGAGAGTATATCCAAACCAGCTCCACTTTAAGTATTTTAAATTCGAAATTGTATTTTAGTTAACATTAAACAAACAAGTAAACTTTGACAAGTGGTCTGGTTTTTTAATAGAACAGAAAGGCTAGCATAAGCGTTTAGAATCCGATCACCACGCATACAATTTTTTTACAGATGGATTCAAAATGACGGCAGGAGTAGGAGCGGCTGTCTTCTGTCCGCAGGTTGATTTCCTCTCCTCTTTTGCAGGCTTCCTAATAACTGCAGCATATTTCAAGCTGAGATTTATGGTATAACCAAAGCAGCTAAATTAGCGTAGGAATTTACTCCCCTCGACACTCGCACAAGCATCTTCATGGATCGTCAAGCTGCTAGTAAAGCAGTAATGGCTGTAGTGACTAGCTCGGAATGCGTGCAACACTGTGGCTCCAAAATGGACGAGCCCTGCCAGAATAGGCAGGTCACAATTTACTGGGTACCAGGACACAAGGAAATAGAGGGAAATAAGAGAGTTTGCTTGCTAAGGCAAGTACCCACTTGCTTTGGATGCGTACGTCGAACATACTTGTATATCCCTCACTCTCAGTTTTGAAGACGGAACTGGACGAGGATTTAACTCTGGAAGTGTAGTCTATATGGGGAGCTTCGACCTGCCACAGGATTGCCAAAATAATGCTACGAACTGGAAAGACGAAAGCAAGAAACTACCAAGGAAGGAATGTAAAATATTGGGTGGAGTGCTAACGGAACATTGTCTCACTCCATAGCACGCAGCTAACATGGCATTCATCCCGAAAGACGCGTGTAACTTATGCGAAGAAGAAAGGGGTACATTAGAACACCTTTTTGGCCACTGTCCTGTACTAAGCAGAACTCGTTACAACTGCCTCGAATCGGTATACTTTTCATTTCCAAAGGATATTGCTGCCAAAAGTTTTAACTGTTTATTAAAACTCGCCAAGACATGTATCACGAACTATGTTTAACACGTCTCCAACCACACTGATAACACTACGGTCTCTTGTCGTCTAGGTGAGATCTATACAGATCTGCCAGATACACTTAACCAACATTAAAAATAGTTCACAATAGAAAGCATGAAATGTACTTGAAAATAATCAGAACTGATCAAAAATCGTTTAATACATTTTAGAATAACGCACATGAGGTTTATAGTTACAACGTTCTTCCGATTTTTGATGAGCGTCTTAATGTTGTTCTGCAAATGGAGGCAACCGCGGTTTCATGCCATCTCCAAACAACAGACGGTTTTATATGAAAAGCTTCTTGGTAGCAGAAATGCACTCAGAGGTTTGACATTGTCTGCCGTGAGCCGACTGCCAGCGAATTGTAAAGCAAGCAAAATAGCGCGAGAGGGCAGCACCACGGACCTCGTTCTTAGTATGGAGATTGTAAGTATTGTATATCCCTCTCAACCTGCAAGCTTCGGGGTGCAAGTAGCATTACCACTTCAGACAACACGAGATAGGTTGATACTCACACATGTATGTATGTATGGAGACATATAATCTAACTACAAAAAGAATTTGGGTATAAAGGGGCGTTAGGCGCTCAAAGGCGCTACTTAATTAAACTATAAAAATTGTCTATATGTTAGTTGTTTTGATCATAGGCCATAGTCTCAAAGATTGAACGCTGCAAGAATGAGGAGGAGGAAGAGCCTGCCAGACATCTTCTCTGTTACTATACGACGTGGCATGTTCTTAAATGATACTGATGACCTTAGGGATGTGCCCTAGATTGTCAAAGACATCAATGGATTTGCACTTAAACCAAATGGTTTAACGAAGAGTAGCAGGTAAACTGCTACTATGGTATCACAAGGGATCGGCTACGGTCTAAGTGAATTGGTTTAGAGACCGAAACTCGTTAACATATTCCTAAAAGCGGTAAATGTACGCCGCTCACTCATTACAAGTAAGACTTTTCTCCCTTGTATCGAAATGAAAACTCCGCTGAAACGACGTGTGCCCAATTTCTCTAATTTCAGGAGGACAGAAATCAATCGCTTTCAAAATTTTCATCGAATCATCAATATACAGAATCCCTAAATTTGAGTTTTTCTCTACGATTTCGCTTGCGGCAGCAATATTTTCAGCGCCGAAAACACATTCCGTTGATACAAATGGTGGCAAAATACCTGCTGCGGCCCCATTCTGTTACGCCCTACAGTATCAAGCGCATGCTCCGGTCATCCTCCGGCATCATTTCTGGTGTGCCCATTTTTGTAGCCTAATTTTCAATAGCAAGCATTCAATTAATTGCAGGTAAATGACGCGCTTACAATTACCAGATATTAGAGCGATTGATACCTCCGGGATCGCGAAATGGTTAACCCTGTATCTCATTTGCTGAACCCTGAATATGCTGAATAATATTTCTCTGCATTCTAAAGCAGCTGATCCACGCGCACGAAACTTTCAAATGATTTGCAACTTAATCGGAGCGAAATTGAACACTGTACCTGTACTCAAAGAAACTGTGTTCCAAAAAAACAACCAACGTTGGTAGGGATGAGTTAACATTTTCATAAGTCTAACGCTTGACATGCAGTCGCGTTGAATTATGGAATTTCCCAATGATGCTAGTTTTTGAATTTAATTACTTTTCACCACTACAAAAAGCAACAGCGCTGCTGAGCAGTCGCAAGCAAGCACCCAGGTACGGTGACAGACTATTACCCGCAAGAGAGGAGGAGTTTGTCAGCGCTTGTGCCGAATAATATTTTGATTATTATGTAAAAGCTGGTTGTTGGAGCAAGAACTTTTGCGTGTTTCTGCATGAGAATATAAATATAAGTACCCAGAAAGTATATGTATGTATAAGTATGATACTTGTGCAGCACACACACCCATAGTAATAAGTAAATGTAAGTGTTTTTCGGTTCTCGTGAAATTCCTTGTGTTACATCTTCTACACAAAAAGCCACCACGCTTCAGGGGTAGGACGGCGTCTACGGCGCACCTGCTTGATTTATCATCTCACATAGTTTGCTATTTGACGACAATTTTACAGAGAATTCCTGCATCTTCCGCTCCCCACAAACTTATCATTTCGTATAAATTTTTAATTTTAATTTCACCTTGCCGACAAAATTTTTCATTTTTATCCACATGCAGCTTTCTTCTTCACTACGAAAGATTCTTAGTGCCACCTCAAACCATACTTTAGTTGTACTTCCTCCCATGCACGCATACATGTGTTCCTCCTGAGTTCCCCCCACTACACAACAGACTCAAAATCGTTACTTAGACTGCGTTCTTTGCTCTCCGTCCCCCCTCTTGTGACGTATTTCAATTTTTCTACTCTCAAGTGTAATATTGTTTCCGATTTTTCCATCACGACTACTTGCACGAAAACTTTTTCCATGTGCTTTTCTAGACTCGAATGCATAGCACTGTGGCATGTCCCTGTTTTATTGCTTTTCTAGCTACTTTCTCTTCTTTTTTGTTCTTGCTGGTCTTATTGTTGTAGTAATTGCTGAAAAGCGTGCACAATTATACAATTGCAATTAAGCAATTATTTTAAATAATTTATGACTTCTCTGGTTTTTATTTATATTTATTGTTCACCTTTATTATGTGTCTGCGTTTAGCGTATTTTGATTTTAATTAAAAGTTTTTCGTAGGACAAAGTGGAAAATTCCGTTCATTTTTATGGTAAAAATTGTAAGATATTTTTTTGAATATTTTGGAGGTCCACCACGATTGGTGTACTAACCGATAAGCTTTTTTTAAGCTTCGAATCGGCATAAATAAAATCTCCAAATGGCTGCGAAGCTAGCGGCTGAAAGTAAACGGAAATATTGGGTTGGCATCCAAGTAATTGCGGATTTCGCTTACAAATGGCATTAATTCAATTTTTAGGTTGGCAGACGTAGTACAAATGTAAAACACATTTTGTTATTTGATAGTTGGCAATTCAGCTGTCAATCAGTAAAAAAAGTTTTTTGGTTGGTTGAGTAGTTTTCGTTTGGCGTTCGTTGAAAAATGGAAAATCGAAAGCAACATTTTCGTCATATTTTGCTTTTTTATTTCAGCAAGGGGAAAACCGCATCGCAAGCTCATAAAAAGTTGTATATGTTGTTTATGGTGGCGAAGCCTTAAAGGAACAGCAGTGTCAAAATTGGTTTGCCAAATTTCATTCTGGTGATTTTTCACTCAAAGACGAAAAACGCTGTGGTCGTCCAGTTGAAGATGATGACGCGCTAATCAAACCACTAATCGATTCGGATCGTCACAGTACAACACGTGAGATTGCAGAGAGGCTTCGTGTATCCCATACATGAATTGAAAATCTCTTTAAACAACTTGGCTATGTTCAAAAACTCGATGCATGGTTTCCTCACGAACTGAAAGAAATGCATTTAACGCAACGTATTAACAGCTGCGATTTGCTAAGGCAACGTAATGAAAATGATCCATTTTTAAAACGACTGATAACTGGCGATGAAAAATGGGTTGTTTACAACAATATCAAGCGGAAAGGATCGTGGAGCAGGCCGGGTGAGTCAACTCAAACAACATCAAAAGCTGATATTCATCAGAAGAAGTTTTTGCCATCAGTTTGGTGGGATTGCAAAGAAATTGTCTACTTTGAACTCTTACCAACCAACCGAACGCTCAATTCTGATGTCTGGTTGCTGTGAATGACTTGTTGGAGGAGCTGGAGGGACGGGGTGATTGCCTACGTGAACGACGTGGCGCTTATTGTTAGAGGAAAGTAGAAGTTGTAGATACCCTCAATAGTTTGATGCAGGGATATCTGAACGTAGTTGTTAGGTGGGCAGCGGATTGTGGCCTATCTGTGAGTCCTCTCAAGATGGAGCCCGTCCTATTCACGAGGAAATACAAAATACTCAGATCCCAACTCGCCCAATAGGGGATTCTCTAACAAGATGAAAGAATAAGAAAAACAACAATAGCTTTGTATGGATGCAGAGGCGCTATTGATGGAACCTCTCGCCTAAAGTTGTTTTTTGGCTCCATAATACCATTATAAAGCCAATTCTGTTATATGGAGTCGTTATCTGATGGAACTCACTGGAAATGATGGCAACGGGGAAGAATTTGGAGAGAATCCAAAGGTCTGCCCTCATTGGAATCACGCTCCGCAATCAGACTGAGAGACTCAGGCTACAAGCTCGGCCTCAAATATGGACACTCAAGTATCCTTAGGAAGTTTAGGTTCATCCCTTTGGCGACTGATCAATGCGCACCCCTGCATTCTACACATATATTCATATAACTGGCGGAGTGCAGTATTTGCGGGCTCAAAATGGAATAGAAGGGTTGGCGGAGAAGTATTCTGCTAGGAGCTCCCCATTAGATCCAAGTTCAGGTTACCGTACCATTGCAGTGTAGTGCAAGCAGAGGTAGCAGCAATTAAAGAAGCAGCTGATAGGCTGCTCTCTTGTGTAATAACTGTCACGGAGGTTAATATCTACTCCGACAGCCAAGCGGCAATCATGACCCTAGATTCGATGATGGTGCACAAACTGGTTGGGGCGTGACTTCACTTTCGATTGCATCCGAATTCTTCAATATAAATCTCATCTGAGTACCTGGTCATAGCGACGTCGCAGGAAACTGCGTGGCAGATGAGCTGGCTAGACAGGAGACATGCGAAGTAGTTAGCCCGTAAAACGAGAGGATCGGGATACCGTTGACTACCTGCGGCTTGCTCATGGATACGTGGTATTCGCGTCAACTCAACGAGCGCTGGGCAAGTACGCAAACTTGAAAGGTCGCGAAATCTTTCTGGCCACGAAAAGGCGGAAGCGGAAGCAGAGGCGCTCGAGGCATCTCCTGGAGCCAACAAAATCTGAGCAATTGAATTTCGCGCTGCCCTTACATTGGCCGTGTAGTGTACATGCTGTGAGACGTGGCATTACTTCGCGTCCTTTTTGTGTCAATTGCATGGAGGATGAGGTGGAATCATCTCAACACTTTCGTAGGGCTAAGATTTAGGCATTCTTAGCTCTCATCTCTTTGCCACGCCTGCTATATTCAACAAACACACGTCCCCTCCTCCTCCTCCTTCCTTTCTTCCCAGACTTCTAGTCTCTTATCTCTTTGACAATGGCATTACGAAGGACGATTTTTTGAGTTTCGTCCAAATGTGCCGTCTCTATGGGTAATCAATTCAAACTAACCTAACCTGCGAGGTTATAGCATGAAACTGGCTACAAACATGATGGGCCCAGACGTGGGTGAATAGAACTGAACCAGTGCATGGATGCCATTTTGGGCCCTCCCGAAGTTATGCCGAAAGTAGTCCCGGGAAGGGAGTCTGTACAGAAGAGGAGGAGGGATTGTTTTAGTGGACACTGTAAGTGCGAAAGCATTTTTAACCCTTCCTCGCCCACCGAAAAAATATTCTATTTCTCACTGCCTTCACTAAGAATCAATAATTTGAGGCTGTGTGGATAAGATATTTTGACCGAAGAATTCAAGTTATTGTTGTTACTGACGTTTAAGAAAGGATACCAAAACACTTAAGGGACTACCTATAACTCCGTGAATTGTCGACTAATCAACTCAAGGGGTTTCGGTGGTCTAGAGCTCGAAAATTTAGGGTATTTTCAGGAACTTTTTTTACAATAAAAAAAATGAAAAACGATATTTAAATTTTTTAGGATTTTTATTTAACTTCTTTTACGTACAAAAATGAAAAAAAAATTGTTTTTACTTTCAATAACTTTAAAAATGCCGCTGAAGTTGACCCTCCCGAAAAATTAGACCTGGACGGTGTTGTCCATTTTGGCTCTTCTATATATCTGAAACACAAAAACCAAAAACTAATTATTAATCAGTAACTATGCCCGGTACTAGAAACAAAAAAAAAATTGAACTTCACACTCTAAAAATCAGTCTTTTTATCAAAAAAATGCGAAATAATTGAAATAATAAAATGATTCTTGTACGAGCGATAGCCATTGATCTTGGGAACAACATTTAAAATTTTAGACGTTCGGTTGAATAGGTTTTTTTTTGTTTGACAACACCAGGCCGAAAAAAATATTTTTCAGATAAAAGAGTTTAAAATTTTGAGAGTGGATAATGCGACCATTGATGCCGGTGCGTGACGAATCTGACTCTACCTGCTAAAACGGCTGTAGAATAGAAAATACTGGGAATATCCTTCCACAAATTTAACAATATACTCTTAAAAGCCTATACTTTCGCAATATTAAAAACAAAAAATCGATTTTTTTAAAATTCTAGACCACCGGGACCCCTTAAAGCTTATAATAAATAAGTTGAACTAAAGGTCATACAAGCAATCCTATCTTTCTTTAGTCGGTTATAAACGACTTCTTAAAATATTTTCTCTATTAGTTTTCCACTTCTTCTCCTACTGCCTGGACATTTAATGCCACGCTTAATATGAACTTCGCCACGTACGTACCCATGTAACTCCAATCAAGGATGCAATCAGAGCACCAAATTCCCTTGAATATTGCAAATGAGTAAATTCCTCGAGCCTTAACGTCATTTTAAATGCCAATGTTGAGATATCAAATGGCCATTGGCTCATCAGCACTGCAATGAGCTGACTGCATATTTATGATTGACAATGACAAAAGTACTTAGTGCATGTAGTGGGTAGACAAATAACTGTAACTGCAACTGTGACTGTTTCCAAAGCTAGTTGCATGCTCATCCATGTACCCCTTCTTCCCTACACAATTCACTGGCTGCACTGTTTATTTTAATTACTGAAATTGCATTCAAGTGCGTTCATATGATATTTTTGTTCCCCATTCCCTCACCGCCCCACATGGATAATATGCCCACACTTGATCTCCACTCACCCACACAAATATTGTACAAGTACGCAGTTACGTACATATACATACACACGCATATGTGTACGCATATGTGTACGCATATTTGCCAACTTGTGGTTACGTGCAAATTCGGTAGCTACTTATGGAAGTGCACATGTATGTACGTATGTTTGTACGTGTGATATGTGGTCAGCTATCTGGGCAGTTGAACAGTCATAGTCATAGCTCTGCTTGTCTATCAACAATCATTTACGACAGTGCATTTGCCAACAGCCCGGGGATGGAACAGTTGCAGCTCTGATTTTCATATCAAAGTTGGTTCAGGTGAATTTGTGTTAAGTGTCATCATTTGTGGTAAATGGTTTTGTCACTACAACAACACCAACAACAACAATGGAGCAGTATTGTTTATAACAAACACTGCATTACATTGGCAAATGAAATGATAATATTGAAATCAAATTGCAGTGCTAACGAAACACTCGAATGCAGTTCGTAAATGGATACATTCTCGCACTTGGAGGAAGAACACAATGCTGCACGAACAATGATTGGTGAAATTTTGAATTGCTGCTTAATTGCAATAAAACATAAAATGAGAAAATATAGTTAAAGCCAGCTGTCATAAGCGGCAGATTTGATGACAATTTTGAGATAGCAAACAGACAGTTTCCCAAAGTTCGTATACCAGGCAGGTAGGTAGGTGAATGGAAGTACCAGACTGAGATTGCCCAAGTGCACCGAAACGCCGTTTTGATATCATTATGAGACCCCAAACACGCAGATATCTACAGCCAGCCAGAGCTGTTGATGTAGTGGAGAAGATTAATGGGAATTAGATTGGCGCACTGCCCTAGGCTGTCGAAGAAAAGAGCACCCAGTGACCTTAATCGTCTAGCTGCCAAACCCAGACATTTACAGTGAAAATGCTCAATAGTATTCTTTTCTGAAAGGTCCCCACAGCTTCTGCAATGGGCTTAAATGGGAAACTCAGCTGTTCTGCGTGAGTCCAAAAACCAGTAAGCACAGCTACGAGTTTGCAAATTCAATGGCGTGGGGTCCCCCGGAACCAATTCAATCGCCAACTTGCCGGCAAACTCATCAGCAATTGCATTCCGAATTCCGAACAGAGAAATGTTATCTGCCCAGCGAAGTGATTTGATCTCCTCCTTACAGAAGTTAACCAGACTTCAATGCATTGCCGATTTTTGCTTATACTGTTTTATTTGATAAGGTTTGGGATATTATTATATTATATTTTTATAAGTATTGGGACATTGGGTGGTAAGCTACCTTCTATTGATACACTTCAAGATACCCTTCTAACTACTTTTGGCAGAGCCTGATTTATAAAGCTTAGAGCGTGAAACCATGACGATACGGCATTCAAGTTAAAGAGAGGGTCATAAAAACGGAGGTGTAGTCACACGAATCCTGCTACGATCTTGATAAAAATATCTAGTTGAACTTGTTGGCTTCACTTTATTCAATTGATCTTGTTATGTATAATAAAGTATGAAATTCACGTGGTAGATAGCAAGTGGGTTGTCAAATGTGTGTAGTTGCCAGATTTTTACAAACTCCGCCTCAACCCAATTGCTTTACAGTATTGAATGAATAAACAAAATAACACTTCAAAATTTTTCTTACAATACATTATACAATTAAAAAGAAATACAACGAAAAAATTTTAATCAGCTCGATACAACAAAAAAATTCAAAAAAATATTCAAAATTTCAGCTTCATAGCGCCAGTTAGGTATTCGTGCCGGTCTTTGGGAATATTCTTCGTAAGTATATCCCCTACATTATCTTCTGACGGGGCATATTCAATATTTAATTCATTTCCATGATATTTGTCTCGAAGGTAATGGTAGCGAATGTCGATGTCATCTCCTGCAGCAGACTTCTATGGAATGTAACTTCTTTTGCCCCGGAACACATTGCGATGTACTCCGCCTCCATAGTACTAAGTGAAACCACCTTTTGTTTTTTGGATTCCCACGCAATCAGGTTTTCGCCTAGGAACAAAGCGAATCCACTGTACGATTTTCTATCCGTACTATCAGAAGTCCAATCAGCATCTGTAAAGCAAATAAGACTATGGCTGTTAGGTAGAAAAGTTAACGTACCCTGAGGCTTAGATTTCAGGTATCTAAGCACTCCTGCTGCCAACATATGCTCTCTATGTGGATGTCCATGGCATTGAGCTAGTTTGGATACGGTGTAAGCGATGTCTGGTCTCGAAACGGTAGCCAAGTATGTCAAACAACCAACAAGCGATTGATAGTTTTTAGTTTCATAGCCAAAACAGTCTGGATCTGAGCATTTATCCAGAACGGTGCCGCTAGCGAATGGCGTTGACGCTCCTTTGCATTCATCCATGTTCCATTTTTTTAACATTTCCGCCACGTATCTATGTTGGCATATAGATATAGAACCGCGCTGTCCATCACGACAGATCTCCATCCCCAAATAGTATCTAAGAGGGCCTTTGTCGACTGCCTCGACGTGTGACTGAAGCTTTTTAATGATATGTTGTAATGTTTCCGCCGACGAACATGCTAGTATAATGTCATCGACATATACTGAAATTATGTTAATCTCCTTGTCTGTCATCAAAGTGTATACGCAGTTGTCGACCTTGCATCTTTTGAAACCGATTTCGCATAGGATAGAGTTGACCTTCGTGTTCCAATTTCGCACAGCCTGCTTCAGCCCGTACAATGATATGTTGAGCTTGCACACCTTTTTAGGAAAATTTTTGTCTATGAAGCCTTCTGGTTGCCTCATATACACCTCTTCCTCCAGATCGCCATTAAGGTACGCCGAAACAACATCGACGTGGTTGACTAGTAGCTTACACTGCACTGCCAGCGACAAAATGAGACGTATAGTAGAGTGCCTTACCACCGGGGCGAATGTGTCTGTGTAATCAATGCCGGCCACTTCCGTGCAGCCCTGCGCCACCAAACGGGCTTTATACCGATCAATAGTGCCGTCAGCGTTATGTTTCGTAGTAAATACCCACTTCGATCCAATGACGTTCTTGTTTTCTGGGCAGGTTACTAGGCTCCATGTGATGTTTTTCGTAAGCGCGTTATACTCAGTCTGCATTGCATTTTTCCATTCCCGATTTTGTGACGATTCGTGTGCTTCTTTAACCGAATTGGGGTTTTCAACTACTGCATGTAAATAACGGTTTTTATGTCCCATGACTCTTTTCGATTCACCGAACCTTCCCGAAATTGACCGATTTTGCTTTTATCGCGCCACAACTCGATTTGCAATTGTTTCTATGTCATCATAGTCATAATCATTATCGTCACTACTCGCACTTAAAAAATTTTCTTCGAGTTCCGTTTCTTTTGCTTCTTCGCCACTTTTATTTTCTTCTTTCATCCCGAAATCTATTTCATACTGTTCTCCTTCTTTTCGTTCTGTTTCTGTTTTGTACTCGTTTTCAGTTTTATCGAAAGTTTCTTCAAAAAATAAAACATCTCTTGCAATTACGATTTTTCTTTCTTTTAAGTCAAAAAGTCTATAGCCTTTTGTGTTAGACGCGTATCCAACGAACACCATTTTTACGCCTTTTGGTTCAAATTTAGATTTTTTGTTTCTCTTATCAAGCACAACGGCCTCACAACCAAATACCTTAAAATGTTTTACACTAGGCTTTTTACCGACCCAACATTCAAGTGGCGTTTTATTTTTTAGTTTTTTTGTGCACGAACGGTTTCGTATGTATGCGGCGGTATTTACTGCTTCGGCCCATAAATACTGAGGAAGGGTTGACATTTCTAGCAAGCATCTTGCCATCTCCACCAACGTCCGATTTGACCTTTCGGCAGTACCATTCTGCTGTGGAGTGTAGCTGACGGTTGTTTCGTGTACGATTCCGTTGCTATCCAACAAATTTTTAAAATTAGAATTCACATATTCTAAACCGTTATCACTTCTCAATTTTTTGATTTTGTTACCCGTCTGCCTTTCAACTTGATTTAAAAATGTTTTAAATGCATTGAATGCATCTGATTTTCTCTTTGAAAAATCGACGTAAACGTAGCGAGAGAAATCATCGATGAAAGTGATACAATATTTTGCACCACCTTGTGAAGGCACACGCATTGGGCCACATATATCACTGTGTATGATTTCTAGCAATTTCGAGCT